>OX104060.1:18978328-19009771 GCA_944474145.2 Dicrocoelium dendriticum | reverse complement strand
TCGCAGCATGGGTGTGCTAGACATCCACCACACCTTCAAGGAAGAGCAACACGGGACGTTCCGTGCTACTGGGATGCGTCAGCAGCGTGCAACAGCTGACCGCTGTCGGGTGCAAGCCCATGACCTTACTCTTAATTATCAGTCATGGCGGTCCGCCGCAGTCACACATGGCCCCGTATTGTAAGTCGCTGGCTCGTAAGGCCAAGAGCATGGACGCTAATGTGAAAGGACCCAGTAAGCGCGTGCTACTGATGAGTCCCGATAGAGCTAAACAGAAGTCTGGCTGTAACGAATCCTTCTAAAATATAGTCGCCGTCCAGATACTGCATTGTATAATGTTCTCGAAGTGCAGACCTAACATCTGTGAAAGTATCATCGACAAAACTTCGAGGATAAGGCCTAGAGGTTCTGCATGCTAAAGCTCAATTATTCAGCATTCAACTTGAACAATTTCCGCATGATTAGTCCATACTTATATTTGATGGCATTCATGTATGTGCGCTTCGCATCGTCTTACGTCAGGAAGACTTAGTAAACTGGATGCGTAGAGGCACTCGTGCGTGTTCTTAAGGAGGAAAGCCTAAATGTTGGTGTGTTCATACTCTTGCGCGCCAGTGTGCATGGGTGTGTATTTTAGTGTCGAACAAATATCACTCTTATGGATCTTAGAATATTCCAGCCTAATTCCTTCATGTTGCTTTCCTTTGCAAGCACTGTATTTTTCTCGATTGCATGCACCACCGAAATGTCCGCTGACCGAAGAACCTCCTCTTGATGTCTACTGGGTGGTTCGGGTTTAAGCCGTTCCAGCAAATAGTTGGGCGGCAGGGTTCCAGGACGTGGTAAGCTTTCGCCTGGCAAGCGTTCTCCTTATAAAAAGTCATAAGTGTCTGCTTAACAACACTGTGATGTGGCAGTCGTGACTCATCACAAAATAAAGTCACTGCCACGTGCATATCCGGATAATAATTTCCAACTCACGGCCACCAATTTTTTACTCGCACTTTGCTGAAGGTAGCAAAAATTTATGTATGGAGCAACACAATTACAGCTACAAACTACACAGCTACAACCCACACACGCAAGTACTTATATATCCGGCTACACCAACATACACTGTCATGGCAAATCTTCGTGATCACGCATTGCTATATCAAGATGATCACACAAGTAAAGACTTGCATCGCCTTGTAGAGAATAAAAGCTTTAGTGCCCTATTTATTCGGCACATAGCATATCGTCTGAACAACGTAGATGAAGCACCATCCATGAAATGCTTTGCGCGCTTGTTTAAACACATGCAGCATAAGCCTCTGTAGTTTCAATATTAAAAGAGATGTAGCTGGATGCTGTTGACACTAACAACAGATAATTTAATTTGTAGTTGATGGCATTCTCATCACTGCAATCAATACTACGTGCACAAAATAATAGGAAATTACAGATCATATATTGCAACATTTTAAACTTACGGTGGGCTGATGTCAGAGCTAGTGACACAAAGTGAAAATGACGCAGTTTCTTTAACATGCATTTATGAGCCATCACAAATCACAAAACTGAAACCTAAATGAGGTTCCAAACAAATAACGGTAGTAATACGTTGAAAGTTATCGGCCCCTATTTATAAGAATGTTAATGGGAGATGGTAAATATGCGTGGTTATGGTTGATTCACATAGCGTATCGACCTGGCGCGATTGCGTGCAGCCATATGCCTACAAGGAGATTGTCACAAATGAATAGAGAGTGAATAAGTTGGTCTCACGTTAAGTGGTACTCACGTTTTGCTTTTGGCGACTAGGTGCAAATGCGGCTATTCGGCGATTCAGGCGATTAAATTGCTATGTTTAATTTGTGCATGTCGTATACAAAGAACTGGAAAATTGGTCAGCATTTGAAGTGTTGTGGGCATAAAGCACTGCTCACTGATGCAATTAAGTCGTTAAAATAAAAAGCAGACTATTAACAAATAAAAAGCTGTCACACTCGAGGACGAGCAAAAGCACTGGGACTCACCCATGACAGTCAAGGCCAGCACGAAAATCAGGAGAAGAGCTTTGGTCAAAACGTTGGGATTCATCATTGTAGGTTCATGAAGAGTGCACTGCATACTGCAAAATTTATACCTAAATGGCCCGTGTTTTGGCGTACGGAAATTGAGCCAACTGGTTGTTTATATTTGAACATAAACACGTAAATAGACCGCACCCATAACTGATCCATATTCCCTTGTTGCTAAACAACCAGTGTGCGTTAGACGTGTCTATAAAACTGCAATAAAAGACAGAATCAAATTGTGTTGCTTCTAAACTGTTGTTTTGTTCTTCAAGGATTACTACGTGTAAATCGATGAAGAAAAAGGAAGACATGCGGCCACATAAACATATCTAAGTTGCTAGTTTTTAACGTCCAGTCTATCAACTGATAGTGGTAAATGCTTGCTTCGATAATTTGGAGCACCACACCGAATGCTATCTACGGGAATTGTCATTAGGATCTTCTCACTGCATTTTTAGAAAGCACAAGACATGCAGAAGGATACTTAGTCATGCATGATGGATTTGCGATTGTCTTGTAAACTAGAGACAGCATCAAGTGGTAGGGAGTCAACAAATTTTTTCAGTGTAACTTGTACACAACTTGTTGTCATTAGGATATATGTTTGAATACCTAAACAGTGGTAGATAAATCCTAGCGCTACTCCTGATGAAATTGCGTAGTGATTTGAATATCCGGCTGAAGGGTAATCTGAGCTTTACACGACGTGCCTCCGGCATTCTTTGCTTACTGGCATAAGCTGCTGGCGCAATCTGTAAGCAGTCACTGCTTCAGTTTCTTACATGGAACGAAAAAAATACACACTAGTATCCAGTAACTTTAAGCCAACCTGTCGTCTGATGCATTACTTAATGCGTGTTAGATTATTACACTGGTGAAATACGGTGACAAAACAGTAAAACGGTAATAAGAATCAATGACTCAAAAACCAAGTGATTTGTACCAAAGAGCCGCCTCTTTTTACATCACTGCAGTAGCATAACTTCAGCTGTTTACATCCGGTCCTCCTCGCTCGAAAGTGCTTCACATAGTACACCTGTCTGAGCTCTAGTATAAAACAAAGGACGAGTGACCTGATGTTGCGAAGCGAGCTGTCGTCGTTATTCTCCCCTCCGGCATCACGCATCTTTATGAGAGGGGAGGTTTGCACCACGCATATAAGAAATAAATAAAGCTTTCGTTTCTCAACGATGCAAGAGACTATGTCCACATGGTGGAAGATAAAACGGTTTACAATTGTTTTCCTTATATCCCCTCGACATATTGGGTGAAAAAATGTATTATGTTATGTTCATGACAGTTTGCACATGCACGTTGTTCAAAGAAAGTGAAGCCCCCACAGGTTAGACCTTCCGTTTACTGATGTCCCGTTTATCTGCACCAGCGCAGTCTGACCTGATGGTGGAAATATGAGATCAGCGGCCGCGTTGTAATACGGGCAACTGGACAGGTTCGAGGTACATTTGAGGGTTCCGGACTGTAAACGAATGACAAGCGAAGCTTCAAGACGGAAACGTAAGCGCATATATAAGGAGGATGCTGCGAGTGGCTGAATGTCCGAATGAACGGACGGAGATGAAACACGTGTATTCAGCAGCACGAAAACACCAAGTGTATCAAAGCGCAATAGCGTACATACACAAGTACTTTGGTTTAAGACAGACGCGGCAATAGCTCTGCCTTTTAGTTCATCGAGAATACGTCTCACATCGAAATAGAAAAGGGAATATAACGGCAATAACAGTAACGTCTAATTTATAGGAAGCAGTGCGGTTTCACGTGCGGTAGAGCGTTGCAATCTAATTCCTCGATAGGGATATGGATGTGAGCTAGGCGAACAAACGCAGCTACCAATTCAATGGCATAGAACACAACAGCGGAGGAACAGCCTAAAGGACGCAAGCAGTCACAAGACAGTCGCTTGAGTCGTAGTATCGTACCTGCGACGCGAAGAAAACAAGCAGGCGTTGGACGAGCACGTCTACACGGGAATTGACAGTATGAGTAAGTTCTAGAAAAGGACTTATAGAAAAAGCAAATGCACAGTACAAACAAACCAAACCAGAGGTAAAATAGTAAACAGTTCAACGAATGTTCGGTTCACGGAACCTAGCTAACCTAAGATAAACCGACAAGAAACGCAGCGAGTTAGTTAAACAAACTAGTATGGTTTCTATTGTCTTACACTGTACTTTACAGTTCTCTGTGCCTAACTTGCAGCAAGGTAATAACAACAGGTAGTCCAGGGCAGTATGGAGCAGGAAGCAGTGCATTCAAACCCCGAAATGCGTGACCACACAATGGAGCATTAATACCAAGTGATAATGCTAGGAGGAGCGCGGGCTTAGTATTCGCAACATTTATGGTGGCTTCGAAAAACGGACAGGGAACTTGTGTATAATAGGGGCGAAGAGACTGGTAACAAAGAATTAATCAAGTATAACACGATATTTCGCCATAGAACTCAGCGACTAGTGACATATGGAAGTAAGTAATTGATTTGTGCACTTCATGATAAGGCAATGTCGGTGGGCTCGATGTATGCTTGAGCTACTCCCAGAGGTGTGAATTCAGTCCATGTGAACAGATAATACTATAGCGTGTATCATATAAACAGGGATAGAGAAGCAACTAGCATGATCCTTTGATGGCGGGGCAATTAATAACGCTATTCAACATCATAGTAATCTCAACCATGTAGGTGTACAAACGCACAGGTACAAAGTTGAATGATACAACCTCCACCTTGGCATTTGCCAGCGGAGAAACATGTTTTTTGTTCAAAAGCAGCTTTTGCTATTGTGCGCTGAATTCGATTTGCTTCAAGCGAGCAGAAAACGGTGCACACAATGAGTACGAACGTTCCAACGCAATTCTGAGGTTAGCGCCCGGACGAGCCAAAGGAAAACAACGTGATAATCAAAAAGCTTTTATCTGGCCACTAGACCACAAAGAGGACGCACTGCGATAATCAGTTACACAGAACGAAAGGAAAATACAATAAGGTGAAAGAACGGACAACTGTAATATATGCAATAAACTAATGTAGGCAAGCAAAATAAACAGTCTTGAGGTGGTTATTTTAAACCACTCAGTTTGGCTTCGGTTCATTGCAGTCAATTTATCAATCTCCCACTGACGCGCAACCTGATTTCATCAACCGACTGAAACCCGTTCAGTAGTCCCAGTTTACAGTGGACTCAGGTAAGAAAGAAAATAACAATAGCTTCAAGGCAGGTAAGAAAGGGCTATAAAATTGTTACCAGTAAAATTAAATAACGCATAAATGTCTGGCAGAGGATAATTCAAAAATATTGGCAACGATTTGCACGGTACCCATAAGGTTTGAAGGCATCCGTACTGGTTTACCAGTTAACTTTTGCCTGCACCCATCTTCATTTTAGAGTACCAGGAAATCAGTCCCGATGCGGTTGCCAAGCTTCTACTTGAACTAAATCCGAAATTGTTAGCTCCTAATGGACTCCATCTTTAGTTCCTTAAAACAGTGGCTGTGGACATAGCTGTACTTGTCTGCCAGGATTTCTGCGAGCATTGGATGCAAGACGTCTTTCGCTTGCTTGGTAGTGGGCACCGTTAAACCCATAGACAAATTTGGAAATTATCAGCATCCAGAAAACTATCTGCTAAGTTATTACATCCGTAGTGTGCAAGGTTATGCAGAGTATTTTAAAGAGAGAGTTGGATCGCCACCTTGATAATGTGAATATCCTCGCTGCAGCCCAACACGTCTTCCAGTGGGTACTCTCATGTGACTTTAACCTGTTTGTTACCGGTGGAAGGTGGCATAAATCGTCTAGGCCGCTTCTTTGTCGACTTTAGGATAGTTCCGCACGAACGACACATAGGTTAACTTTTGGGGTATTGGTGTTCCTGGGGAGATCCGCTTCTTGAGCACCAAGTTTCGAAGGGTCGTGGTATGCGAGTGAAGGTGAATGAAATTTGTTCCGAGAACGTACTCATAACCAGTGAAAATCCACAAGGATCTGTCCCCGGTACTGAATAATTCAAACTGCTTATCAACGACCTTCCATCTGACCATTGTACGGATTGTCTGCGATATGCTGACGATTTGAATCTATGGTTGGAAATGTCCGAGCTCGAGGATGCTGACCGATTGCAAACGACCCTTGACCGGCTGCAAAGCTGATCACTAGAGGGGCAACTGACCATCAATTACGGAGTGTTTAGTCTACCCTATCGGTGCTCCTTCCCCTTTTAGTGTTTATAACATCGGTCGCTCCTTGCTCAGGGAACCTGCTTGTGGGAAAGACTTTGGTGTACTTGTGCCATTTGATTTGCGCACAACCCAGGACCCCTTGAAAACGGTAGAGACTGCTAATAGGATGTTATTTGCATTAAGAAGATCTTTACCCCGTTTGAATCCTTAGGCTACAAGACTACTCTTCACTGAACATGTGCGCCGCATTCTTGAATACAGCTCATTAGCGGCCCAACTTTTTAAAGACCAAACCTGTTCTCATAGATGGTCCAAAAAGGATCGAAATTGACTTCGGGGTTTTGGAATTTATCTAACGACTAGCGACTAGGAGCATAGATCATGTATTCTTTGGCTTATCATCGTCGTCATGATGACCTGAGTTACATTAGACACATTCTGCGGGCAATGACAAGAATGAAATAATGGAAGTTTCTAACTTGGAATTTATAGTTCGACGAGGGTCAATCCTCGAAAAATCTTTAGGCCGAGGATGCTTCCTGTTCAGTACGAGGTTACTTTGTCCACCCGCGTTGTGATGAACGGAAAAATTTACCTGAGTCAGTAATCATCTCAGAGAGTGAGGAAAATTTCAAGCAACCGTTGGATGCTTATCTGCTGAGTAAGAAAGGATGGCGTTTTCACTGCGATCGTGAAGAGCCACTGTGAACGACGCATCCCAGTAATTCGCGCCATCCCCGCTTTGAAAGCAAAGCATTGGAGCTGACGTGGATACTTACTTATGCTTTTTACTAATTTAATGCTTAAGTGAACGCAGGAACATCCAAAAGGCGGACTTGTGCCAAAACCTAAGGTTGTGTGTAAGCTACATAAGAATAAAACGAACAAACCAATAGCAACAGACACCGACTTTAGGTACATTGCGAGCAAACATCACCAAATCGAATGCAAACTGAGCCCATCAGATTTTCTAGGATTGGTAAATAGCAGAAGGGATAATTCCGTGTCAGCTGCTCTGCTTTCTATCTAAAGCAGCGATTGCACCGACCATTGCTACGCGTCCTTCACAGGGGACCGTCGCGATCGCGGTTAAAACAATGGCATGGTTTCTTGCGCAGCAGAGAAGCATCCAACGGCCGCTTAATATGTTCCTCACTCGGTGTGCTGACGATTGGTTCGGGAACATTTTTCTCGTCCATCAAAACGCGGGTGCACATAGTGACATTGCGCTGAACTCGGAGCATCCACGCCTAAAACCTTTTTCACTACTGACCCCTTGTCAAACCATCCACTCCGAGTTAAAAATTCCACTATTTCATTTTCTGTCATTTATTGCAGAATGCATCTGATGTAACTCAGATCACTATCAGGACGAAGAAAAGCCAAGGAAGACATGTTGTTTGCTCGAAGTCGCTGGTCGAAGAGCAAATTCAGAAGCGCCGAGATAGGTTTCGGCCCTCAAGAGTGGACCCGTATTAGGGCAGCACGTTTATTTTGTCTGTCTTTATTATTGTCCGCTCATAGGAGCTGGTTGATGTGCCTTCTTGTAGATCCATATGGCTTGGTTTGATGGAGTACCTCCGCCGTTTATGTACACATGGCCGAACTGGTGGCGCCGTCTGGGATCCGGATAAACATAACGTGCCTGTATGCGCCTCCTCCTTTTGTTCGTCGAAGCTCCGTCGTTGCGTGGTTGCAATGCTGACTTGGTTCTCTGTGTGCAACGCTTTAAGCTAGGCCTTGTGTTTGCATCAAGTACGCGCAGCAGCACATTATTTACAGAGCGACTAAATAAATAAATAAATATTTTATTCTCGACTATACAAGGCAGGCCCATGGGGGCATGCTCAGGTATATGCAAATGTACAGAGGTTTACTGGCAATTGTAACAGTGACAGTAGAAAATTGTTCATATGTCCAGGATTGGAACTGTACAATGGTGGAAATGCGAAACAATTATTTGACTGTCGTGAGATCGGAACCAGTTTGTTAGGACATAATCGGTCTACCATATATTGCAGTCATACCTCGGCTAATAATAGATTGAGAATCATGAATGATCCATTGGAAGATAACTGAAGAGCACGCTCGAGAGCGATATGACAATATAGTGAGTTCATGCGTAAGTAATGCAAAGGTCAACCGTGATATCGTAGAAGGTAAAGAGACGACAGTATATGCTTGAACTCCTAGTAAGAAGAGACAACACGTTTGAAACTGTAGAACTTCCACTGTAACGAACATAGCTAGAATGGTGACGCTAATTAACCTTCAAGTATGCAGTTATGGGCTGTGACTTTATTCGGTGGCGAGTCACATTCGCCAGGTCGCAGTGTTGTTAAATGGACATTTGTGGCTTTAATGGGAAGAACGCTTGCTAGGCGAAAACTCACCACGTCCTGAAACACTGTCGCCGATCCATTGAAATGCAAGTTGTAACTGGCTGATTCTTGATGAACGTTTGTTTGCTTGGTTATTCGCAGTCAAGCTGCATCCCATTTATCTGTTCGGTGATGCGTTAGGCGAGTGCCTATTGTCTTCCTGATTCCTGTCCTGTTTTGGACGAATGGCTGTGCCCGATTGCTAGGTCAGGAACTCAATATTCTTTTGCAATATGATAAGTACCTAAGTTGGTAAATGTCACCACATAAGTGTAAGGCAGATATCATAAATAATGCCATAGATGATGGCAATAACTAATTTCTAAATTGTCAAACGGCTGAACAATTATTTCACGGCATCATGAAGTACAGCTTGCATTCATGTGCATTAAGCAGGACGGAATTTTTTAAGCTTACACGAGTAAATACTTCAAAAATCCTATCAAACTGGCAGCATGATTTAAAGTTATGTCTTTATTGCATAGTTATTCGGAGTAAGACATGTTCACAGTAAAACGTAAAAGCTTACGGGTACTGATATGGCAATAAAATTAAGCATATAATTAAAAACAGGTTGTTCTGGACGGCAAGGATGCAAAATGCCAAACTAACTATGGAGGCATGTTTGTGCATCCACACGTATTTGGAGGTTGCGATATTCAAATCCTTAATCTTACATCGACTCATCTTATTATATCAAGGTTCTATTGGATGTACAGTCTTGAGCTGTAGAGGAAGGCTTTATGGCCGATATACTTCGGAGTAGTACCTTGTACGGTAAGGCTTTTGTGTTCCCAGCTACCACCACTTTGGTTAATCTGAACGATTTTAACTTTGCTTATGACATGTTAAAGTATGAGTGGTATTATACGCCAAAAATAGCAGGATTATGAACAATGTAGAAGCTTGGAGCCCATCCAACACTGAGTCGGAAGTTTAACAGGTGCATGGTAGGGAATGGAGCCAGTTAACAAGGAAGTGCATGGTGATGGCCGAGGTAGCTAGTAGTGGCATCCGAAATTCATGGCTATCCGGGAAGGCATGGTTCATCTTGACACACGGTTAACTTTTAAGCCGGAATCAATGAATATGATATAATCCTGAGTGCCCTTGAAACGGTGCGTTTGCGCTGCGTATTGTCCCGCTGTTCTTTGAGCTGTATATCGCTGCGTTCTAGTTGGGTTTGTGTTACATTAAAGTAACACATATTAACTGTTACATCGTTTTTGCTGTCTTTTGGACCATTGTCCAAGCCGTCGTCCAAAAGTCGTTTGTTCGTGTCCCAGTTTTACCGTTTTACTGTTTTACCCCCCCTTTCTACTCGATTTTTGTACTGTTTATGCGTTTCAGGGTGAACAAATATATGTCACCCACATCTGCCAAAAAGGAAACACTGGAACGTCAGTGAGGCTGGCCCACCTCAAATACGAGATTACAACGTAGTGCTTGTAGATCCACTAGCAGAAGCTCTGAAACAGGTTCGTGTTCTCGAAAGGTAGGTAACCTCGCTGAAAGAACAGCTTACGTCTATTGCTACGCTAATAAACAAAGTCAAAATCTTTGGTCAATTTGGACAACATCCAGACTTTGGCTAGCCAACCTGATATGCTAGCTGCAGGTGAAATATTGAATAACATTACGCACGAGGTCAGCGAACGCATTCGTCGTGCCAATAACGCGGTAGTATTCAACGTACCTGACAAGATACCGCTTAAAAAGGTGTTGCGTACGCTTCTCAATGATTGTAGACAACCACTGACTGCTGTTCAGCCACTCGCCAACGTAAGATCCCTGGACGATCTTGTCCAATTGTCATGAAATTTAGTAGCCCAGAGCTGGCTAAACGATTTTTTTGACGCCTGGTATGATCTGAATCGGCACTCGAACCTAGGAGGAATTCTGATAAAACGGGACAGAACCCCGCTGCAAAGATCAATTTTGTCTACTAATACAATTTCTCTGAAGAAAGAAACCCGTGTGACACCATTCACAGTGTCCCAACTCATAAATGCGTAAGAAAATGCAACCCACCCTCCTCTTCCTCCATTCTGTGCGACGTTGACCTGGATTCCCCAGAGCGAATAACAGATTCCGACGCAAAAAGCCCTTAAACTGCAATGAATAGCCAAAAGATATCGTCATCAATTCTCTATTATTAGCCGAAAACTCGGCTATTGTCGTAGACACGACTAAATACAGTACACCGCCAATTGATATATCTGACTTAGGCGACATAAACTCTGAACTTGAGAGTGTGGATTCCTATCAGTTTATACTCCATTAGCTAGAGTTGTCAATGACCCTGCGCAGCTCTTTAACGACACAACGCAAGCGACAAGCAACTCAAAGCGACGGTGCTTTATAGCTCTCCCCCATCGGCTCCCAGCGAATGCATATGAGTACAGCAAAAGGACTACACCCAGACGTTTCGATATGGCGAAAGCATGCCCATTGCCAGTACCAGAAATACCACGACACCAGATGGCTCTTCCGCATACAACAGGACCTACACTTTCACATTCTGGACCGAAGTCTGTTGCCATCCAAGCTCAGCCTCCTCATAGGCACTACCTAAACAATACCTTAAAGCCATTAAAGCACTTCCGGATTCGTAACAAACCCCGATACACAACCGAACACGTCAAACCGAAGCTTTCGCAACTATATCCGGTGACTAGCACACCTACAGCTCCGACTTATCGAGCATTACACGGACTTGCTGCTCCGACCAGATCTAGCCAGCCATTCAGAAAACCATGTCTACTCGAACCAACGAATCGAGCTGCCCAAGCTCCAACTTACCATTCTCCGTTCAAAACACAAGGGTGTACAGCGCCCAGCAGAAGACGACAGCCTGCTGCTGCTGTCAACTCCACATGCAGTATGAATACCACAGCTCGGTATATGCAACCAACCGATCTCACACATCAAAACTTTTGCAGAATGTCAGGTCACCTAGAAGTGATCCACCCCCTGCAGCCCTTTTTTGTCGAATACAACAGGATGTGGTCCACCACGCCCAGTTCTCCAAGGGCCCGCACCTGCTTTATATCATCAACCGAGACTCATTTATGCACTGCACCCAACCCAAAACGCCTGGTTCCAGCCCTAAGCTTAAAACTCTATGAATCTCACACCAACTACTGACTCGTCGGCGGCCGCCTGCTATCAACGTAACACTCCACCGCCCTCGGAACACATATCCGCGGCACTCAAATCACCTCTCCAACATATCCCTGCAAATACCTTAGTAATCACAATGACCTTTCACACAATCACTAACCTGCCTCTGCTGCGTCCTTTCAGCATGGTAACCAAACGAACTCACCCCTACGGCCCGACCCGCTCTATGATAACGTGGACACTTACACTTCTATCCCTGCTACCATGAATTGCACACTGACCGCAACCTCAATGGTGTTAGAGAACGACTCATATAAAGTTTTCTCATCAACATGAGATCAATCAAACATAAAATACCTCCTTTAGGACCTTACACTCTGTTGTCCAGTCCGCATGTAGTACTTATTACAGTATGTTGGCACCCACCTGACGCCTATGTTACGCTGCTGCCCTTTCAGGTTTATAATATTTTCCGCAGTGGACGTGCCAATCAACATGGAGGTGACTCTCTTATTTATGTTAACAATGACATCCATGCATCAACTTTCCAAGCTATTTCCATTAGTAACCCAGAAAATTCCGTTTGGATTCCATCCATCGGAGGCCAACTCGACCTCCACTCGACGGCGGCAGCGGACCGACGGTGTCGATGTGCACGTGACTAAAACGAGCATCGGGAACGGTGAACTCGCCAAGAGGTGCCTGTGTATGGCGGTGCACTTTTGAACGCTGACATGGGAGACAATACCTCACCATGGTCTGCAAGTCTTTGTTCAGTGCCGGCCACACAAAACGATCGGAAATGAGTTTGCGCGTTCCACGGATGCCTGGATGTGATAGACCATGTAATGAATCAAAAATGATTCGCCGATAGGTCGGTGGAACTACAGGTCGTGGCTTTCCTGTAGAAACGTCACATATCAGAACACCCGAACTATCAGGCAGCTGGATGGGTTTCACTTGTAGATTAGTTTCTCGAAGTTGTTGAAGAAACTGCTTATCCTGATGCTGTGTTGTGGCTAGTTCTTGAAGATCAATGGGGGAATGCTCAAGGAGGGTATTGATTTCCGCCCGTGATAGGGCATCTGCTACGGTGTTGTTCACACCGGACAAATGCCGAATGTCGGAGGTAAATTGGGAGATAAAATCTAGTTGTCTAGTTTCTCGTGGGGAAAGTCGATCAGAAGCAGAACGCAGTACATACGTTAACGGCTTGTGATCCGTGAATATCGTGAATGTACGCCCTTCCAAGTAATGTCGGAAATGACGCACATTGAGATAAATAGCTAGGAGTTCTCTGCTGAACGTACTATAACGTCGTTCGGCAGGCTGCAGTTTCTTAGAGAAAAAGGCAACTGGATACAATTCACCTCCCTGTCGCTGTTGGAGCACACCACCTACTGCTGCATCTGAAGCGTCTACCGTTAACTGTAACGGAGCCTTCGGATCAAGATGCACGAGGAGAGTGGCAGTTGCTAGCTGATGTTTTAGATCACTGAATGCCCGCTTAGCTGATTCCGTGGAGCTGAATGATTTAGCATCTAATTTGAGTAGCTCGGTAAGTGGCTGGGCTAACTCAGAACAGTGTGGGATGAAACGTCTGTAGAAGTTAACCATGCCTACAAACCGACGTAACTTTTTGATGGAATCGGGGATAGAGTATTCAGTGATTGTTGTCACTCTGTCGGGTAGGGGTGTAATTCCGGCGGAGGAAAAACGGTGACCAAGCAAGTCTACCGTATCAACACCAAACTGACTCTTGGAGGCATTGATAACCACCCCATAATGCGCAAATCGCTCGAACAGTTGTCGCAGATGACACAAGTGTTCTTCATGGTTATAACTTGCAACCAAGACATCGTCAATGTAGACGAAAACAAAATCGAGCTCACGAATAACCTGATCCATAAAACGCTGAAATGTTTGAGCTGCATTACGGAGACCAAATGGCATTCGCAAGAACTCAAATAAGCCAAAAGGTGTAGTAACGACAGTCTTATGAACATCTTCAGGATGGACAGGAATTTGGTAATATGCTCGTGCTAAATCTATCTTACTGAACACGTGTTTACCGTATAGCGAGGAAGAGAAATCCTGGAGATGCGGAATGGGATACCTGTCTGGGACGGTGTTAGCGTTTAGTCCCCGATAATCCCCACAAGGTCTCCAATCCCCAGGCTGGTTTTTCTGGACCATATGTAGGGGCGATGCCCATGTACTGCTGGATGGACGTATTATGCCCAATTGTAGCATATGGTCGAATTCAGCCTTCGCTACGGAAAGTTTATCGGGCGCTAAACGCCGCGGACGATGGTAGACTGGACTACCTGTTATCGTTATCCTATGGACGATCTCATGTTTGACATCACCGGGTTGGTATCCAGGCTTTGTTAAGCTGTTAAACTCTCGTAACAAATCCAAGTACTTTGGAGTGACTCTTGGTGGGGCAAGCTGCGGACTCATAGACATAATGGAACCTTTAAAACCAGCCCGAGATATTTGCGTTAGGCCATCAATGATTTGACAGCGCTTGGGATCGACAATAATGTCATGATGCTGGAAAAAATCGAGGCCTAGAATGGCAGTGGGCACTTTGGCTACAATGAAAATCCAATGAAAAGGCCTACGGAGACCAAGGTTCAGCGTGATGGACCGTTCTCCATGGGTTCGGATGGGCGTGCCATTTACTGCCTGCAGGCTGTATACAGAGCAGTGCCTTAAGTCCTCCGGACGTGGAGGGACCACACTGACTTGGGCACCAGTGTCTACGAGGAATCGCATGCCAGATCTTACGTCTCGCAGGTAAAAGAGGCGACCTGGCTCGCATATGCCAGCTTGCGTCGTCGCCATTACGAGCTGGCGTGTTCGTTTCCCGAAATGGAAAATCGACACGGCTTTATGCGTTTCCGAGCTTTGTTACGGAATCTACGGTGATACCAACAAATGCCACGTGAACGACTAGCGCTGCGAATACGCCGCTGGTCTGACCGCGAATTACGGTTTCGGTGGGTGATGGAGATGGAGGCCAGTTGCTGCTGCAGGAAGTGCACAGCTTTTACAAGCGAGTCGTCAGTTATAGGAGGCGAAGAAATTGAGATCGTGGGTGCTTGTATTTCCATTATTTTATCAGCCATAAGGGCTAGGTCTTTCAAGTCGGTATCCTGATGAGCATTAGCCAGTATTTGTTGTACGTGTGTAGGGAGCCGTTGCAAAAATAACTGCCTAAAGATGGAATTCTCTGGAGGGCTGTCACCTACCAGAGCTTGCATGGCTCGCAGTAGTTGCGTAGGAGTGCGATCGCCTAACTGTTCTTCTATAAGTAGACCTTGCACTCTCTTACGCACACTAAGACTAAGCTCGCGAATTAAAAAGTCCCTTAATTGTTGGTATGTGGGGCTTGTCTTCAAGATATCCTGTGCCAGGAGTAATAATTCAGGTGGGAGCTTAGAGATCACATAATGAACTTTTAAGACTTCCCTATGTATGCGATTAATTTCAAAAAATGACTCGGCCTGGAAAAACCAAAGCTGGGGATATTGTATCCAAAATGTTGGTAAACAGCTAGTAGATACGGTGTTAATCTCCTCAGTTTGCTGCTCGATCATATTCGCATACATGAAAGCAATAAAAAGAACGACGAAAATGGACACGACTCACCGGAGGATGGAAGCTGAATCCGATAGAACGAACTCACGTCGGGGTCTCCAATTTGTAGGAGCGCTGCTTAGGTGCGGAGTCCAAAAATAGCCATGTCCCGTCGTTCTTACTGGATGTTAGAAATAAAATCTTGTTGGTATCCCAATGATATATTTTGCGAGGCTCCCGAAAATACACTACGACAGTAGGGCAGAAAGATTGCACAGGGAAAACACAGGTGGTGTTTGGCTAGATGGTATAAGCCAGAGTTCAAAGTAAGTTGTCCATTGATTGTGTACCCATCAATAGCTTTTGAATGATGTGGTTAGAGTCACATGATTGTGGCTAGTATCTTCCCTGTGCGAAGAGAAATAAGCTAAAAGTAGCAAAATAAGTTAAAGCTCCTACATTTTCAATATGCCCAATATTTCATGGCTTGAGCAGTCCACACCTTGCAGGTATAGGGCCTTCGCTGCCACTGTTTTTACACATGATTGGACTCAACATGTGCAAGCTCCCATGAGAGAACAAAACACCCTAGACTTAATGTTCACGAAAGGCATACCCCAAGCACGGGAGCACGTGTTAAACAACCTTCCAGGCTGTGCTCACAAGATAGTGAGGCTCAGCATTTTAGTCCCTAAATTTCCTCCTCACCAAGATAGTATGAAAATTTCACTAAGGCCTCTCCACCGCATCAGTTGGAGATAATTTATCCTACTTCGCCGAGCTGCACCTTGGGATGGCTTCTTCTTGGCGACCAATATGGACATGGCGACTCGTGAGCTTTATAAAAATCTAACGAAGTGCTTACACGCCCTTAACCCAAAGCACGCCAAGATAAGCAAAATACATTCTCCCAATGACGCCATCACGCATAGTGTCTCCGCCAAGTTCAAGAAAATGCGCTTCACATACAACATGACCAAGGACTTTCATGTCATAATTCGTACGAATGAAATCCTGACAAATTGGAGAAACTCGCTAAATATGGAACAGTTATCAGATGAGCACTGAGCGCTCAGTACCCACAACAAAAGGCAATCTCTTGTTAGATTTTCGAAACTTCGCAGTGGCTGCACCGATATACCCATTACTTCTATTATACTCCCTGATAAAAGGTACTTACAGATGCAGTCGATCTATGCGATTAGGTTAACTTTCACTTCTGCGACTCCTTCACCACCACAGATTTGATAGTACCAGGTAGCATGTCTAAGTTCACTGCTGATCTATTGCACACTACCAACTTCAGCCTGAGCAAACTCAAAAGAGCACTTCATCCCCTAAAGATGTCACATTACCCTGGTCCAGACGGTGTCTCCTCCACAATGCTGCAACTTGGGGGTCCGGACATCCCCATCCTCTTTCTAAATATGTACACCTTGTCTATGAACAGCGACTTCTACCCAAACATTTGGAAGCACGCGACGGTGGTTCCTCGACATAAACGAGGTAATCGTCAAAATGTAGACAACTACCGTCCCATTAGCCACACACCATTCGCCTCAAGGATCATGGAGAGAATAACTAAGGAGGAAATGCTTGCATTCCAACTGCATCGTAAACCCATTAACAAGTCACAGCACGGATTTCTACCATCAAATCATACAAAAATTGCCCGTTTGAACTGCTAAACAACTTAATGCACCTCATAGACATGCGACAGGCATTGGTAATGGTCTTCCTTGACTTGAAAAAGGCATTTGACCGCGTCTCACACGAAGTTAGCCGCATTTGGCATGTCAGGTAATCGTCTCCCTTGGTTTTCATACTGCTTTAGCCATCGAACCCAATCAGTACATTTGGGTAATATCATTTTGAAGAGGTTTTCTTTAACCAGCGGTGTGTTCCAGGGAAGCGTCCTTGGTCTCTTGCTGTTTCACTCTACATAAATGACATTGTTCGATTTTTCAGTCACGGCACACCATACCTGTTTTCTGACGATATGAAGGTTGCGTTTTCATTCCATCCTAACGACACGCAAAACAGTCTCTCCCTCATTCGAAGTGATCTCAACGCATTTAAAACCTGGTGTGATTTATGGAAACTTGAATTCTCCCCACCAAAGTGCAACGTTCTCTCCTACAGGTTTCTTGTACTATCTAACACGCCAATACTTAAAGGCACTTATCTAGGAATCTGCTTCTCCGTTCGCGACCTCAGTGTGCACTACTCAAGCTCGTTAAATTTTGCTGAACAAGTGAGCTATAGTACTGCAAAAGCAAGGGCAATTATCGGATGCATCTTCAAATCTATGCGCTTAAGAGACTCTCGACTCACCCTTCACAAAATATGTGCCCGACCAATTCTGGAATACTGTTCGTTACTTATCGCTAACGCACGCAAATTTGATAGCTTAGTGCTCGAGAAGGTACAATGCTCGTTTACTAAGCGCCTAATAGGCCTTACTACACTCAGTTATCAAAACGAATGAAAGCAGCTCGGGCTAGAGCCACTTTGGCTTCGCCGACTTAAAGCCAAACTTATCTTCCTCTATAAATCCATCAAACGCTCTAACACCGTTATTAGCTGCTTTTCCATATGCTGTGGGATACCCCATACCCTATCCGTATAAAGCCGCACACATTTTCTCTACCTAGAGCGCACTGCACCATACTTTTTAACTTCTTTATTTACAGATACGCCAGCGTATGAAATAAGTTGTCAGAAGCCGTCAGGAAATCAGAAAGTGTCATATCATTCCCTGAGTCTATAAAGAGCTTACTCACAGTTCCCAAAGTAGCGAGAATATTGGGCACATGCATACCTGTAGATGAGTTCTGGGAAAACGGACTTGCACCTACTTAGCTGCACAACGAAACTAATCTGCGTCTACCTGTCACTAAAGGATATCTTTCTCCCGCTAGTACACTTCCTTCCATATATTCATGTATACTCTTCAACTACCTACTGCATCAGCTACTTATAATTCGGATTTGTTTATCACTTCACCGTTACCTAGTCCAGGCTCGTCTGAGCTGTCTCGCCGACTCTTTGATTGCAGCCAGGCAATTGTGGCATAACACCACTTGTATCACATTTCCACCGATAATCTTTCTTCATCAACTAAGATAGCTGATCTACTTCACACTTTTACTTAAAGCCATTTCAACCTAATCAGTTGCTTATCTGTTTGCACCTGACCCATGAATCAATGCGTGCCGCCTAGGATTAGCTCAGTAAGGGCTGATCCATCACACATTTCGCCTCCTTGACCAACGTATGAGGCGTTCCCTAAATGTTGTCTCAGACTTTGTGTCCTGCTACTCTGCTTGCCACTTTACTTGTCATCCCACATCAGTTTGGCCGAATAATCTCTTCTTACAGCCTAATGCAGTCTCGTCTAAGCTGTCTCGCCTGTTGTCTTACAGCTTCTGGTCGATTGGGGTTTACTAACTCAGGTTTGGCACCTCCACTGATCCTTTTATCTTCCTCTGCTTTGATTGCCGTTGCTCCCCATTTTTTACTTTAAAGCCATTGGTTGCTATGACACGTTTATCCCACTCTCACCTCACCTACCTTGCTTTCTGTCTGCCTGATGCGTTCGTCTCGCATTGCCTCACATGTCCTTGCTGTTTTTTATCTCGCTTAAACCATTGAGGCTTAAAAGCCTGGTCTGCAGCAGATTTGCTTGTGGAAATGTTTTGTTATTTCTAATCGGAAGCAGGCCTTGGATTAACTCAGTATGACCTGATTTTCTTACCTTGTTATTGCTCTGAAACTATTGGGCACTAAGCGCGGCTCTCTCCCTAGCTACATGTTACCTCATATCACTCTCTACTCTTTGGTGCGCCTTCCAAGAATGCTGTTGCTGACTTTGCGTTTCAAAACTCTGTTTTCATCTATTTTCTCACCCCTTGTTTGATGCGTAATTTGTCGGTCTTTCAAATCTCTTTGCTATAGACACCAACCAAATTGAAACGTAATGTCATGGCAAATAGCACCTATACATTCATCCCATTTCCAGGCTTTCCTATTTAATTTCTCTTCTTTTCCCTTCGATTGCCACCGTCTTCTCTATGTCCTCATTCATCTTCCCATTCCTGCTTCCAGTTATTAAGCAATCTTCGCCCGCACAGATACTTTACATTGCCGCAGAACACAAAATATCGAGTACTCTCTTTGCGCTTCATATAGCACTTTTACCATGTTGTAACATATATGACGTTTACATTCACACTACATGTTGTCACATTTTTCCTTGGTAGTCTCTGCTGCTCTCGTTTTCTTTACTTTTCTCTTCTCTTCCTCGAGGTCGGAAGTTATCAACAGAAACTTACCAAGGAATCTGTACTGCAACAGAAAACATGCTATTTCAGTATCTTGTAACATTGGATTTTATGGTTGTTTTAACCTTCGAAACGTCCATTTGTTTTACTGACTGCACGTCCGTTGTCACAAACCGTTATGGTGAGTTCCTCGCTGCATGTGTCTCACTCTGTCTGAATCGCTTCCTATTCTTATAGCCTGCACAATACACGTTGGGTTCAGTCTCCTCCGACTTCTATACTGTCGTATTTGGCACGTCTTACGTGTCATTGCTTACCGACTAGTATCCCAGGTTCCGCCCAACAATCCCATCTGGCCTGTTTGTCTGCGACCGAATAAACCTACAACGACAAAAGTGGATCAAATCAGATCTTCAACACACCCACTCTCATCCTGGTATATTATCACTGGACAATTTGATCTGGATGTCCTTATCCCGAGGATTGGATCAGCCGAGGCCTGTCTACAAAAATGCCTTCAAAACAAATGATTACCACAACATACCTGAATCACTCCACAACTACCTAACCCTTGGTCCCGCCTGTCAAGCGTCCAATCGCTCCCTTATGGCTTGTCAGCAATCACAGGCTGCTCCATCGACAAGGAAAACATGACTCCCCCTTGACGCCAACTGGGTGGTTCTGGTTTACCCTGTTTCAGCAAATATTTAGCGACAGTGATCCAGGACGTGGTTGGTTTTCGCCTGGCAAGCGTTCTCCTTATAAAAAGCCACTGATATCTGTTTAACAGCACTGCGACGAGGCGGATGTGACTCACCTCTAACTAATGTTATGGCCACATGATTACCCAACCAACCAACCACACTCCCACCACGGACGTATCTCAACCCTTCTCATATTATCCACGCTATCAATCACGATTGTGTTGGCATATATCCACACTGGAATAACATATAGACAAATGCAGTTCTACATACATGTATGAACTCTCAGCTCCAATGTTCATGGCTAACTTGCACCATGTTTTCTACATTGCCCGACATTTAGTTGTACCTTTAACATGATCATGCCTACATAGGCGTGTCTCGCACTGCACGAGAATAAAGAATTTATTTATTTATTTATTATGGTGAAGAGCACGATTATAAGTAGTTGCACAAAGTGATCTGGCTTCCCATCCTACTAATCAGCCAGTGTTGTCCTTAGCAGGTGCCAAGCGTTCGAGTCTGATAAAAGTTAAGCGACGATGAGGATGGAAACGAAGTGGAGTGACAAAAACATGGGCCACAGTGGTGGTTCCATCAGGGTATAGTTAACCAACTAGCTAAAATGTTATGATATGTAGTACCAAGGTGAAATTTTAAGGACCAGGACAAAAACTAAATAAAAATGTAAACAAAATGTTTATTTTTGACTTCGCTTGGCACGCCTGTATGGGAATTATCATGGTAGGGGTGCAAGATGTGATCAGTTAATGTACAATGAAACAATAGGATTGCCACATGTTAATATATGATTATATGTAGGTGTGCAAGTAGGTGTGTTTAGCGGTGGTTATGGGTTTTTAAAGGCTTTTCTGCTCTTTTGATAGTGTGGCCAGTGCTAAAATGATATTTGATGTATGTGGACTTAAAGCGGTTGTCCGGGTACGCAAGGGGGTGGCTTTAGTTGGTGGCGAATCACAACCGGCAAGACACAGTGTTGTTAAACAAACATTTGTGGCTTTTTGTAGGGTGAACGCTTGTCCGGCGAAAACCCACTACGTCCTGGAACACTGTCGCCGAACTATTTGCTGGAACGGTGTAAACTCGAACCACACAGCTGGCTGTTCGGCTAACCATCCAAACAAATAAAAGAAATCAGATGATCAGTTACAAGTGAAGGATGGTTAAGCGTGCTAATAAGTCTAAGTGAACAGAAACCTTTTAACCTTAGGCAACATGGTAGCCAAATTGCAGCGCACACAAGATTGAACATAAAAATGAAGGGAAAAATGATAGATAAGCAAAGTCACGAGATTAATGTAGGAGATGAGGCCTAACCCGAGCAGTATTTTGTATGCCATGTGTGTGATGCTCGACATTTAAAGTTCAATAGGGCCCTTCTCATAAATATCAACTATTGATGCAGGTTTACCGTATAGGTACTACTTCCCTTACAGTGAAATAGTTGAACACTTGAGCACGAAATATTTGTTAATGTTGTTGCATCTAATGAATTCTGGCAGCTTATTCCATAACATCGTATACTTTATGCGCAAGACTTTGAAGGGCTATCTTGTACGCACTTCAGGGATGTATAATCTTGATGATGCATTTCTATTTGCATATTTATGAGAAAAGTCAATTTGCCCATTATCTGTTCCCCAAAACTGGTATGTACTAAATCAAACAGGAAGCTTAAGTTAATTATAATTCTTAGCAACCATAATTGTTCTAGCTTCAGCAGTTTACACCGTTGTAGCTAAGTCAAGATTCCGTACCCCAGTAACCGTTCAGTAAAGTGCCGTTGCACATTTGCAGGCTTAATTCTGTCGCACAATTTAAATGTGCAAATACTAATGGACAATATTCTAAGCAGGGACGCACATACGCTTTGCAAATAGCATATCATAGCGACTGGTATTGGTCGCGCGGCAGCGAAGCGATATTACGACGTATAGCTGACACGTTATTATTATTTATTATTATAGCATAGCCTCCATAAAGTGTAAGGTGCAGGAGATACGCGCTTTTGCGGTGAACTGGTGTACTTGCTCAAATAATTGAAAGAACATGTTTAGCGAAGTCCTAGGTCACGAATGGTTGTATAGCATGTAAGCAGCCTGTTACTTTACGTTAGCATATCATTAATAGGGACGCACATAAAGAACAGGGAGTTACATTTGACAAAAGCTAATGTCATTTTCCACTTTCAAACCCAACACTGAAAGGCGTAGAGCTTCATTTTATTGTTGTGCGCCAATTCGTTCAATTATATTATCAAAAGCAAAGACAATATGGACATCATCCGCGAAAAGTAATGATCTGCTATGTTTAAAAGTCGGAATATCACGGGGGCCTAAAACGCTTCCCTGTAGAACGCCGTAGATACGCAGTTTCCAAACCTGACCTATTGGGTGCGCATATACAAGGTTGATGACAGCCGTGCTAGTAATGTTTTATTAAACCCATAAGAGGCTACCACTTTTAGTTCTGTATGGGGTACGCAGTCGAATGCTGTTTACGAGTATAAGCAAGATATAAAAATCGATTGTCCGGATTCAGCCGAATTACTTATGTAGTCTAAAAATTCAAATAAGCAACTTTAACCTAAACGACCACGGAGGAAACCGCGCCGCGTTTCGTCAATCAGCTTTTGTGAATATAGTAACTCCATGACTTTGCATTGCTTATTCTTTCCGCTATTCGAATCAATATAGTTATATGCCCTATGAGGCTGTAATTCGCTAGCTTGTGATGTGAAGTAATGTTATCGTTGGCTATTTTTGCTGATAACACAGATTGCAGCCATTTTTACATGCATCACTTGGGTTTTGTGTTCTGACCCAAAAGTTTTCACCGTAAACATTGACAGGTAGGCCTTACAACGTGGTCGGCTATCGGTTTTTCTACCCGTCTGAGAGGCAAGCAGCGTGATGTGTTGCAGCTCTTGGGGTATATTATGCACGACTTTATGCCCGCTAGTGGTTTCAATGTTTATAGGTATGATATCCACAGGCCCAATGCCTCCATACTGTCCACCCATTGACTGGGTACTCTTCGTGGAGCGTGAACTGCCGCTGCTAATAAGGACAAATTTAATGTGTTTCTGAAGACTATTTGAAGTGATGTTATCCAAAGGGTGAACTGGGTCAGTGTTAATCATATGGCTTATTTCTGAGGAAACTGCTTTTGACGGACTAACGTCGCCGATTTCATAGGTGTAACATTCGCACCAGGTGCTACATTGGAGTGGCTGTTGTCAAAGTCCACTACGGCATCTAAATTTACGTGGCGGCAAGTGTGCACAGTTCTTTCCGTTGGGCCTCCCTAAGACCGTCTAGTGCAAAGTAATTCCCTCTGGAGTAGTTTCATCATGATTAACAATAATTCTTTCAAAACTGGGTCTTGCGGCTACAAGACTTTGTGCACGTATTATATTTTCTGCAATAGCTTTGTCGGGGAGCTTGAACATGACCGGGAAGCAATGCTTCTTCGAGTTTTACTTTAATCAAAATAGTGTACACTGTATGGACTAGAGGTTGCTGGCTTGAATAAAGAACATTTCGAGGGTTTGGATTTTAAAGTTATCGAATACACTGAAGGCGACCGCATTCTTATGATGGCGTATACAATTATCAGCCTTTGATAAAACTGCATAGATGAATACTTGAAGCCTTGTGCTAGTGCCCTTATTTGGGTTTAGCAGGCGTACTGCACAAGCAAGTAAAGAAAAGCATCGGATTACAGTTGTCGTCCATTGCCGAAAGCATTTCAGTAATAGATTTGTTATTTTCAAGCCGACCCTCCCTATGCTATCATTCCGTATAACTGTTAGCGATAGAAGTTAAACGAAATTTGTGAATGTTAAGTTTCCTTAAGTTTACGTACGTTTTCAATTTTTTGAATCTCTTACGTGTTCCCTTTCTGGTAGCAGCGCATTTGTAATCGATTTACTCCTCCTAGAGTTTGGCGTTGTCAGGAAAAAGGAGGCTTGCTTAACTAGCTTTGCCACTTCACTAAAGTCCCTTACACAAATAAGGCCAACCTCGGTGAGTGGAGAACACCAAAGGTAACGCTAGGAAAAATTTATTAAGTGGGCGAAAGGCTATCTAGTGCTAAAAATAAGGCACCGAAAGATAGCTAGCTAGGGAAAGGTGTGGTCGCGTGCGCGGAGAGCAAAGATGGCCGCGGAGCCGAGGAGCGTCGCGCCGTTCGAAGGCGGATGCTATGTTGACTCAAACAAACGCGAGCAACGTTCAAACAGGCGAGCGGCTATTTTGCTATGTACATCGAGAAAATATAATTTTGTGATTTTGTAATATTTTACGCAGCATGCGGCAGCCAAACAGGGGAATCTCCAGGTCACTACACAGCCCCCCTCTTAGAAGGGAACCGTAGGTGACCCCTTCGATCTACGTGAGGACTGTCCGTCGCCGGCCAGCCTTCTGCGAGACCAGGCGGTGAAACCTGATGCAGCTGCTGGGGGAGAACCAATGCGATCGGACGCTAGGGGGGCTCCGACCGTGTCTTCCCTACAGGTGCCAAAAACACAAAATGGGGGGAATGTTCGTAGCGTTCGAGTGCGTAGTGTCAAAGCACACGATGTTTGAGCACGTAGTGTCAGACAATACGTAACGTTCGATCGTCGTTGAACTTCCGCGTGTCGAGGGATATGACCAAGACGGGGCAGACGCGTGAGTGTCAAAACTGGTGCGAGCGACAGAAGCTAACGAAAAAGCGATAGCACTTACCGAGTGCGATAAGCAAATAATAGCGAGAACCATTTTGTTTTCAAAACGATGTTCTCCTATATTGGCGTTTCTCCAAAACGTCTTTCGCGGATCTATGGGGTTTTCAAATACGCTTTGCGCAATTTTTTCTTGGGTTTTCATAACTCAACCGATTGAAGTTGGGCGGGTTCGTAGGGCCACAAGCAAAAACGGAAGCGTGAAAGGAAGAATGAAAAAGAAGGACTAAGTTTAAAAGTCGCGGTACTGGCCAATGAACGGCTTACTGACTAGGTCCGATTTCGGACGATCGGCTCAGGACGGCGTCTGGTCGAGTCCAGCGCTTTTGTCGGATGAGACGCTTTGCGCTAATAGAAAACTTAAGGAATGAGAGGAAGAGTTGGTCGGAGAATGTTGCAGCATCGGAAGTGGCGTATCGTCCGTCAAGGGCTGCGTTGATCGTCGGAGGTGGACAGGAAGTCATGTCGTTCAGGTTCCACATGGGCCAACCATTGAGGACGGTCGAAGAGTCCGGTTATGTTTACCGTGGGCGGTCGAAAACGATAGGGTCCTAAGTTTAAGACCTTAAAGGACCTTCGTAGAGGTCGTTCGGTGGTCGCGAAGACCATCGACTCGAAGGAAAAACGTAAAGTGCAATGCAGTAGATTTGTGGATCGAAGATTTACGTGTAGTATCTGACGTCGGTTGTTTAATAAGGGATGCTGTGGCTAACTGCGAGGTTAATAGCGTCGTAGCGGGGTGTTCTGGGGTTATTTCCAGAAAAGACGTCCCAGGTAGTCGAAGAGGTTGTCGTATACAAACGGGCAGGAGTGTGCACATAGCTAAAAGCGAGGAAGGCTACAAGTTGTTCATGGTAGAGCTTACGGAAGCTAGTGCATTTGGCGGCATAAGTGAGGCTTCAGCTGGCGGTGGTAAACGTACACCAAGTTGTTGGATTGCGGGTGATAGGGGTAGGGATGCGTAGACATCGAGGATTGAGAAGATCGTTGAAAGTGAGGATACGAAATGCGGACGCGGTCGGTAGTCACTGTTGCGGCAGCATGGTGAAGCGACCCAGCGCTTCAACGAAAGCGCGCGTACGGTGTCCGTGGAACCGAGGGAATATATATGGTACGGTTGGGAACGGGTGTACGGTCGATCATGGTCAAAATGTCTGACCATCTCTGGATGGTGCCAAGGGTCCACTAGTCGAGATGACATGGGCGAAGCGAGTGAGATTGGAAAGACAGGGGGGGCACAACGTGCCCGCTGTATCTTGGCCTGTTGAAAGTTGAATCCGCGTGCCGCGAAACGATGGAAGCAGATTCGGGCCAAACGTATCTCTGGATATGAGTTGATGTGGTCGGAAGCTTGATGAGCGAAGTTATGAAGTGTATCGAAAAATAGGAGTCGAAAGGGGTTTCTGGACGGGACGGGTCGAGGTCGTCCGTAGAAGTATCGCACAAGATAGAGCCTCATCAGATGACGCAGTGGATGCGATGTGACTTGCAGGACGAATCTTGTATGGACGTCTGACAGTCGTGTCGGCTAGTTGCGATTAGCCATGGCAGTAGTCAATTGCCTGGCAGAGGTGTGGAAAGCGGAGAGCGCGAAAAGGGCGTCAGCAACGAGTTATTCATGACAGAAAAAGTGTGGAGGTCGAAGAAAATTGGACGGAAGAGTGCGCAATCATATGGTGAGTGTCGAGGCTGATTGATTTCCGAAAAGGCGTAAATAAGGGCTATGGTCGGTGAAGATACGAAGGAATTCCCTTCTAAGACGTGCTAAATGTTAGAACGGTAGAATACATGCCAGAGATCGCGGCAGAACGTGCTGAACTTGCGATTTGCCGAAGTAAGCGTCGGGCGAAGAGGAAAGCGATAGGCTTCAGATCTCAGTGACTTGTGCCGGACAGCGCAATGGCGGTGTGATGTTCGATGTGACACTGAGTGGAAGCTTGGGTCGAAATGGTGAAGCATAACGGCCATCGGCCACAGGCACTTTGCAGGCCTGAAGGCTTCGTTGCAGCGGGGTCAATTCGAATTGCCGTTCTTGCGACCACCGAGTAAGTGGTCAATGGTACTGAGAAGTCCTGCACAAGTGGAGAATCGACGGTATAGTTAAAATCCCACTAAACGGCGGAAGGAAGGGGGAATGAGTGGAACGGGAACTTCCTTAATAGCGTGGATCGGTCTTGAGCGGCCGTCTTCCATGCTGGTCAATTCGATGACCAAGAAAATGATGGATGGATGCAGAAAGATGCATTTGTCAGCGTTGACCGTTAAATGCTCTAGAAGCCTAACTCTCGAAAAGATCTTGTGGTGCTCGCGTGAGTTCTACTGGAAGAAACTAGCGGACAAGCTGAGTCTATATAACGGATAAACATAGACGCGACCTCTGTAGGACAGAGTTCAATGAAGCGTTGAAAAAGGTTTGAGCTGCGTTACCGAAGACGAAGGGCATTGCAAGAAATCCACACAGTCGAAAAGGCGTGAAGACTCTGATATGAAATAAACTCGGCCTACCGCGGCTTGGTGGTAAGGCGAACAGTCGATCTACGAGAACACCGGCGCAGTAGCTAGGTGATGTCCTGAATGTGCGGAATGGGATAGCGGTCGGGGACGGTAGGTTATAAGAGCGCGATAGTCCGCCATGGACGAGTCTTGGTATTTTTAGGAATGAGTAGAGGCTGACGCAGGTATTAGGACGGGCGGATAATGCTAGGACTAAACTGTAGCTCGAATTCCGGATGCGAGCAATTTTTGGAGCATGTGGGGGGTCAAGCGCCTGGCTTTTGCTCGAACCCAGATGCGGACCCTTTCGTATAACGATAGTGATGTGCTCGCGGCGTCGGTTGCACGGAGGCTACGGGAAGGGACTGGCAGGATCGGAGAAGCTCGCGGGGAAAACATTTCGGAGCAGCGTGTGCCCGGACGGGTGAAGCTAGTTGAGTCGCGTACACGGGAATGATATGAAGCTCGGTTGTTCGGTCAAAAAGTCCCAATGCACTGCGAGAGATTCGATAAGTCGGGCGGTTCGACTAGGACGCGTGTTGACGATTAACGTCAGACGAGTTACGGTCGTAATGACGTTAAGATAGTCACGAGTACCAAGGATAGGCACAGTTTGGATACATCAGGCCTATCGGGAGGAATATCCAATTTGGAAAGCGCGTTCGGAGGCATGAGATTTAGCTGATGCGCGAGCGATTGGACATATACGCGGCTGAAGTTCGTTAGAGGCGAATGAGCTAGTCACTATTCTGTGGGTCATTTGGAGATCACGCGGGAGCACCGTGACTTAGGCAGTGTCGACGAGATAGCGAATCGGTTCTACGATCGGTGACGAAGAAAGGCGATGCGGTTGACAGATACGTCCGTCGCCCAACGTGTGGTCCGCGTTTCCTGTGTGTCGATTGGAAGGAACGGGGGGGGGAATGACTTCGCTTGCGGCGAATCGTACGTGGTTACAGCAGTAACCGATTTATTCGGTGATCGCGAAGGAGACCACGAAGAGCACGGAACGGCTCCTAGAGCCTTTTACAGATTTATGTTGGAAGGGAAAAAGTCTGCGAATTGTCGAGTCACGATGGCAATCTGGGATTAAAGCGTGCAAATCGTTGTCGGTATTGTCTGACCCTGCGAAAACCTGGCCGGTACGAACTCCCAACTTCGGTCGGCGGATCGGCCAGTCTCTGGACAGAAGTGTCACAACTAGGCCAGAGTAGAGTAGATACATCGCGCGGAAGACCGTTGCAACACATATCCGAAGAAAAGCATCATTCATCGAAGAGGGTTTAGCTAGGCTCTGCTATCTTCTAGAGTGAGAAGGTTAAGATCGCCAAGATCGGAAATGTTCAGGAGTTTCGTAAATCGAGTCGATCAGAAAAGCTGTTCTTATAGAAAGCAGTCTTGACTGCATCGTAAGTCTTTTGGTCGTCCAGAAGATCTAGAATGTATAATGTCATCGATGACATTTAGGGATGCGCGGAAAACCGATAGGAGGAACTATTTCATTTCGGACTAATCCCAGCAAAGAAATAGCGATTTCTAGTGACCCAACCAGATCTAGGATTAGTCCGCGAAAAAGGTGCGATAGGTAGCCCGAACTGAGCTATTTTAACGTAGAATCTACACGATCAGTTTCTAGCGAGCAAATAGCGAGCCAGCAAGATTAACGGAAAATGAAAGTGAAAATCAGACGGGTGAGCGAAAAATGTGGCAAACTTGCATCGCGGTTCGCGAAAAAACTACGGATAATGGGGGGGGACCAAAATTGGGGTCACCAAAACGCGCGAAGGGGATGGAACGCTTTAAAACAATACGCGCCAATAAGGCCCCAACCCGGTGCGTGGAGAACACCAAAGGTACCGCTAGGAAAAATTTATTAAGTGGGCGAAAGGCTATCTCGTGCTAAAAATAAGGCACCGAAAGATAGCTAGCTAGGGAAAGGTGTGCTCGCGTGCGCGGAGTGCAAGATGGCCGCGAGCCGAGGAGCTCGCGCCAGTTCGAAGGCGGATGCTTTAGTTGACTCAAACAAACGCAGCACGTTCCAACAGGCGAGACGGCCTAATTTTGCTATGTACAACGAGAAAAAATAAGTGGATTTGTGTAATATAATTACGCAGCAAGCGGCAGCCAAACAGTGGAATCTCAGGTCACTAAAATGTTAAGTTTCCTTAAGTTTACGTACGTTTTCAATTTTTTGAATCTCTTACGTGTTCCCTTTCTGGTAGCAGCGCATTTGTAATCGATTTACTCCTCCTAGAGTTTGGCGTTGTCAGGAAAAAGGAGGCTTGCTTAACTAGCTTTGCCACTTCACTAAAGTCCCTTACACTTCTCCTGTTTTGTAACACTGAGTTGATACCTGCAACTCTGTTCATTGCGGCTATCGTTTTAGATGTCATGGATAGAGTGGGAGAATTTTGGCAGATAAGCAACTAGTGTCCACCTAACGGTCGCAAGAAAGCGAAGGGTGTATAAGGTCTTAATGGGTATCTCGGCTAGGAAGGAATAGGAGCGGCGGAATAAATAGAGAAATTGAAAGTAGCTTATTAGAGTTGAACTGCTGTATGAATTCACTTGGCCTATGCCTACAGAATTGTAATTTGTTCAAAAAGTTATATAGTAACAGTGCTTAAAGTTTTAGCAAATTCACTATAAATCCAACGCACCAAGATACCCGAAAACAAAGGCAGAAAACAACAGCAGGAGCAGCACCTGACGGCGCTATTCGCAGTGGCTTGAAGCTGCAATATATATGAGATCCCAGCTTTCCTGGATAACACCTAAGCCCAATGAACATGGAGCTGTATGTTATAAACCATTTCCAGTGGCATAGGAAAGAGCATGCTACATTATTTTTCTACGTACACACAGCTTGTTTTATTTCGCTCTTAATGGGTGACGTATGTTTTCAAGTAACTTCACGTCATTCATACTCTATTAAAGACTAGTCCCATGGTTAACGGTATTTTAGCTTGCCCAACGTGCGAAATTTAATTGAAATGAGGTGCATGTCCATAAATAGTTGAACAGTGTGGAAATACGTAACTGCCTACATGCCGTCTAGTCAATAGTTTTAGTCGTTAAAGGTAAGCGGTTAGCGCACACCACAACCGAAGCTCTTGATTACATTGTCCCAGATTGGCAAGTTGTGCGCAATTGAGACGGCGGGCCGTTTATGTAAGCAAAACGGTGTAACCGGTAGACCTTGGTGAGTAGGAAGCACTTCGCCAACTAGAATGTATCAGCGATAATTTACACTCAACTGGCTGACCTAATATCCCATGACGTGCTGCTGTACCGAACAACAAATCACGGAAGTCCGAAGGTGAGATTAACAGACCGGAACTCGTGTAGTAGAGTATCAAATTACGGACATACCTTGTGAAAACTTACGGCAGACACGGACTAGCTGCCCTTTAAACTCTCCAGACAAATGGACGGACGTACGGGAAAGTTGTGAAAATTACGGAATGCTGTTGGGCCATGGAAGGGAATGGGAACACGCCATGCTACAAAAAGGTTTTCCTACCAGGTGTCTAAGCAAGTACTCATTAAGTAATTACCATTTTATTATATCTGTGGCCGCGCAACCCCCTACCCTTGGATGTTGATGTGTGTGTGTATGATCTGAATGCCGATTTCCGTTATCACGGGGGCAAGAAGTTCATGAAGCCGGGGAACAAAAGTCAGGGCAAATGAGCATCGGATGATAGCATGATCTCAAGACGCTATAAACACACGTCCCGCGGACTTTGCAGTCGGTTTAACGCTCATGTAGATGGGTGCACAAACCTAAAACTTAATGTGTCCGGGATGAGAGAACTCTGCTGTCGTAAGGAAAGATTGCGTATTTCGTAGTAACTCGGCGAGGTACA
>OX104060.1:18959261-18977832 GCA_944474145.2 Dicrocoelium dendriticum | reverse complement strand
GGGCCGTCGGGGCGGGCTGGTCGGACTGCGAAAAACTGGCTAGTCCAGAAAAAAGGCCGACAGGACCTTCCCTTTGCTGCAGACCTGACGGTGCGCTTGGGAGGTGTCACTCTCCACACCACACTTTAGTCCACGGTCCTCGTCCCACGGTGCATTCGGGCGTCCTCGTCTCACGAAGGTATGCGGGCGTCCACGCCCCACGAATGAATCCGGCGTCTTCGTCGGCAATGCCTAAGCGGCGTTTGGGGACCAATCCGTTCGTGGGTGTCTGCGGACGTGGGCGACTGTCTGTTCCTTGAATGAGCAAGGGGGCTTGGGAGGACTGGCGAGTCACTCCAGGGTTGCCTGTGCAGTTCCGACGGTTCTGGAAAGTAAAACTTAGAGGAGGTTGGCGAAGGTCGGGGAAGTGGCTTGACGCCGGAGAGGGAACATGGCATGTATGATAAAAGCAATTACGCTTTTTAGGTTTTCAGAATGTTTTGGGTTTTTTGTCGATTTTGCAAAACGTTTGTGGGTGAGACGCAGGACAACCATTTAAGACGTAAAAGGGGTGTTAATGGAAATAGAAAACGGTTACAAAATCGGAAAAACGGACCGGACGTTTACCTGTCAACCGCGTCGGTCGGTTGCCTGTGGTTGAGGCGGGTTAGGTTGTGGGTCAAAGGGTACGGAGGGTTCCAGCCTATCCACTGCTCGAGAAGTCACCACAGGTGCGGGTGCTTGTGGGAGAGCATCAGGGTGGGCTGCAAGTGGCTCGTCAAAGAAAGCCACTTTGAGTCGGTGGATGGACACCGTTGTTCGATGACCATTCTGGTCTATAGTAAAATGTTTCGGAGTCCGTTGCAGAACTCTGAAAAGGGCCAGTGTAGGGAGGCTGGAGAGGGCGCCGCACTGCGTCGGTGCGGAGGAAGACGTGAGTGCATGTATAGAGCCCGCTGTGCAGGTGCACATCTCTAGTCGGTTCGCGCGGCGGGGTCGGGCTTAGTGAATGCATGCGTTGAGCTAGGGAGGACGCAAAGTTGGACGGAGGCATACCCGACGATGCGGGCGGTGAAACGAATTCTCCTGGTAACTTGAGCGTCGTGCCGTGAATCAACTCTGCTGGTGCACATTGCAAGTCAGCTTTGATGCTGCTGCGAATACCTAAGAGTACGAGCGAAATGTTTTCGCTCCTGCTAGGGTCGGAGGAGGCGCAGAGCGAAGCTTTGAGCTGTCTATGGAAACGTTCAACTAACCCGTTGGCTGCTGGGTGATACGCTGTGGTATGAATGCGGCGACAACCTAAAAAGTTGCAGAACGTATCGAATTGTGAAGATTAGAAAGGCGTTCCTCGGTCGGTTGTGATGGTCGATGGGCAACCGTAGTGCGAGACCCACCGATCTAAGAAAGCCCGGATAACAGTCTCAGCTGTGCAGTCTGTTACGGGAATGGCTTCTGGCCATCTGGTGAAGCGGTCGACATATGTAAGAATGTATACGAATCCGCGTGACGGAGGTAATGGACCTACCAGGTCTAAGTGTACAGGCGAGAACCGAGAGTCTTGGGCAGGAAATGAACCAAGAGGACTGTGGGTGTGAAGATGTACTTTAGAGCGCTAGCATTGAAGGCAGGCGCGAGCCCAGGTACGAACATCTTTGTTTACGCGTGGCCAAACGAAACGTTCGGTGACCAGTTTCAAAGATGCACGGATACCGGGATGTGGTAGTGAGTGTAGTGCGTCAAAGACTGTGCGTCTGAAGGAGACGGTCACGTCGGGGTCACCAATTGTTGGGCGGAATCTGGGATACTAGTCGGTAAGCAATGACACGTAAGACGTGCCAAATACGACAGTATAGAAGTCAGAGGAGACTGAACCCAACGTGTATCGTGCAGGCTATAAGAATAGGAAGCGAATCAGACAGAGCGAGAAACGTGCAGCGAGGAACTCACCAAACGGTTTGTGACAACGGACGTGCAGTCAGTAAAACAAATGGACGTTTGGAAGGTTAAAACATCCATAAAATCCAATGTTACAAGATACTGAAAGAGCTTGTTTTCTGTTGCACTACAGATTCCTTGGTAAGTTTCTGTTGATAACTTCAGACCTCGAGGAAGAGAAGAGAAAAGTAAAGAAAACGTGAGCAGCAGAGACTACCAAGGAAAAATGTGACAACATGTAGTGTGAATGTAAACGTCATATATGTTACAACATGGTAAAAGTGCTATATGAAGCGCAAAGAAAGTACTGGATATTTTGTGTCCTGCGACAATGTAAAGTATCTGTGCGGGCGAAGATTGCTTAATAACTGGAAGCAGGAATGGGAAGATGAATGAAGACATAGAGAAGACGGTGGCAATCGAAGGGAAAAGGAGAGAAATTAAATAGGAAAGCCTGGAAATGGGATGAATGTATAGGTGCTATTTGCCCTGAAATTACGTTTCAAGGTGGTTGGTGTCTATAGCAAAGAGATTTGAATGACCGACAAGTTACATATTATACAAGGGGTGAGAAAAAGGATGCAAACAGAGTTTTGAAACGCAAAGTCAGCAAAAGCATTCTAGGAAGGCGCACCAAACAGTAGAAAGGGAAATGAGATATCATGTAGCTGGAGAGAGAGCCGTGCTTAGTGCCCAATAGGTTGTGAGCAATAACAGGGTAAGAAAAGCAGGTCATACTGAGTTAATCCAATGCCTGCTTCCGATTAGAAATAACAAAACATTTCCACGAGCAAATCTGCTGCAGACCAGGCTTTTAAGCCTCAATGGTTTAAGCGAGGTAAGGAAACAGCAAAGACATGTGAGGCAATGCGAGACGAACGCATCAGGCAGACAGAAAGCAAGGCAGGTGAGGTGAGAGTGGGATAAACGTGTCATAGCAATCAATGGCTTTAAAGTAAAAAATGGGGAGCTACAGAATCAAAGCAGGGGAAGATAAGAGGATCAGTGGAAGTGCCAAACCTGAGTCAGTAAACCTCAATTGACCAGAAGCTGTAAGAAAACAGGCGAGACAGCTTAGGCGAAACAGCATTGAGTTGGAAGAAGAGATTATTCGGCCAAATTGATGTGGGGTGACAAGTAAAGTGGTAAGCAGAGTAACAGGACACAAAGTCTGAGACAACATTTAGGGAAAGCCTCATACGTTGGTCAAGGAGGCGAAATGTGTGATGGATCAGCCCTTACTGAGCTAATCCTAGGCAGCACGCATTGATTCATGGGTCAGGTGCAGACAGATAAGCAACTGATTAGGTTGAAATGGCTTTAAGTAAAAGTGTGAAGTAGATCAGCTATTTTAGTTGATGAAGAAAGATTATCGGTGGAAAGGCGATACAAGTGGTCTTATGCCACAATCGCCTGGCTGTAATCAAAGAGTCTGCGAGACAGCTCAGACGAGCCTGGACTAGGTAACGGTGAAAAGTGATAAACAAATCCGAATTATATGGAGCAAATGCAGTAGGTAGTTGAAGAGTATACATGAATGTATGGAAGAAAATGTACTGGCGGGAGAAAGATAGCCTTTAGTGACAGGTAGACGCAGATTAGTTTCGTTGTGCAGCTAAATAGGTGTAGGTCCTTTTTCCAAGCACTCGTCTACAGGTACGCATGTGCCCAATATTCTCGTTAATTTGGGAACTGTGAGTAACCTCTTTATATACGCAGGGAATGATATGACATTTGCTGATTTCCTCACGGCTTCTGACAACTTATTCCATACGCTGGCGTATCTGTAGATAAAGAAGTTAAAAAGTATAGTGCAGTGCGCTCTAGGTAGAGAAAATGTGTGCGGCTTTATACGGAAAGGGTATTAGGTATCCCACAGCATATGGAAAAACAGCTAATAACAGTGTTAGAGCGTTTGACGAGTTTATAGAGGAAGATAAGGTTGGCTTTAAGTCTGCGAAGCCAAAGTGGCTCTAGCCCGAGCTGCTTACACACGTTTTGATAACTGAGTGTAGTAAGGCCTAGTAGGCGCTTAGTAAACGAGCATTGTACCTTCTCGAGCACTAAGCTATCAAATTTGCGTGCGTTAGCGATAAGTAACGAACAGTATTCCAGTATTGGTCGGGCACATATTTTGTGAAGAGTGAGTCGAGAGTCTCTTAAGCGCATAGATTTGAAGGTGTATCCAATAATTGCCCTTGCTTTTGCAGTACTATAGCTCACTTGTTCAGCAAAATTTAACGAGCTTGGGTAGTGCACACCGAGGTCGCGAACGGAGGAGCAGATTTCTAGAGAAGTGCCGTTAAGTTTTAGAGCGTTAGGTGGTACAAGAAACCTGCAGGACAAAACGTTGCACTTTGATGGGGAGAATTCAAGTTTCCATAAATCACACCAGGTTTTAAATGCGTTGAGATCACTTCGAATGAGGGAGAGACTGTTTTGCGTGTCGTTAGGATGGGAATGAAAACGCAACCTTCATGTCGTCAGCAAACAGGTATGGTGTGCCGTGACTGAAAACGCGAAAAATGTCATTTATGTAGAGTGAAACAGCAAGGGACCAAGGACGCTTCCCTGGAACACACCGCTGGTTACAGAAAACCTCTTCGAAGTGATGTTACCCAATTGTACTGACTGGGTTCGATGGCTAACGTCGGATGAAAACCAAGAGTGAAGATTACCTGACACGGCAAATTCGGCTAACTTCGTGAGTAGCCCCTTGTGTGAGACCCGGTCAAATGCCTTTTTCATGTCAAGGAAGACAATTACCAGTGCCTGTCGCATGTCTATGAGGTGCGTTAAGTTGTTCAGCAGTTCAAACGGGCAATTTTTGTAGGATTTGATGGTAGAAACCCGTGCTGTGACTTGTTAATGGGTTTACGATGCAGTAGGAATGCAAGCATTTCCTCCTTAGTTATTCTCTCCATGATCCTAGAGGCGATAGGTGTGTGGCTAATAGGACGGTAGTTGTCTACATTTTGACGATTACCTCGTTTATGTCGAGGAACCACCGTCGCGTGCTTCCAAATGTTTGGGTAGAAGTCGCTGTTCATAGACAAGGTGTACATATTTAGAAAGAGGATGGGGATGTCCGGACCCCCAAGTTGCAGCATTGTGGAGGAGACACCGTCTGGACCAGGGTAATGTGACATCTTCAGGGGATGAAGTGCTCTTTTGAGTTTGCTCAGGCTAAAGTTGGTAGTGTGCAGTAGATCGTCAGTGAACTTAGGTATGCTATCTGGTACTATCAAATCTGTGGCTGTGAAGGAGTCACAGAAGTGAAAGTTAACGTAATCGCATAGATCGACTGCATCTGTAAGTACCTTTTTATCAGGGAGTATAATAGAAGTAATGGGTATATCGGTGCAGCCACTGCGAAGTTTCATAAGTCTAACAAGAGATTGCCTTTTGTTGTGGGTACTAAGCGCTCAGTGCTCAGCTGATAACTGTTCCATATTTAGCGAGTTTCTCCAATTGGCCAGGATTTCATTCATACGAATTATGAGATGAAAGTCCTTGGTCTTGTTGTATGTGGAGCGCATTTTCTTGAGCTTGGCGGAGACTCTATGCGTGATGGCGTCATTGGGAGACTGTGTTTTGCTTATCTTGGTGTGCTTTGGGGCAAGGGCGTCTAAGCAATTCGTTAGATTTTTATAAAGCTCACGAGTCGCCATGTCTATATGGGTCGCCAAGAAGAAGCCATCCCAAGGTGCCGCTCGGCGAAGTAGGAAAAATTATTTCCAACTGATGCGGTGGAGAGGCCTTAGTGAGAATTTCATACTATCTTGGTGAGGAGGAAATTTAGGGAGTAAAATGCTGAGCCTCACTACCTTGTGAGCACAGCCCTGAAGGTTGTTTAACACGTGCTCCCGTGCTTGGGGTATGCCTTTCGTGAATAGCAGGTCCAGAGTGTTTGGTCCTCTCGTGGGAGCTTGCACATGTTGAGTCCAATCATGTGTAAAAACAGTGTCAACGAAGGCCCTATACCTGGAAGGTGTGGACTGCTCAAGCCATGAAATATTGGGCATATTGAAATCTCCGCCAATTATCTTATAGCGTGCTGGCACGAATGATGCTTCATGAAATAGCTTTACTAGATCGGTAAGCATAGAATAGGAAGAATTAGGTGGGTTATACACACACCCGATTAGGAGGTCGAGTTGGCCTCCGATGGATGGAATCCAAACGGAATTTTCTGGGTTGCTAATGGAAATAGCTTGGAAAGTTGATGCATGGAAGTCATTGTTGACGCAAATAAGAGAGTCACCTCCATGTTGATTGGCACGTCCACTGCGGAAAATATTATAAACTGGAAAGTGCAGCAGCGCAACATAGGCGTCAGGTGGGTGCCAAGTTTCTGTAATAAGTACTACATGCGGACTGGACAACAGAATGTAAGGTCCTAAAAGATGTGTTTTATGTTTGATTGATCTCGTGTTGATGAGAAAACTTTATATGAGTCGTTCTCTAACACAATTGAGGTTGCGGTCAGTGTGCAATTCATGGCAGCAGGGATAGCAGTGTCAGTGTCCATGTTATCATAGAGCGGGTCTGGTCGTAAGGGTGAGTTCGTTTGGTTACCATGCTGAAAGGACGCAGCAGAGGCAGGTTCGTGATTGTGTGAAAGGTCATTGTGATTACTAAGGTATTTGCAGGGATATGTTGGATAGGTGATTTGAGTGCCGCGGATATGTGTTCCGAGGGCGGTGGAGTGTTACATTGATAGCAGGCGGCCGCCGACGAGTCAGTAGTTGGTGTGAGGTTCATAGAGGTTAAGCTTAGGGCTGGAACCAGGCGTTTTGGGTTGGGTGCAGAGCATAAATGAGTCTCTGTAGATGATATAAAGCAGGTGCGGGCCCTTGGAGAACTGGGCGTGGTGGACCACATCCTGTTGTATTCGACAAAAAAGGGCTGCAGGGGGTGGATCACTTCTAGGTGACCTGACATTCTGCAAAAGTTCTGATGTGTGAGATCGATTAGTTGAATTATAACGAGCTGTGGTATTCATACTGCATGTCGAGTTGACAGCAGCAGCAGGCTGTCGTCTTCGGCTGGGCGCTGTACACCCTTGTGTTTTGAACTGAGAATGGTAAGTTGGAGCTTGGGCAGTTCGATTCGTTGGTTCGAGTAGATATGGTTTTCTGAATGGCTGGCTAGATCTGGTCGGAGCAGCAAGTCCGTGTAATGCTCGATAAGCCGGAGCTGTAGGTGTGCCAATCACCGGATGTAGTTGCGAAAGCTTCGGTTTGACGTGTTCGGTTGTGTATCGGGGTTTGTTACGAATCCGGAAGTGCTTTAATGGCTTTAAGGTATTGTGTAGGTAGTGCCTATGAGGAGACTGAGCTTGGATGGCAACAGACTTCGGTCCAGGATGGGAAAGTGTAGGTCCTGTTGTGCGCGGAAGAGCCATCTGGTGTCGTGGTATTTCTGGTACTGGCAATGGGTATGCTTTCGCCATATCGAAACGTCTGGGTGTAGTCCTTTTGCTGTACTCATATGGATTCGCTGGGAACCGATGGGGGAGAGCTATAAAACACCGTCGCTTTGAGTTGCTTGTCGCTTGCGTTGTGTCGTTATAGAGTTGCGCAGGGTCATTGACAACGCTAGCTAATGGAGTTTATACTGATAGGAATCCACACTCTCAAGTTCAGAGTCTATGTCGCCTAAGTCAGATATATCAACTGGCGGTGTACTGTATTTAGTCGTGTCTACGACAATAGCCGAGTTTTCGGCTAATAATACGGAATTGATGACGATATCTTTTGGCTGTTCATTGCAGTTTAAGGGCTTTTTGCATCGGAATCTGTTATTCGCTCTGAGGAATCCAGGTCAACGTCGCACAGCATGGAGGAAGAGGCGGGTGGGTTGCATTTTCTTACGCATTTATGAGTTGGGACACTGTGAATGGTGTCACACGGGTTTCTTTCTTCAGAGAAATTGTATTAGTAGACAAAATTGATCTTTGCAGCGGAGTTCTGTCCGGTTTTATCAGAATTCGTCTTAGGTTCGAGGGCCGATTCAGATCATACCAGGCGTCAACAAATCGTTTAGCCAGCTCTGGGCTACTAAATTTCATGACAATTGGACAAGATCGTCCAGGGATCTTACGTTGGCGAGTGGCTGAACAGCAGTCAGTGGTAGTCTACAATCATTGAGAAGCGTACGCAACACCTTTTTAAGCGGTATCTTGTCAGGTACGTTGAATACTACCGCGTTATTGGCACGACGAATGCGTTCGCTGACCTCATGCGTAATGTTATTCAATATTTCACCTGCAGCTAGCCTATCAGGTTGGCTAGCCAAAGTCTGGGTGTTGTCCAAGTTGACCAAAGACTTTGACTTTGTTTATTAGCGTAGCAATAGACGTAAGCTGTTCTTTCAGCGAGATTACCTACCTTTCGAGAACACGAACCTGTTTCAGAGCTTCTGCTAGTGGATCTACAAGCACTACTTTGTAATCTCGTATTTGAGGTGGGCCAGCCTCACTGACGTTCCAGTGTTTCCTTTTTGGCAGATGTGGGTGACATACATTTGTTCACCCTGACAAGGATAAACAGTACAAAAATCGAGTAGAAAGGTGGGGTAAAACAGTAAAACGGTAAAACTGGGACACGAACAAACGACTTTTGGACGACGGCTTGGACAATGGTCCAAAAGACAGCAAAAACGATGTAACAGTTAATATGTGTTACTTTAATGTAACACAAACCCAACTAGAACGCAGCGATATACAGCTCAAAGAACAGCGGGACAATACGCAGCGCAAACGCACCGTTTCAAGGGCACTCAGGATTATATCATATTCATTGATTCCGGCTTAAAAGTTAACTGTGTTTCAAGATGACCCATGTCTTCCCGGATAGCCATGAATTTTGAATACCACTACTAGCTACCTCGGCCATCACCATGCACTTCCTTGTTAACTGGCTCCATTGCCTACCATGCACCTGTTAAACTTCCGACTCAGTGTTGGGTGGGCTCCCAGCTCCTACATTGTTCATAATCCTGCTATTTCTGGCGTATAATACCACTCATACTTTAACATGTCATAAGCAAAGTTAACATCGTCCAGATTAACCAAAGTGGTGGTAGCTGGTAACACAAAAGCCTTACCGTACAAGGTACTACTCCGAAGTATATCGGCCATAAAGCCTTCCTCTACAGCTCATGACTGTACATCCAATAGAACCTTGATATAATAAGATGAGTCGATATAAGATTAAGGATTTGAATATCGCAACCTCCAAATACGTGTGGATGCACAAACATGCCTCCATAGTTAGTTTGGCATTTTGCACCCTTGCCGTCCAGAACAACCTGTTTTTAATTATATGCTTATTTTTATTGCCATATCAGTACCCGTAAGCTTTTGCGTTTTACTGTGGACATGTCTTACTCCGAATATCCATGCAATAAAGACATAACTTTAAATCATGCTGCCAGTTTGCTAGGATTTTTGAAGTATTTACTCGTGTAAGCTTGAAAAATTCCGTCCTGCTTAATGCACATGAATGCAAGCTGTACTTCATGATGCTGTGAAATAATTGTTCAGCCGTTTGACAATTTAGTAATTATTTATTGCCATCATCTATGGCATTATTTATGATATCTGCCTTACACTTATGTGGTGACATTTACCAACTTAGGTACTTATCATATTGCAAAAGAATATTGAGTTCCTGACCTACCAATCGGGCACAGCCATTCGTTCAAAACAGGACAGGAATCAGGAACGCAATAGGCACTCGCCTAGCGCATCACCGAACAGATAAATGGGATGCAGCTTGACTGCGAATAACCAAGCAAACAAACGTTCATCAAGAATCAGCCAGTTACAACTTGCCTTTCAATGGATCGGCGGCAGTGTTTCAGGACGTGGTGAGTTTTCGCCTTGAGAGTGTTCTCCCTATTAAAGCCACAAATGTCCATTTAACAACACTGCGACGTGGCGAATGTGACTCGCCACCGAATAAAGTCACAGCCCATAACTGCATACTGGCAGGTTAATTAGCGTCACCATTCTAGATATGTTCGTTACAGTGGAAGTTCTACAGTTTCAAACGTGTTGTCTCTTCTTACTACGAGTTCAAGCATATACTGTCGTCTCTTTACTTTCTACGATATCACGGTTGACCTTTGCATTACTTACGCACGAACTCACTATATTGTCATATCTCTCTCGAGCGTGCTCTTCAATTATCTTCCAATGGATCATTCATGATTCTCAATCTATTATTAGCCGAGGTATGACTGCAATATATGGTAGACCGATTATGTCCTAACAAACTGGTTCCCATCTCACGACAGTCAAATAATTGTTTCGCATTTCCACCATTGTACAGTTCCAATCATGGACATATGAACAATTTTCTACTGTCACTGTTACAATTGCCAGTAAACCTCTGTACAGTTGCACATATCTGAGCATGCCCCCATGGGCCTGCCTCGCATAGTCGAGAATAAAATAATTATTTATTCCTTTATTCATGTTATAAGGAATTGGTTTCTGCGCGTACTTGATGCAAACAAAAGGCCTAGCTAAAAGTGTTGCACACAAAGAACCAGGTCCGCATTGCAATCACGCAACGACGGAGCTTCGACGAACAAAAGGATGAGGCGCATACAGACACGTTATGTTTATCCGGATCCCAGACGGCGCCACCAGTTCGGCCAAGTGTACATAAACGACGGAGGTACTCCATCAAACCAAGCCATATGGATCTACAAGAAGGCACATCAACCAGCTCCTATGAGCGGACAATAATAAAGACAGACAAAATAAACGTGCGGCCCTAAAAGGGTCCACTCTTGAGGGCCGAAACCTATCTCGGCTCTTCTGAATTTGCCCTCCGACCAGCGACTTCGAGCAAACAACATGTCTTCCTTGGCTTTTCTTCGTCCTGATAGTGATCTGAGTTACCTCAGATGCATTCTGCAAGAAATGACAGAAAATGAAATAGTGGAATTTTTAACTCGGAGTGGATGGTTTGACAAGGGGTCAGTAGTGAAAAAGGTTTAAGCCGTGGATGCTCCGAGTTCAGCGCAATGTCACTTTGTGCACCCGCGTTTTGATGGACGAGAAAAATGTTCCCGAACCAATCGTCAGCACACCGAGTGAGGAACATATTAAGCGGCCGTTGGATGCTTCTCTGCTGCGCAAGAAACCATGCCGTTGTTTCCACTGCGATCGCGACGGTCCCCTGTGAACGACGCATAGCAATGGTCGGTGCAATCGCTGCTTTAGACAGAAAGCAGAGCAGCTGACACGGAATTATCCCTTCTGCTATTTACCAATCCTAGAAAATCTGATGGGCTCAGTTTGCATTCGATTTGGTGATGTTTGCTCGCAATGTACCTAAAGTCGGTGTCTGTTGCTATTGGTTTGTTCGTTTTATTCTTATGTAGCTTACACACAACCTTAGGTTTTGGCACAATTCCGCCTTTTGGATGTTCCTGCGTTCACTTAAGCATTAAATTGGTAAAAAGCATAAGTAAGTATCCACGTCAGCTCCATTGCTTTGCTTTCAAAGCGGGGATGGCGCGAATTACTGTGATGCGTCGTTCACAGTGGCTCTTCACGATCGCAGTGAAAACGCCATCCTTTCTTGCTCAGCAGATAAGCATCCAACGGTTGCTTGAAATTTTCCTCACTCTGTGAGCTGATTACTGACTCAGGTAAATTTTTCCGTTCATCACAACGCGGGTGGACAAAGTAACCTCGTACTGAACAGGAAGCATCCTCGGCCTAAAGATTTTTCGAGGATTGACCCTCGTCGAACTATAAATTCCAAGTTAGAAACTTCCATTATTTCATTCTTGTCATTGCTCGCAGAATGTGTCTAATGTAACTCAGGTCATCATGACGACGATGATAAGCCAAAGAATACATGATCTATGCTCCTAGTCGCTGGTCGTTAGATAAATTCCAAAACCCCGAAGTCAATTTCGATCCTTTTTTGGACCATCTATGAGAACAGGTTTGGTCTTTAAAAAGTTGGGCCGCTAATGAGCTGTATTCAAGAATGCGGCGCACATGTTCAGTGAAGAGTAGTCTTGAGGCCTAAGGATTCAAACGGGGTAAAGACCTTCGTAAAGCAAATAACATCCTTTTAGCAGTCTCTACCGTTTTCAAGGGGTCCTGGGTTGTGCGCAAATCAAATGGCACAAGTACACCAAAGTCTTTCCCACAAGCAGGTTCCCTGAGCAAGGAGCCACCGATGTTATAAGCACTAAAAGGGGAAGGAGCACCGATAGGGTAGACTAAACACTTCGTAATTGATGGTCAGTTGCCCCTCTAGTGATCAGCTTTGCAGCCGGTCAAGGGTCGTTTGCAATCGGTCAGCATCCTCGAGCTCGGACATTTCCAGCCATAGCTTCAAATCGTCAGCATATCGCAAACAATCCGTACAATGGTCAGATGGAAGGTCGTTGATGAGCAGTTTGAATTATTCAGTACCGGGGACAGATCCTTGTGGATTTTCACTGGTTATGAGTACGTTCTCGGAACAAATTTCATTCATCTTCACTCGCATACCACGACCCTACGAAACTTGGTGCTCAAGGAGCGGATCTCCCCGGAAACACCAATACCCCAAAAGTTAACCTGTGTCGTTCGTGCGGAACTATCCTAAAGTCGACAAGGACGCGGCCTAGACGATTTATTCCACCTTCCACCGGTAACAAACAGGTTAAAGTCACACGAGAGCACCCATTGGAAGACGAGTTGGGCGGGAGCGAGGATATTCACATTATCAAGGTGGCGATCCAAGGCTCTCTTTAAAATACTCTGCATAACCTTGCACACTACGGATGTAATAACTCGGCAGATAGTTTTCTGGATGCTGATGATTTCCAAATTTGTATATGGGTTTAACCGTGCCCACTATCAAGCAAGCGAAAGACGTCTTGCATCCAATACTCGCAGAAATCCTGGCAGACAAGTACAGCTATGTGCACAGCCACTGTTTTAAGGAACTAAAGATGGAGTCCATTAGGAGCTAACAATTTCGGATTTAGTTCAAGGAGAAGCTTGGCAACCGCATCGGGACTGATTTCCTGGTACTCTAAAATGAAGATGGGTGCAGGCAAAAGTTAACTGGTAAACCAGTACGGAAATTATACGGACGCCTTCAAACCTTATGGGTACCGTGCAAATCGTTGCCTATATTTTTGAATTATCCTCTGCCAGACATTTATGCGTTATTTAATTTTACTGGTAATCATTTTATAGCCATTTCTTACCTGCCTTGAAGCTATTGTTATTTTCTTTCTTACCTGAGTCCACTGTAAACTGGGACTACTGAACGTGTTTCAGTCGGTTGATGAAATTAGATTGCGCGTCAGTAGGGGATTGATAAATTGACTGCAATGAACTGAAGCCAAACTGAGCGGCTTAAAATAATCACCTCACGACTGTTTATTTTGTGTGCCTACATTAGTTTATTGCATATATTACAGTTGTCCGTTCTTTCACCTTATCGTATTTTCCTTTCGTTCTATGCAACTGATTATCGCAGTGCGTCCTCTTTGTGGTCTAGTGGCCAGATAAAAGCCTTTTGGTTATCACGTTGTTTTCCTTTGGCCCGTTCTGGCGCTAACCTCAGAGTTGCGTTGGAACGTTCGTACTCATTGTGTGCCCCGTTTGCTGCTCGCTTGAAGCAAATCGAATTCAGCGCACAATAGTGAAAGCTGCTTTTGAACGAAAAACATGTTTCTCCGCTGGCCGATGCCAAGGTCGAGGTTGTATCATTCAACGTTGTACCTGTGCGTTTGTACACTTACATGGTTGAGATTACTATGATGTTGGATAGCGTTATTAATTGCCCCGCCATCAAAGGATCATGCTAGTTGCTTCTCTATCCCTGTTTATATGATACACGCTATAGTATTATCTGTTCACATGGACTGAATTCAAACCTCTGGGGATAGCTCAAGCATACATCTAGCCCACCGACCTTGCCTTATCATGAAGTGCACAAATCAATTACTTACTTCCATATGTCACTAGTCGCTGAGTTCTGTGACGAAATATCGTGTTATACTTAATTAATTCTTTGTTACCAGTCTCTTCGCCCCTATTATACACAAGTTCCCTGTCCGTCTTTCGAAGCCACAAAAATGGTTGCGAATACTAAGCCCGCGCTCGTCCTAGCATTATCACTTGGTATTAATGCTCCATTCCGTGGTCACACATTTCGGGGTTTGAATGCACTGCTTCCTGCTCCATACTGCCCTGGACTACCTGTTGTCACTACCTTGCTGGAAGTTAGGCACAGAGAACTGTAAAGTACGGTGTAAGACAATAGAAACCATACTAGTTGGTTTAACTAAATCGCTGCGTTTCGTGTCCGTTTACCTTAGGTTAGTTAGGTTCCGTGAACTGAACATTCGTTGAACTGTTTACTATTTTACCTCTGGTTTGGTTTGTTCGTACTGTGCATTTGCTTTTTGTATAAGCCCTTTTCTAGAATTTACTCATATTGTCAATTCCCGAATAGACGTGCTCGTCCAACGCCTGCTTGTTTTCTTCGACTCGCAGGTTCGATACTACGACTCAACTGACTGTCTTGTGACTGCTTGCGTCCTTTAGGCTGTTCCTCCGCTGCTGTGTTCTATGCCATTGAATTGCTAGCTGCGTTTGCTCGCCTAGCTCACATCCATATCCCTATCGAGGAATTAGATTGCAACGCTCTACCGCACGTGAAACCGCACTGCTTCCTATAAATTAGCCGTTACTGTTATTGCCGTTATATTCTCTTTTCTATTTTGGTGTGGGACGTATTCTCGATGAACTAAAAGGCGGAGCTATTGCCGCGTCTGTCTTAAACCAAGGTACTTGTGTATGTACGCTATTGCGCTTTGATACCCTTGGTGTTTTCTTGCTGCTGAGTACACGTGTTTCCTTTCCGTCCGTTCATTCAGACATTCAGCCACTCGCAGCGTCCTCCTTATATATGCGCTTACGTTTCCGTCTTGAACCTTCACTTGTCATTCGCTTACAGCCCGGAACCCTCAAATATACATGGAACCTGTCCAGTTGCCGTATTACAACGCGGCCGCTGATCTCATATTTCCACCATCAGGTCAGACTGCGTTGGTGCAGATTAACGGGACATCAGTAAACGGAAGGTGTAACCTGTGTGGCTTCACCTTTCTTTGAACAACGCGCTTGTGCAAAACTGTCAGGAACATAACATAATACATTTTTTCACCCAATATGTCGAGGGGATATATGGAAAACAATTGTAAATCGTTTTATCTTCCACCATGTTGACATAGTCTCTTGCATCGGTGAGAAACGAAAGCTGTATTTATTTTTTATATGCGCGGTGCAAACCTCCCCTCTCATAAAGATACGTGATGCCGGAGGGGAGAATAACGACGACAGCTCGCTTCGCAACATCAGGTCACTCGTCCTTTGTTTAATACTAGAGCTCAGACAGGTGTACTATGTGAAGCACTTTCGCTCGAGGAGGACCGGATGTAAACAGATGAAGTTATCCTACTGCAGTGATGTAAAAAGAGACGGCTCTTTGGTACAAATCACTTGGTTTTTGAGGCATTGATTCTTATTACCGTTTTACTGGTTGGTCCCAGTATTTCACCAGTGTAAGAATCTAACACGCATTAAGTAATGCATCAGAAGACAGGTTGGCTTCAAGTTACTGGATACTAGTGTGTATTTTTTTCGTTCCATGTAAGAAACTGAAGCAGTGACTGCTTACAGATTGCGCCAGCAGCTTATGCCAGTAAGCAAAGAATGCCGGATGCACGTCGTGTAAAGCTCAGATTACCCTTCAGCCGGATATTCAAATCACTACGCAACTTCGTCAGGAGTAGCGCGAGGATTTTTCTACCACTGTTTAGGTATTCAAACATATATCACAATGACAACAAGTTGTGTACAAGTTGAGTATAGTTGCACTGAAGAGATTTGTTGACTCCCTACCATTTGATGCTGTCCCTAGTATACAAGACAATCGCAAATCCATCATGCATGACTAAGTATCCTTCTGCATGTCTTGTGCTTTCTAAACATGCAGTGAGAAGATCCTAATGACAATTCCCGTAGAGAGCATTCGGTGTGGTGCTCCAAATTATCGAAGCAAGCACTTACCACTATCAGTTGATAGACTGGACGTTAAAAACTAGCAACTTAGATATGTTTATGTGGCCGCATGTCTTCCTTTTTCTTCATCGATTTACACGTAGTAATACTTGAAGAACAAAACAACAGTTTAGAAGTAACACAATTTGATTCTGTCTTTCATCGCAGTTTTATAGACACGTCTAACGCACACTGGTTGTTTAGCAACAAGGGAATATGGATCAGTTATGGATGCGGTCTATCTACGTGTTTATGTTCAAAAATATATCAACCAGTTGACTCAATTTCCGTACGCCAAAACACGGGCCATTTAGGTATAAATTTAGCAGTATGCAGTGCACTCTTCATGAACCTACAATGATGAATCCCAACGTTTTGACCAAAGCTCTTCTCCTGATTTTCGTCCTGGCCTTGACTGTCATGGGTGAGTCCCAGTGCTTTTGCTCGTCCTCGAATGTGACAGCTTTTTATTTTCTAATAGTCTGCTTTTTATTTTAACGACTTAATTGCATCAGTGAGCAGTGCTTTATGCTCACAACACTTCAAATCCTGACAAATTTCCAGTTCTTTGTATACGACATGCACAAATCAGACATAGCATTTTAATCGCCTGAATCGCCGAATAACTGCATTTGCACCTAGTCGCCAAAAGCAAAACGTGAGTACCACTTAACGTAAGACTAACGTATTCACTCTTTATTCATTTGTGACACTCGACCTGTAGGTATATGGCTGCACGCAATCGCGCCAGGTCGATACTTTATGTGAATCAACCATAACCACGAATATTTACAATCTCCCATTACCATTCCTATAAATAGGGGTCGATAATTCTCAACGTATTGCTAGCGTTATTTGTTTGGAACCTCATTCAGGTTTCAGTTTTGTAATTTGTGATGGCTCATAAATGCATGTTAAAGAAACTGCGTCATTTTCACTTTGTGTCACTAGCTCTGACATCAGCCCACCGTAAGTTTAAAATGTTGCAATATATGATCTGTAATTTCCTATTATTTTGTGCACGTAGTATTGATTGCAGTGATGAGAATGCCATCAACTGCAAATTAAATTATCTGTTGTTAGTGTCAACAGCATCCAGCTACATCTCTCCTTATATTGAATCTACAGAGGAATCTGCTGCATGTGTTTAAACAAGCGCGCAAAGCATTTCATGGATAGTGCTTCATCTACGTTGTTCAGACGATATGCTATGTGCCGAATAAATAGGGCACTAAAGCTTTTATTCTCTACAAGGCGAGGCAAGGCTTTACTGGTATGATCATCTTGATATAGCAATGCGTGATCACGAAGATTTGCCATGACAGTGTATGTTGGTGTAGCGGGATATATAAGTACTTGCGTGTGTGTGTTGTAGCTGTGTAGTTTGTAGATGTAATTGTGCTGCTCCATTCATAAAGTTTTGCTACCTTCAGCAAAGTGCGAGTAAAAAATTGGTGTCCGTGAGTTGGAAATTATTATCCGGATTTCCACGTGGCAGTGACTTTATTTCGTGGTGAGTCACGACTGCCACATCACAGTGTTGTTAAGCAGACACTTATAACTTTTTATAAGGAGGACGCTTGGAAGGCGAAAGCTTACCACGTCCTGGAACCCTGCCGCCGAACTATTTGCTGGAACGGGTTAAACCCAAACCACCCAGTAGACATCAAGAGGAGGTTCTTCGGCCAGCGAACATTTCAGTGGTGAATGCAATCGAGAAACATACAGTGCTTGAAAAGGAAAGCAACTTGAAGGAATTAGGCTGGAATATTCTAAGATCCATAAGAGTGATATTTGTTCGACACTAAAATACACACCCATGCACACTGGCACGCAGGAGTATTAACACACCAACATATAGGCTTTCGTCATTATTAACACGCACGAGTACCTCTACGCATCCAGTTTACTAAGTCTTCCTGACGGAAGACGAAGCGGCGCGCACATACACGAATGTCATCAAATATAACTATGGACTAATCATGCGGAAATTGTTAAAGTTGAATGCCGAATAATTGAGCTTTAGCATGCAGAACTTCTAGGCCTTATCCTCGAAGTTTTGTCGATGATACTTTCACAGATGTTAAGTCTGCACTTCGCGGACATTATACAACACAGTATCTGGACGGTGACTATATTTTAGGAAGATTCGTTACAGCTAGACTGTTGTTTAGCTCTATCAGGACTCATCAGTAGCACGCGCTTACTGGGTCCTTTCACATTAGAGCTCATGCACTTAGCCTTACGAGCCAGCAACTTACAATACGGGGCCATGTGTGACTGCGGCGGACCGCCATGACTGATAATTAAGAGTAAGGTCATGGGCTTGCATCCGACAGCAGCCAGCTGTTGTACGCTGCTGACGCATCGCAGTAGCACGGAACGTCCGTGCTGCTATTCCCTGGATGTGTGGTAGATGTCTGGCCGACCTCTGCTGCGACGAAGTTTTACTAACTACAATAAATTCCCCAGCACTAACTATTTCGTCAAGCAATTTTTTGCTGCTCTGGTCACCGCAGCGGATAATGTGTGGTGCTCTATTTGCTACAT
>OX104060.1:18902898-18958762 GCA_944474145.2 Dicrocoelium dendriticum | reverse complement strand
TAATGAGCTGTCTTCTAGAATGCGGCGCACATGTTCAGTGAAAAGTAGTATTGAGGCCTAAGGATTCAAATGGCGTAAAGATCTTCTTAATGCAAATGACATCCTATCAGCAGACTCTACCCTTTTCAAGGAGTCCAGGGTTGTGCGCAAATCGAATGGCGCAAGTACACGAAAGTCTTTCCCACAAGCAGGTTTCCTGAGTATGGTGCCACCGATGTTATAAGCACTAAAATGAGAAGGAGCACCGATAGGGTAGACTTAGCACTTCGAAACTGATGGTCAGTTGCCCCTCTAGTGATCAGCTTTGCAGCCGGCCAAGGGGCGTTTGCAATCGGTCAGCATCCTCGAGCTCGGACCCTTCCAGCCTTAGCTTACAGATCGTCAGCATATAGCAAACAATCGGTACAATGGTCAAATGGAAGGTCGTTGATGAGCAGTTTGAATTATTCAGTGCCGGGGACAGCTACTTGTGGATTTTCACTAGTCATGAGAACGTGGCTTTTCATTGGTGACGAGCACATTCTCGGAGTAAGTTTCATTCATCTTCACTTGCATACCTCGATCCTTCCAAAATTGGTGCTCAAGGAGCGGATCACCCCAGGAACACAAATACCCCAAAAGTTAACCTATGTGTCGTTCGTGCGGAACTATCCTAAAGTCGTCGAGGACGCGGCCTAGACATTATCAAGGCGGCGATCCAAGGCTCGCTTTAGAATACTCCCCATAACCTTGCACACTACGGATGTAATAACTCGGCCGATAGTTTTCTGGATGCTGATGATTTCCAACTTTGTATATGGGTTTAACGGTGCCCACTACCAAGCAAGCGAAAGACGTCCTGCATCCATTGCTGTCAGAGAAACCTGGCAGACAAGCACAGCTATGTGCACAGCCACTGTTTTAAGGAACTACAGATGGAGTCCATCAGGAGCTAACAATTTCTGATTTAGTTCAAGGAGAAGCTTGGCAACCGCATCGGGACTGATTTACTGGTACTCCAAAATGAAGAGGAGTGCAGGCAAAAGGTAACTGGTAAACCAGTTCGGAAATTACACGGGCGCCTTCAAACCTTATGGGTACCGTGAAAATCTTTGCCGATAGTTGTGAATTATCCTCTGCCAGACATTTATGCGTTATTTAATTTTACTGGTAATCATTTTATTGCCCTTTCTTTCCTACCTTGAAGCTATTATTATTTTCTTTCTGGCCTGAGTCCACTGTAAACTGGGACTACTGAACGTGTTTCAGTCGGTTGATGAAATTAGATTGCGCGTCAGTGGGAGATTGAAAAATTGACTGCAATGAACCGAAGCCAAACTGAGCGGTTTAAAATAACCACCTCACGGCTGTTTATTTTGTGTGCCTACATTAGTTTATTGCATATATTACAGTTGTCCGTTCTTTCACCTTATTGTATTTTCCTTTCGTTCTGTGTAATTGATTATCGCAGTGCGTCCTCTTTTTGATTTAGCCCTGGTAGCACATGTCCAGGTCCTGTCCAGTTTGGCATCCTAAACGTTCCTATGAGAGCATTAGGCTAAACTGGACAGGAAGTATTACCATGTGACGGCTAAAAAGGGTTCCTGTCCAGTTTAGGTAGGACCAATAAAGATGATGCTAGCGTTGACCAATAGAAATCCACCACTATGCGTGACAATCCGGCTGGTCCAGATCCTGTCATTGCCTCCCATGGGTATCCGAATACGAACGCCACACTTGAACGCACTATGCGCCTAACGAATATATGGACGGCTCGGACCTAGCGTTCACCCGGTACCTGTTGCGGTAGTTGCTGGACTTGGGAACCCACCTAGGCGGCGACTCAAAGCTGTTGGTCAGAAAAGGAAACCGCTCTTACCGCGCACCTGACATCACAAGACGAAAGAAAATTAAAACCGAGGTATAGGAATGCTATATATACATGAAGGGGTGCAGTACAAAGGACGTTAATAGCAGAAAGCGGCATAGTCAATGTTGTTAATCCGCTTCTGCGAGTGTCAACGTAGGAGGCTAAAGATGTGCCTAAGGAAGCAGGGGACTCATCTCATTCGCAATGCATACTTTAGTTTGCTCAACCGGCGGTCTTTTGTGCCGTGCAGAATGCAACCACGTTTTGCTGTGCCGTGTAATGTCAGCATCCGAGGCTGCATCACCCATGCGCTGCCGAATGATGCCTTGGTAGTTTTTATGGATTACTGCATTTCAACCTACCTTGTACAAGGCCGTTCATATTTGTTCGCCTGAATGCAAACGAACCTCTAGCGCCGGAGTAGTTTATCTCCGCGGCAACTGATCTTGTCATTAACCGCTCCATGGTACCCCGGACGATGAGTTGCACGTTATCACCGTGCACAGCACATAAATGTTTGACCTAAAGTAGCTGAATAATAAGACGAACTTACGACTCTGATTTTGAAATCGGGGTCCTTCAGCCGTTCATCATATCTCTTTAGCTCACTGAGAGAGATGAATGGCAGAGGTAGTCCCGGCGTAACACTTTGGGACTGTCGGTGTAGCATTTGCAACATCGCTTCGGACATGCGGCGATGGCCGACCAATTCTGATCGAATGAGACAACTCATCTAAAAACAAGGCTGAGTGCAATGCAATACATCGGTGGCGTCTTACATTATATGGCCTGAAGTTCCTGCAGCACATCCAGATTGCGTGGTGCGACTTCAGCAATAACCGGGGGCGCGATTACTGTTCAATAAGGTCAGTATGAAATCGATACTTACGGTTGCTTGTTGATGGCCCTGGACGTGATGGACTAATGCCACTGAACAGAGAGGAGGGCGCACGTGCGTATGTTGCTGCAGAAGGCCTTTTGGGTTTGCTTGGACGCGCGGCATCCTCGTCATCGGAGCTAGAACGGACGGGCCGGCGTCTAAGGGGAAAGAAAAAACACCATACTCACATCGCGCGCTTAGCTGGAAGGCCAATGGGAATTGTATCGTCTGTCGATGGCAGCACCCCGCGCTCAGATTGCCGTTCCAGTTCTCGGGCATGCTGGAAGCTAACTAACGAGGTTGGTTAATATAAGAGAAATACTTACTCGTGCTAACGATTATGGACACGGCAGTGCTGACCACATCGACATCCGGCGCAGTGTGATTTTTCACCGCTGCATAGTAGTGCGTACCCCGCACTGAAGGTATTTGAGCGTACGAACCTTCTTCTCTAAGCCAAGTGTTACTGACAATAGTTATTAACTCCTCGGAGTCAAGGAGTTTGACAACGCTGTATCCTTGAAAAGCCATCATTACTGAAAAAGAAAGACGTTAGTAGTTAACGTGTATAACTGTGTGGCATAGGGCAGATTACAAGGAAATCGTTCAAGGGTAAAGCAATGCACTTAAATAGAATATGACAGACAGAGAAGGTACATAACTCAGTTGACAATTGCGATGCACGGAATATGTACGCCGTTGAGGAATCCATGCTATGCGTGAACAGACTACGGAGATTCATAAATTCCCGGCATTACACGACAATGTTCCCGGACACATTCGCAGACACATCTGTCAGTACTCTGGGTTTGGCATCGATGATGACCACGTTATCCGGCTTCACAGTGGAAAACAAAACGCCGTGCAAACGAAACGTCTTCTGACCCTTATATGTGCACATCTGTACATTTCCAACCTCTTCGTAGCTGAATTCTGATGTCATTCTTTTCGCTGCACGGTAAATGGTGCTACGAGACGGAAACTGCGCAGTTAATTGATAACTTCGTCGACGTGACATGTTGAAAAAGAACACCCACGTAGCAAAAAGTTTTGACGAAAAAACCTGTTAGGTACACCTGCGGGAACGCAGTTTCAAGGAAGCTAGACAATAGCGCAGAACGAAGCAGTATCAGCGACCAAGGTTACGAAACCGAAACTGGCCAAATAAAAAGACTTTCGGATGCATTTAAACCACTAGAGTTATGGTCAAATAATAGCAAATATAATGCATATCAACTATTAATTTATTAACAAATGACAAACTAAATGCATTTAGCGGCAAGTAATGCATTAATACCTGAACTGGACATCTGTCCAGTTGATGTCCAGTTTGCTACGTTTAGTGTTACTTTTGTGCTACCAGGGAGTGGCCAGATAAAAGCTTTTTGCTTATCACGATGCTTTCCTTTGGCTCGTCCGTGCGCTAACCTCAGTGTTACGATGCAACGTTCGTACTCATTGTGTGCACCGTTTTCTGCTCGCTTGAAGCAAGCCGAATTCATGGCACAATTGCAAAAGCTGCTTTTGAACAAAAACCATGTTTCTCCGCTGGCCGATGCCAATGTCGAGGTTGTATCATTCAGCGTTGTACCTGTGTGTTTGTTCACCTACATGGTTAAGGTTACTTTGATCTCGGACAGCGTCATTAATTGCCACCACCATCAAAGGATCATGCTAGTTGCTTCCCTATCCATGTTTATATGATACACGCTTTAGTATTATCTGTTCACATGGACTGAATTCACACCACTGGAGATACCTCAAGCATGCATCGAGCCCACCGTCCTTGCCTTATCGAGAAGTGCACAAATCAATTACTTACTTCCATATCTTTCACTGGTCGCTGAGTTCTATGGCGAAATATCGTGGTATACGTCATTCATTCTTCGTTCCCAGTCTCTTCGCCCCTATTATACACAAGTTCCCTGTCCGTTTTTCGAAGACACCATAAATTTTGCGCATACTAAGCCCGCGGTCATCCTAGCATTATCACATGGTATTAATGCTCCATTGTGTGGTCACGCATTTCAGTGGTTGAATTTACTGCCCTGGACCACCTGTTGTTACCACCATGCTGGAGGTTAGGCACAGAGAACTGTAAAGAACAGTGTAAGGCAATAGAAACCAAACTAGTTTGTTTAACTAAATCTCTGCGTTTCGTGTCCGTTTATCTTAGGTTAGTTAGGTTCTGTAAACCGAACATTCGTTTAACTGTTTATTATTTTACCTATGGTTTGGTTTGTTTGTACTATGCATTTGTTTTTTGCATAAGCCCTTTTCTAGAACTTACTTATGTTGTCAATTCCCGAATAAACGTACTCGTCCAACGCCTGCTTGTTTTCTTCGCGTCGCAGGTTCGGTACTACGACTCAAGTGACTGTCTTGTGACTGCTTGTGTCCTTAGGCTGTTCCTCCGTCGTAACTACTCCGCTGCTGTGTTCTATTCCATTGAATTGCTAGCTGCGTTTGCTCGCCTAGCTCACATCCATATCCCTATCGAGGAATTAGATTGCAACGCTCTACCGCACGTGAAACCGCACTGCTTCCTATAAATTAGACGTTACTGTTATTGCCGTTATATTCCCTTTTCTATTTTGGTGTGGGACGTATACTCGATGAACTAAAAGGCAGAGCTATTGCCGCGTCTGCCTTAAACCAGAGTACTTGTGTATGTACGCTATTGCGCTTTGATACCCTTGGTGTTTTCGTGCTGCTGAATACAAGTGTTTCATCTCCGTCCGTTCATTCAGACATTCAGCCACTCGCAGCGTCCTCCTTATATATGCGCTTACGTTTCCGTCTTGAAGCTTCGCTTGTTATTCGCTTACAGTCCGGAACCCTCAAATGTACCTCGAACCTGTCCAGTTGCTCGTATTACAACGCGGCCGCTGATCTCATATTTCCACCATCAGGTCAGACTGCGCTGGTGCAGATAAACGGGGCATCAGTAAACGGCAGGTCTAACCTGTGAGGCTTCACTTTTCTTTTAACAACGTGGATGTGCGAAACTGTCATGAACATAACATAATACATTTTTCACCCAACATGCAAAGGGGATATAAGGAAAACAATTGTAAACAGAATTATCTTCCACCACGTTGGCATAGTCTCTTGCATCGTTGAGAAACGAAAGCTGTATTTATTTTTTATATGCGTGGTGCAAGCCTCCTCTCTCAAAAAGATACGTGACGCCAGAGAGGAGAATAACGGTGACACCTCGCTTCGCAACGCCAGGTCACTCGTCCTTTGTTTTACACTAGAGCTCAGACAGGTGCACTATGTGAAACTCTTTTTCTCGAGAAGAATCGGATGTAAACAGATAAAGTTACTCTACTGCAGTGATGTAAGAGGAGGCGGCTCTTTGACACAAGTCACTTGATTTTTGAGCCATTGAATCTTATTACAGTTTTACTGGTTTGTCACAGTATTTCACCAGTGTAAGAATCTAACACGCATTAAGTAATGCATCAGACGACAGGTTGGCTTCAAGTTACTGGATACTAGTGTGTATTCTTTCGTTCCATGTAAGAAACTGAAGCAGTGACTGCTTACAGATTGCGCCAGCAGCTTATGCCAGTGAGCAAAGAATGACGGAGGCACGTCGTGTAAAGCTCAGATTAACCTTCAGCCGGATATTCACATCACTACGCAATTTCATCAGGAGTAGCGCGAGTATTTATCTACCACTGTATAGGTATTCAAACATATATCACAATGACAACAAGTTGTGTAAAAGTTGCGTACAGTTGCACGGAAGAGATTTGTTGACTCCCTACCACTTGATGCTGTCCTTAGTATACAAGACAATCGCAAATCCATCAAGCATGACTAAATATTCTTCTGCATGTCTTGTGCTTTCTAAAACTGCAGTGAGAAGATCATAATGACAATTCCCGGAGAGAGCATTCGGTGTGGTGCTCCAAATTATCGAAGCAAGCATTTACCACCACCAGTTGATAGACTGAAAGTTAAAAGCTAGCAACTTAGATATGTTTATGTGGCCGCATGTCTTCCTTTTTCTTCATCGATTTACACGTAGTAATCCTTGAAGAACAAAACAACAGTTTAGAAGCAACACAATTTGATTCTGTCTTTTATCGCAGTTTTGTAGACACGTCTAACGCACACTGGTTGTTTATCAACAAGGGAATATGGATCAGTTATGGGTGCGGTCTATTTACGTGTTTATGTTCAAATATAAACAACCAGTTGGCTCAATTTCCGTACGCCAAAACACGGGCCATTTAAGTATAAATTTAGCAGCATGCAGTGCACTTTTCATGAACCTACAGCGATGAATCCCAACGTTTTCACCAAAGCTCTTCTCCTGATTTTCGTGATGGCGTTGACTGTCATGGGTGAGTCCCAGTGCTTTTGCTCGTCCTCGAATGTGACAGCTTTTTATTTGTTAATAGTCTGCTTTTTATTTTAACGACTTAATTGCATCAGTGAGCAGTGCTTTATGCCCACAACACTTCAAATCCTGACCAATTTTCCAGTTCTTTGTATACGGCATGCACAAATCAGACATAGCAATTTAATCGCCTGAATCGCCGAATAGCTGCATTTGCACCTAGTCGTCAAAAGCAAAACGTGAGTACCACTTAACGTGAGACCAACTTATTCACTCTCTATTCATTTGTGACACTCGCCCTGTAGGTATATGGCTGCACGTAATCGCGCCAGGTCGATACGCTATGTGAATCAACCAAAACCACGCATATTTACCATCTCCCATTAACATTCTTATAAATAGGGGCCGATAACTTTCAACGTATTACTAGCGTTATTCGTTTGGAACCTCATTTAGGCTTCAGTTTTGTGATTTGTGATGGCTCATAAATGCATGTTAAAGAAACTGCGTCATTTTAACTTTGTGTCACTAGCTCTGACATCAGCCCACCGTAAGTTTAAAATGTTGCAATATATAATCTGTAATTTACTAATATTTTGTGCACGTAGTATTGATTTCAGTGATGAGAATGCCATCAACTACAAATTAATATATCTGTTGTTAGTGTCAACGGCATCCAGCTACATCTCTCCTAATATTGAAACTACAAAGGAATCTGCTGCATGTGTTTAAGCAAGCTCGCAAAGTATTTCATGGATAGTGCTTCATCTACGTTGTTCAGACGATATGCTATGTGCCGAATAAATAGGGCAATAAAGCTTTTATTCTCTACAAGGCGAGGCAAGGCTTTACTGGTCTCATCATCTTGACATAGCAATGCGTGATCGAGGTGATTTGCCATAACAGTGTATGTTGGTGTAGCAGGATATATAAGTACTTGCGTGTGTGTGTTTGTTGTAGCTGTGTAGTTTGTAGATGTAATTGTGCTGCTCCATTCATAAATTTTTGCTACCTTCAGCAAAGTGCGAGTAAAAGATTGGTGGCCGTGAGTTGGAAATTATTATCCGGGTATCCACGTGGCAGTGACTTTATTTTGTGGTGAGTCACGACTGCCACATCACAGTGTTGTTAAGCAGACACTTATGACTTTTTATAGGGAGAACGCTTGGAAGGCGAAAGCTTACCACGTTCTGGAATCCTGCCGCCGAACTATTTGCTGGAACGGCTTAAACCCGAACCACCCAGTTGACATCAAGAGGAGGTTCTTCGGTCAGCGGACATTTCGGTGGTGAATGTAATCGAGAAACATACAGTGCTTGGAAAGGAAAGCAACATGAAGGAATTGGGCTGCAATATTCTAAAGTCCATAAGAGTGATATTTGTTCGACACTAAAATACACACCCATTTACAATGGCGCACAGGAGTATTGACACACCAACATATAGGCTTTCGTCATTAATAACACGCACGAGTGCCGCTACGCATCCAGTTTACTAATTCTTCCTGACGGAAGACGAAGCGACGCGCACATACACGAATGACATCAAACATAAGAATGGACTAATCATGCGGAAATTGTTGAAGTTGAATGCCGAATAATTGAGCTTTAGCATGCAGAACTTCTAGGCCTTAACCTCGATGTTTTGTCGATGATACTTTCACAGATGTTAGGTCTGCACTTCGAGAACATTATACAACGCAGTATCTGGACGGGGACTACATTTTAGGAAGATTCGTTACAGCTAGACTGCTGTTTAGCTCTATCAGGACTCATCAGTAGCACGCACTTACTGGGTCCTTTCACATTACAGCACAAGCTCTTGGCCTTACAAGCCAGCGACTTACAATACGGAGCCATGTGTGACTGCGGCGGACCGCCATGACTGATACTTAAGAGTAAGGTCATGGGCTTGCATCCGACAGCAGCCAGCTGTTGTACGCTGCTGACGCATCCCAGTTGCACGGAACGGTTGTGCTGCTCTTCCCTGCATGTGTCGTGGATGTCTGGCAGACCCCTGCTGCGACGAACCTTTACTAACCACAATAAATTCCTCCAGCACTAACTATTTCGTCAAGCAATTTCTTGCTGCTCTGGCCACCGCAGCGGATAATGTTTGGTGCTCTATTTGCTACATTGGGCAGGTGGTTAGCGGTATGGATGCTACTGCTCATGCTTTTCTCTCGTCTTATTCCCCACTTACCCTGATTCATCCTTATCGTCCCATTCCAACTTCAGTTTTATCCCCTTGCTTTCAATCACCAATTCTTGGCCTTCCTGCACCTTGCTTTGATAGGCTTTACCTTCTGGTTTGAACTCACATGTGGACGCAGAGCGTCATTCCTTCCCTGTTGATAAGCCCATGTACAGCCAAACGATTAAGCCCAGTTCATCAGCTTTCGTTGGGAGCCATCGATCATCATTCAGATTGGCATGACACAATGTGCACACACTGCTACGGATCGGTCAACAGGCGTCACTTGCCCGAACACTAGATACCCTCTCGACCGATATCTACTGCTTATCGAAGAGCAGCTTGCAAGCCTCGAGCTCTGTGCTCACGTTGTGATTATATTCAGTTGACACTAGCAGCACTTTCTCATTGCGCCTATCCGGTGACGAGGCGGCTTTGCGTGCCAGCCAAGCCGGTGTTGGTATTGCCCTCAGTCCCCTGGCTGAAGTTGTTCTTGTAACTTGGCTCATAAGCAGTAGCCGGATGTGTGCGGTCCGATTGGCTTGCTCATTCAAAGCTTTGAAGTCGCGCGGGACTAACAGGTGTATGTTCTTCATGCCTACCTATGCACCCAGAAACTAGCGTTAATTCGGTATAAAGCGAGTTCTACCGTCAACTGAACGAGCACCTCCACCACATAAGAGGCTCGGACACTGTGGTGCTGTCTGGAGATCTGAAAGCTCAAGATGGAAAATTGTCCACTGATGAACGTCACCTGGGCGGCCAACCTAGTGCAGGCTCCCGTAATGATAACGGTGAGCGGTTGCTTTATTTGAGCGAATCTGCTGATTCGTTTCTTGCGAGCACTAAATTCCGACACAGCACCCGCCGGAGCGTGACTTGGTGCCTTGAACTAGCTACAGATCTAAATCGATCACATTGCGATAAGTTACCGTTGCAGAAGGTTTGTCTAGAACCGTCGCTCGATTTGGAGCAATGTGAGGACACCGACCATGCACTTGTATGTGCTGACCTGCTAATGCCTTTTGGCGGACGCCCAAGACGACGCAGGGAACGCCTTGACACCAGCCAGTTGAATAAGCTGGCTGTTCTGAATGCCTGTCAAAGTATGCTGACTCGCGAATTGAGTAAGCGCTCACTGAATCCAATTGAATCAATTGGTCTAGTTTTCAAAGAAACTTCAACTCCTCTGGTGGTAAGTCTAATCGGTAACATGGATATTTGGTCTCTACGCAGTCTCTGGAATTTGTTGATGCCCGTCGACACATTCCGGCTGAACTCAAACACAAAGAGACACGCAGAAACCTCCGAGTAAAACCCTGTGCTAGTCTGAAGAGGAACTGCGAATGGTGGTGGTCCCACCGTGCATGAAGTATCGCATGAGCCCCATCCTTGGTAAGCATCGTAATTTATTCCGTCTGATATGGGAAACGGGCGGCAAGGGACTTGGTGTTAGTGAAACTATATGTAACCAGAGTTGGCAGCCAATCCACAACTAGTCAAAATGCTTGGAGCATTAAGCTGAGCACTAAGAAAGGCAATTTACTCGTTAGGATTAGTCAGGTTTTTCGCCCGCCACAGATCGCCCTGTTCCGTGGGCTGATGCTTTGGAGCCGTCCCCGGCTCAGAAGTCAAATGTGAAAATGGACGGTTGCAGTTAAATAAAATAGCGAGACCAGATGAGCTTCCTGCAGCCCTCTTCAAATTCGGTGAACCTGCTCTTGTGGATTATTTACACAAGTTACTAATGAAACTGTGGGAGCAGGAATCTGTGCAAAACGACCAAGGCTGAACCGTCTTAGTCACAATTTCTAAGGGAGCCTCACAATCGGAATGCGGCAACCATAGAAGAATCAGTCTGATTTACATCGCTTCTAAATTGCTTGCCACTATACTCCTTCACAAACGGACTGCCACTCGTGAAAGCCAGATTCATGAAGAGCAAGCGGAGTTTCCTCGAGGTCGTGGCTGCATTGACCACTGCTGCACTTTGCGTCAGTGGTTGAAGTACCGTCACATATATTGGCGGCCCACCGTGTTCGTGTTCCTCGATATCAAAGGTGCATTCGATTCGGTGGGTAGACGTGCTTTTTGGGACTGTCTAGTCAGGAAAGGTGTACCCGAGACATTTGTTATTATTATCTCAGCCTTAGACGCGAGTAGCTCAGGCAGAGTAAGAGCTTACGACCAACTGTCTTCGCCCTTCAGTATCTCCAGCAGTGTGAGACAAGGATGCCCGCTGTTACTGTTCCTTTTCAACATCCCTTTTGACCACGTAATGGAAATCGAATTCACTGGACACAACTTATAATTTGTGGAACTGATCCCAGGTAGACGACATCTTGACCTGGAGTATGCTGATGATATTGCCCTAATTTGTGACACGTCACAATCGTGCCAATTGACACTGAATAGATAAGCATTGGCTGTCGGTCACTTCGGGTTTTGCTTCGCACCCACGAAGGGCAAAGCGTTCCTCTAAGATTGGGCTTGACCGCTTCCTGCGCTGACCCTCTTTTTGGATCAGCTAGAAGTCGTTCAAGAATTCAACTAACTTGGAGGTTTAATCAGGGCCCGTGGGACTGAAGACGAGATCACGAGCCGTATAGCAAAAGCTGGATGCGCTTTTGCTTAACTTCGCCACTTCTGGCGCCGGCGCGGCATCATTGTAGCCATGACGGTTATAGTGTACGATGCAGTGGTATATACGATCCCCTAGTACAGGTAGGAAACATGGCCCCTTAAATCAGCGGACATAAAGTGGCTAGTTACGTTCGACCATCGGTATCTTTGCAGTTTGGCTCACCTCTGGTGGGAACACAGCTTGAGCAACAAGCGTGATCGACGCTTTGTTTAAGTGACAGGAAAAGGAAATGAACCGCTCAGCACCGTTAGTTCATGAACCAGACTCCGATGGCTCGGTCACTTGTCCCGCATGCCTACCCAACGACTACCGCGGCGTGCGTTGTATGCACGCCGGGAGTGTGGATGGAAGAAGTTGAGAGGTGGCCATGCGATGACATGATCAAGGGGAACGAAGGCCCTCACTTCGAAGCTGACCTCAGTTGGAACGTCTTGGCTCCTTGGTTGGGGTCCGAAAGACGATGAACGAGTTTGCCTGGATACACTTGCTGACGTGGCTAGGAATCGACTTTAAGAACGTTCCTGCTTTGAGTTTCTTTATCTCGACCTATCCCTCTTAGTCTCTCCCAACTACGATGTTACTACCTAGCCTTATATAATTTTGCATAGCAAACCTTTTGCTGCATAATAGCCGTTTGATAGTTTACCGGTATAAAGTCCATCCGTTGCTGGCGGCTCAGCTGTCTTGCGACTGTTGCATTTTTCCCTTTCTTTCTCTTATATATTGCGGCACGGTAGCTGATGCTTTTCCCAACGACAGCCAGCGTATATAAAGATGATGAGGATGATCACTCAGTGCGGCTTATTTTGTTGGTGACTAATTTGATTTGCTGTGCACTCCAAATTATACAATTAATGACAAGCTTTAATCGTATACCGACGAACAATACGGTGTGGAACGCAGGATTGGCAGCTTTCAGTTCAGTTTATTGGCTTTCACCATACGTGCTTGGGGCACGAATAAAGTAGTGATCGTTGTGTGTTTAATGGTCAACAACAAGTTTTGGGGTTTTCAACCGGAAATATCGCCGGTCTGGTGGAAACCTTCTAGTAGACCATTGCATAGCAGCACCGTACTGAGAGCTCCTAGTCCTAACAGCCGATGTAACTCAACGTTTCGTAAATTCAACACAGAATTTTGCTTCCAAACTTTACGCCTTCGTCCTCACTGTATTTAACAACGCAAACATTTCAGATGACAACTTTGAAGTGTTGGTGTAATCACGGTTGTCATACATTCACTTCAATGAAGATAAGATTTTGTGCTGTTTATTGCACTAAGATTTGCATCACGGTATAAGATGGAATTTATTTTGTCAGCACTAATATTGCCTACAGAAGGTAATTATCATCCATATATAACAACAGCATCATACTCTCTTACCTTATGGTCAATATATTTGTATGGGCAATATGGTTTGCACTGGTGAATAGGAGGGATGGAACTGCAATCTTTTAGACACGTTCTATTTCCTGTTAGAATAATAAACTGCTTGGTTGGCAGGTCAGAACTCGCTAGGGATATAAATGTATACTACATCATGAGCTTTCGATTCTCAGAGAGAAAGTGGCCGCATGGTAAGTGACAACTTTGTACTTGTTATCTACCTCGGTACTCATTCAAAAGACAAATCCTGTCAGTGACATAACGGTATTCATTATCCGAGGGGTTATATATAATTGGACTGAAAATGCTTGACATTGTGGTTTAGATACGCCATGTCTTGAGCAAGACAACTGTCTCATACGGTCTAGGTAACTGATGTTTCTGCAAATACGACGGCATCATGAGTAAGCATGCGTTAGTTTACCCAATGCTTATAGATCCAATTCCTCACTCTACAGGTTGCGTAACTCGCAAAAGCATAAAAAAATAAATGTCTCGATTGATGTGGCTTTTTTAACTTGCAACATGCAGGTTGTTTGTGTTTTAGGCCAAAAGTCGGTTTAAATTACGACTAGATTTAGCAAGGCAAACTTATCAAACGTACTTGATCCATGGAATTAAGTTAAACGCATACACCCAAGCTGACAAATCACATTTTCTCTCATACTTTTAGGAGGCTAGATCAATCAGGTTTCACAGGTCAAATGTGCGGAACAAAGTTGCTACAAGTACTCAATAAAAATATACGCGGTATGTATTTTATCTTCTCTCTGCTCGTACCTTTCACTCATTTCTATGGCGATAATGGACATTAATTGTATTAAACAAGTTAAATATGCTGCATCGTAGACAACATAAAGCCGCACAATGCTTGCGTCACTTTATCTGATCACAGGGAAGTCGTCTTACACGGATTAGTGTTTAACCCACAGCCTGATTGCAACCAGCACACGTACGTGAAACAAAACTTAGGATCACTTTCCCAGCAGTTCTAGCTATCTAAAGGGCAAGCGTTCTTTTTCTCCAGTGGGTATACGTTGCTATTTTGAGCCAGCTGCTCAGTTATGCACTACGTGGTTGGCGGCATCCGGTTTTCGATTTGCCAGTCGCTGCGGCCTCCATAGGACAATCGCAGAGCGCCTGCACCCACAGAGGTACCATGGGTGACTTGCACTGCATCGCACTCGGCTGCATCCACAAACCTCAAATCCGGTATAAACCGCAAGGAGTAAGACCAAACGACATGCGCATTGGAGCCACGTTTCATCAACCAGCCGGCCCGCAATACTTCACAGATAAACACAAGCATGCTGTATATGGAGGAGCAAGCGCCCACAAAGCGGTGGTTAGGCCGTAGCCCGTTTCACGCAAAGCCCTGTGCGTAGAACCAATTCCGAACATGGCACATTCACGAGGATCGTGAGCCCAGACCTTTACAGCAACGACCAACTGTCCCCTGAAGCTGGTACATGCTAGGTAGTTAGCAATAGACACGTAGGCAACCCGTCAACGTGTGCAGAAAGCACAACTACACCGGGTGTCAAACGAAAGCAGAAAATGAACACACGATAGCAATTAAAAAAATAAAATAAAGCATATGAATATGCCAACCCAACTCTCCGCTAAATTAACTTATGAATTAAATGGGCTACCAACATATATACGGGAAACCCATGATGGCGGAAAGAGATAAATGACGTTTGCAAAAATAGGGATAAATTTAAATAAAGTAACTACCCCTTGTCTGAGCGACGTATATAAGTAAATAGGAAATTACTCAGCTAGACGTTAAAATTAGATAACAAGTAATTATTAGCAAAATCTAGCAAACATACAACCTAAAATAAAGAAACCCAGCACACAAGCACGTGGTTAGTAACTCGAATGCATCATACCTACAAACGCTGCGTCCGCTCTGCTGCGGTTCTCAGCTAGACCCGTTGTAGTGTCGCTGCTGATCCAGAGTGGCCTAGCTCGTGGCTGTTTATGCCTGCCTGACTCAGGCACTCGCAGCAGAATGTGCTACAAACCATGCGCCCGCCCTTGATGGATTACATGCATCAGCGTCTGACGCTTCCGCTTCTGCTGTTTCTTCTCTGCATGCACAATGGCTTTCTCCTGTACTTCGGCAACTGCCTTTGTGACTTGACGCGCCATGCACGGTAATCAGCAGCCTTCTAGTATGTACATCCGCAATGAACGTGAAGATGCATGCAGCTCAGCTTGATGCTGGCTTGCTATCGTAACCTCAGACTTCCCACGTGCCGCTTCCCTGCACTCCGTTCGCCATGGAACGGCTGTTTCAGTGTCCGGGCCAAATAAGTTTGGTGAATATAGCCCAGCCACGTTAGATGCCTCGGCATAATTATGCAGTTCACTACCTATATACCAATGCGTCGCAGCACTTCCATGTCTGCAACTCGGTCGCTCCAGCTGATGCGCATAGTACGGCGCAGACACTCTTGCTGGAATCGCATCAGATAACGGAGATCCCTTAGACAAAACTTCCAGCTTTCGCAGCCGGATGGTAGAACGGACAGCAGGATAGACATGTATACCAGCAGCTTCGTTCAAGCAGTACGCTGGTGGATGTTCCACACACGACGTTACAGCTTGCGAATCCAGCAGCCGCCCTCGATACGCGGCTGCGCAACTCCTTCGTCATCCGCAGTTCGGTAAGTAGTACACTTCCAAGGTAGCAAAACCTTGCAGTGGTTTCCAACACGTCGTCGGCAACCCGGATTTAGGACAGCCCCATGGACTCCCGGCGAAGGCTAAATGCGGCAGATAAATAAATAAATAAATAAATTTTTATTCTCGAAATGCGAGGCACACCTTTACAGGCATGATCATATTTAGCTAACATAGTGTGATCAAATAGTACAAAAGGGCATGTTTGGCATAACAGTGTATGTCAGTATATGGGTGTATATACGTATGTAATTGTGTAGGGAGAGCATATGGTGCGCTGAGGCTGGTGGTGGCTAGATCCTGACAGATGGTCTACCCACTGCTGCTACTGCTGCGCCATAGTCTCATGTCCTGGGCGCCTCCACGTGGCGACCGCTGGGTGGGAGTTAGGTTTCGCCCTTCTCCCTGCTAAGATCCAGGACACCAATCCGCATGAGTCAGCTAACTGACCATGTGCTAGACCCGCTGCCTTTCGGGTGTTCATTTAATCGAAGGCTTTGGCTGAGGACCCGAGTCGTTCTCCTGTCAGGATTGGGCGCCCTGGCAGTATCCTAGTTCATCCTCTCCGGAGGTTAGGAAGTGGTCGATGGCCCACTTCCCGTAAAACCTAGCCATGGGAGACAACAGGTTACGGGTGATATTCTCAATGCTCGATTGGCGTAGAGCACGAGTGCCACGCATTGTCCCTGACGGTGGGAGGACACCTCCGGGTGTTCAATGGTTTGCTACTGCCCGCCTCAAGCCAGGCAGCCCCTGGTCAAATTGGTGCAAACCTGCCAAAAACCCACCTGCGTCTGGCCGTGGTCGCAGGTGCGTATCTAATTACGGTCGCAAAACATATGATAACTGTTCCAGAACCTCAAAGGCTGCGTGTGACGGCCGTCAAGCAGATCCCAATCTGTCTCTGCAATCACATTCCCGAGCTGGATCTGCTCTCCACTGCCTTGTGGGTCAGGCTATTGAGCCAAAGGCTCCGGGCGGAGTCCCCCAAACAAACCTCCAAACCACCCACTGCCTTGTGGGTCAGACTATTGAGCCAAAGGCTCCGGGTGGAGTCCCTCAAGCAAACCTCCGAAGCACAACGACCACCTCGCGTGCGATTGCTCACCAATGCAATCGTATGCCTGTGCGCAAAGCACTCAGCATCGGATGCTGTAACGTGCGCACACTACTGGACCGGAACTCGAGCGAGCGCCCGGAGCGACGCACTGCACTGGTCGCAATGGAGCTGGCGCGCTACCACATCGATATTGCGGCGCTCAGTGAAACTCGGCTCGCTGAGCAAGGCAAGTTACATGAAGCAGATGCTGGCTACACATTCTACTGGGTGGGGAACGCCGCCTCAGCACCACGTGAACATGGGGTCGGATTTGCAATATCCGACCGCCTGAATGGCCAGCTGGTGGGTGAACCAACGGGCATCAGCGCGCGGCTGATGACTGTTCGCCTGCGACTCGGAAGAGGTAAGTTTGCTACTTTTATAAGCACGCACGGTCCGACCATGTGTTATCCTGATGACACGCGTGATCAGTTCTACACTGAGCTATCCTCCGTGATACGGTCTGTGCCGAGGAGCGACCGACTATTTCTGCTGGGTGATTTCAACGCGCGCGTTGGGCGTGATGCATCAGCGTGGACAGATGTTATCGGTGCGCATGGCATTGGTTCAGCGAATGCGAACGGTGACAGGCTGCTCTCACTGTGTGCCACTCACGGCCTGACGATCACGAACACTCGGTTTGCACTGAGTGCGAGTGATATAGCAACTTGGACGCACCCACGGAGTGGTCACGCTTACCTGCTCGACTATGTCATCGTACGTCAGCGTGATATGCGTGAAGTGTGCATGACACGTGTACTGCGTGGAGCTGAGTGTGGCACTGATCACAAATTGGTTTGGACCAAACTGTACATATATTTTCGTAAATCTATGTACTGCACTCCCGCCGTGAATCGGCGTAAATTTAACATTCTCTCCCTCGGCACTGTGGCGAAACGTACTGAGCTGGAGAAGGCGATGGCTGCACGCCTGTGTGGTGATGTGGACTGTATAGCCACAGTGGGCGACCTGTGGCACCACATTCGCGACCAGGTGACAGCTGCTGCGGAGGAGACCATCGGGCGCGCAAACTGTAAGCGGCCTGATTGGTTTGATGACAACAATGTGACGATTGACGCATTGGTGTCAGAGAAGAATGCAGCATTTGCTGCACATATTGCAGATCCCAGTGACTTGGGGAAGAGTAGTCAGTTTCGCAAACTTCGACGGCGACTGACCCGAGAGCTCCGTCGCATTAAAAATGCATGGTGGACGGAGAAGGCGAAGCAGATGGAATGCTACGCCGAACGCCGTCAACACAAGGAATTCTTTGACTCCTTGAAGGCGGTGTATGGACCGAGATTGGAGCCGCTGAGGACACTGATCGATGAAAGTTCAGGCGCTACCTGCACCCAGACTGCATACATAATGCAGATCTGGCGGAAACACTTTGACTGTCTCTTGAACAACCGTTCAGAGATCGACTGGCCTACATTGAACGGCCTGAAGCAGCACGATGTGAAGGCGGATCTGGCGGATACCCCGAGACTGGATGAGACGCAGAGAGCACTTGCTCAGCTGCGAAACGGCAAATGTGCCGGAGGTGACGGGATCCCACCTGAAGTATTGAAACACGGTGGACCCGCGTTGTTGACTGCGCTGCACCACTCGGTGCAACGCGTGTGGATTGAGGAGGAGGTGCCTTCTGAGCTGAAGGATGCCCTTGTGCTACCACTGTACAATGGCAAAGGTAGCAAGCAATGTTGCACGAATTATCGTGGCATCAACTTGCTGAGTTGTGTGGGCAAGGTGATTGCCCGAATCCTGCTCAATCACCTCGTGAGTCAGATTGTGGAACCAAACGTGGCAGAAGAGCAATGTGGATTCCGTTCGGGTCACAGCACTATAGATATGATGTTTGCGGCTCGTCAGTTGCAAGAGAAGTGCAGAGAACGACACCAGCCATTGTACTCGCTTTTTGTTGCTTTCACCAAGGCATTTGATACGGTGAACCGCGAGGCATTGTGGCTGGTGTTGGGTAAGTTTGGTTGCCCGCGTAAGTTTGTAAGTTTAATTGAATGTCTGCCCAGTGGTATGCGAGCGCGGGTGCAGCTGAGTGGAGAGACCTCGGATGACTTTGCAGTTGTCTCTGGTGTGAAGCAAGGCTGTGTCTTAGCTCCTGCCCTGTTTAATATCTATCTTCATGCAATGTTGTCTTGTGCTTTTGATGCGGCTTGTGCTTACGGTGTTCGTGTGGAGCACCGTATTGATGGTGGGTTGCTGAACATCCGTCGTTTCGGTGCGAGAACCCTAGTCTGTGAGACAACTATCCGTATGTTGCTGTTTGCTAACGACTGTGGGTTGTTTGCACTCGGCGCGGATGAGTTGCAGCACATGAATAGTGTTCTAGCTTTAACAGCGGCTAAATTCGGGCTCACCATGGACACAAGCAAAACTGTCTGTCTCTTTCAGCCTTCACCGGAGGTGCAATCTTTAATATTGCCGCGAATCAGCATTTGTGCTGAAGTGTTGGAAACCACCTCCCGCTTCAGCTACCTTGGGAGTGTGATATCGACTGATCAACAGCCGCACGTTGCGCTGCGTAATCGCGTGTCTAAGGCAGCAGCGGCATTCGGGAAGCTAGAGTACCGAGTGTGGAACAACCATCAGCTTACATTGGCACGAAGCTGATGGTGTACAAATCCATGGTACTGTCCGTTCTTCTATTCGGCAGTGAAACGTGGACGATGTACGGTCGGAATGTGCGATATCTCGAGCGGTTCCATCAGCAGTGTCTGTGACGAATTTTGCGCATCGGCTGGGGCGCCAGAGTTGCAGACACAGAAGTGTTGCGCCGAAGTGGGATGTATGCAGTGGACTGCATACTTTTATTGAGACACCTGAGATGGCTTGGTCATGTGAGCCGTATGGATTTGACGCGGATACCGAAACAACTTTTATACGGTCAGATGAGTATAGGGAAGCGGCATGCTGGGAAACCAAAGTTACGTTACCAGTACATGATATAAGTGAGCCTCACACGTTCTAATCTTGATTGCAGATCATGGGAATCGAAGGCGGTTGATCGTGCGTTCATGGCGCGATCTAATCACGAAGGCAGTTGCTGAAGTGCAGGAGAAATCCCTCATGCATGCAGATAAGAAGCGGCAAGTGCGGAAGCGGCAAGCACCAATGAATTGTACTCCATCGACATCGAGCGCACGGTGCTGTAGAACATGCGGTCGCGAGTGCCTTAGTCAGGGAGGCCTAGTGAGCCATGAGAGAGGTCACTCGGGACCACTGCCGAAGCGACGACGGGTCCAACAGTGAACGTAGGCAGCACCGGCGCAGCATTTGTAGGCACGCTGAATTCGATTTACTAACCGCATGTTTGCATGCTAAGTCTCTTTATTTCAGGTGGTAGGTTTTCTGTTCTGTCCTAATGCCTTTCTTTCTCATATAAATGTCTAGTGGGCCATGAGCTAGGTCCTTTGAGGCCACTACAGAAGCGACGACGGGTCCTGCAGAGAATTACGGCGAGCCGGCGCAGCGTTTGTAGGCACGCTGAATTCGATTTACTAACCGCGTGCTTGCATGCTAAGTCTCTTTATTTCAGGTGGTGGGTTTTACAGTTTTTCCCTTAATGCTTTTCTTTCTTATACAAATATCTCCCTTTAATCTATTACATTAACTAGCACACCTCGCTTATGCCAATTGTTTTCGATTTCCATAAGATTTTTGTGTTCGTGGCATTCCGTGAACTATACTTCCTGACCTCGTGCACTTAGTTAGGATTTGTTTGTACACAACTTATTACATATACTATTTAATTAAGGTTTATATCACCGTTTCCTTATGCATTAATCGAGTTTTTCTCTTTATCTTTCTCTCTCTCTTTCTCAAGTGTTTGGCTGTTGTTTGATATCCCCGGTGTGGCTGCGCTTGATGTGCATGTTGACAAGGTGCCTACCTGTCTATTACCCACTACCTCGTCCATACTGGCTTCAGGAGACAGTTGGTCGTTGCTGGAGGGGACGGAGCGCACCGTCCTCGCGACGGTTCTAGGCTCAAAGAGTGGTCCCATGTAACCTGTAAGGAGCGGACTACGGTCCAGCCACCGCCTTGTGTGCGGTTGATTCCCCAAATACAGCGTGCTTGTGTTTGCCTGTGAAGGAGTGTGGGCCGGCTCCGTTGATGAAACGTGGTTCCCATCCGCATGCCTCCCGGTCTTATTCCTTCGGGTTTACACTGGATATGGGGTGTGTGGTTGGAGCTGTGGGTGGTGCAGCGCAAGCCATCCATGGTCCCTCTGTAGGCGCAGGCGTCCTGTGGCTTGCCACAGTGACAGGCAAATCCGAAACCGGATGCCGCCAACCAATTGTGTAGGAATGTAGCGTGTGTTTTTGAATGCGCCACAGAATTGTTGACTGTTTGTTATCGTCAGCAATGTGAGAGTAAGCGATTGATTTTCGTGGGTTGGATGGCATTTTCCGAATATCCACGGGTCAGTGACTTTAGTTTGTGGCCAGTCACATCCGCCACATCGCAGTGTTGTTAAGCAGACATTTGTCGCTTGTTATAGGGAGAACGCTTGCCAGGCGAAAACCCACCACGTCCTGGAACACTGCCGCCGAACTATTTGCTGGAACGGGTTAAGCCTGAAACACCCAGCTGGCACCATGAGGAGGTTGTTCGGCTAGCCAGCCCGAATTCGGCCGCCGTCGAAGCTGTAGCAATAGTCATGTGCTACAACTCGTCCGCGCTGTGTGGACAACGTTCAGTAGTCAGCAACCACCAATATATTGAAAGTTGTCGCACAAAGTAAGGTTCTCACACCAAAATTCTGAAAGTTCAGCAACACACCATCAGCATGGTGCTCCACACAAACACCGTAGGCACAAGCCGCATTAATCGCAATCGAGGGCATAGTATATAGATAAATAATAAACTTGGCAGAAGGTACGATACAGCTTTGCTTCACAACAGAGCCAACTGCAAATTCATCCTAGGTCTGTCCACGAAGCTGCACTCTGGTCCGCATAGCACTTTGCGGATATTCGATTAAACTAACATTCTTACTCGGAAAACAAAACTTACACAACACCAGCCACAATGGCTCGAGTGGGCCGTATCAAATACTTCGATGAATTTAAGAACTACGAGTACAAAGGCTGGTGTCACCCTCTGCACTTCTCCTGCAACTAACGAGCAGCAAACACTATATCATTGGGGCAGCAACGCCAACGAACTCCACTTTGCGCTTCTGCCTCGTTCAGTTTTGCTGCCTAACTAAGCAGGTGGTTGCGCGGAATTAAGGCAATCAACTTGCCAACATAAGTCAGCAAGTTGATGCGACGATAATTCGTACAACACTGCTCGTTACATTTGTCCTTATTCCGTGGTAGCACAAGAGCATCCTTTAGCTCACGAAGCACCTACTTTTCCATCTACGCGTTGCACCAACTTTTACAGCGCTTTCACCAGCGCTGGTCCGTTAGGTTTGAATACTTCAGTTGGACCGCGTCGGAGCCGTCACATATGCCGTTTCGTAGCTGAGCAACAGCTCATTACATCATATCCTACGTCGGTGGGTCGCAAAACACAACATTTATTATTTTTGCAGCCCGTTCAACCCAGTCCAGTTAATCTCTAAACAATTGTTTAGGTAATAACCAAAGTGCTTTCGCCAACTCAACAATATGTCTACAGCTTGCGCACTGCCAGCGCCTGAGCAACCACCGAGCAGCGTCTGCAGCGGCTCCAACCTCGGTCTATCCACCGCCTTCAAGTGGTCAAATAATACCTTGTGTTGGCGGCATTCGGAGTAGCATTCCACCTTCTTCGCCTACACCGTTCACCATGCTTTTGTGCGACTGAGTATAAGTGTCAGTCGCCGTGGGATTCTGTAAAATTCACCCTTCTTCACCAGTCACTAGGTTCTGCTACACTTGCGTCAAATGTTGTATTCGCAGAAAACAATGCGCCAATGACCACATTGCTCTCAGCAAACTAGTCGGGGTACTTATAGTTTGCACACCCGCTGGTCTCCGCGACAGCAGCTGTTAATGGTTTGCGAATGTGGTACCACCGGTCGCCCAATATGGCTATGCATTACACATCACACAGGCGTGCAGCCATCATGTTCTCCAACTCCATCCTCTACTCCCCAGTCCCTAGGGAACGAGCGTCATATTTCCGTCGGTTCAAGACAGTTGTGTTAAACTTAGATTTGCGAAAATGTATGTACAGTTTGGTTCGCAACAACTTATGATCAGTGCCATACTCAGCTCTAAGCATTTCACATGTCAAGCGCACTTCATACATGTTATGCTGACGTACGATGACATAGTCGAACAGGTTAGCATGACCAATCTTTAACGGCGTCAAATTTGCTGTAGCATTCGCGCATAGCGCAAACCGAGTGTTGGGATCGTCAGGCCGTGAGTGGCTTACAGTTAGAACAGCCTGTCATCGTTCACATTCGCTGAACTAATGAATTGTAAGCCGATGAAACCTATCTACACCAATGCATCAAGCCCAATGCGCGTGTTGTAATCAAGCAGCAGAAATAGTCGGTCGATTCTCGGCACAGACCGTATCACGGTGGATAGCTAATTGTCGAATCGCTCACGCACGTCATCAGGATAACACCTGGTCATTCATGTACAAAAGGCAAACTTACTCTTCCTTGTCGCAGGCGAGCAGTCATCAGAAGCGCACTGTTACCAGTAAGCTCAACACCAGCTGGCCAATAGTGCGGTCGGATAGTGCAAATCCGACCCATGTTTACGTGGTTCTGAGTTGTGCTTTCACAACCAGTAGCACGTATATTCGGCGCCAGCTTCATGTATCTTTCCCAGCACGCTGGGTATTGCTGAGCACCGCAATGTCCATGTTGTAGTGCGCCCCCATCCATCGCGAACAGTACAGTGCATCAATCAGGCAATGCACTTGAGTTCCGGTCTAGCATTGTGCGCACGTTCCAGCCCCAATATTGAGAGCTTTGCGCGCAGGCATACGATTGCGTTGCTAGGCAGTCGCAGGCGAGGTGCCGGTTGTGCTTCGAAGGCTTGCTTGAGGATCTACTCCCGGAACCTTTGGCTCCATAGCTTGACTCACAAAGCAGTGAGTGATGTGAAGATTTGCATGAGGGACTCCACCCGGAGCCTTCCTCTTCATAGCCTGGCTTACAAGGCAGTGGGTGGTATAGAAATTGGGTTGAGGAACTCTGCCCTGAGCAATTGAGTAGAAAGCAAGACCCACAAGGCCATGAAGAGCAGATCCAGTTCAGGAGTGTGATTGCAGTGACACATTGGGATCTGCTTGAGATCATTCACCCACAGCCTTTGGAGACCTGGTACACTTTATAGGTGTTTTGGGAATTTAGTAGGATACGCAACTGCGAACACATCCAGACGCAGGAGGTTTTAGGCGGCTTTGCACGAAGTTGGCCAGGGCTGTCTGGCTTGATTCGGGCGGTAGCAAACCACTGAGCACCCGGAGGTGCCCACCCACTGTCAGAGACAAGGCATGATGCTCGTGCTTTACTCCAATGGAGCTGTGCGCTGATAATTTGTAGTCATGTTGTCTCATTTGGCTACTTTCTACTTGAAGAGGACCATCGATCACTTCATAAATTCCAAAAAGGAAGGGTTTGTATTATATATTTAGAGGGAGACCACACCTCACAGTAGAACGACTCGGTCCACAGACAAAGCGTTCGATTACATATACACGCGAAAGGCAGCGCGTCTGGCACATAATCAGTTCACTGACACATGCGGATTGGTATGTCCTCGCTCTTAGCTAGAAGAAGGGCATAACTCAACTACCACTTAGAGTTCAAACGAGAATGCGTCAAAGACATGATCCTTCCACACAACTGTAGCGACAGTGCGTAAAGCCTCCGTCAGGATCTAGTCACTACAATCCGCTGCGTATCATATGTAGATAAACTATACTTTTGCATGGTTTTTAATGACTTCGGGCACTCCTATTACTTTCCCGATGCTGTTAGTGATCTCAGCTATTTTGAATCATTTCTATGAAGAGCCGCATCAAAATATACATATCGGCTGGTCACCGCAGCCGATAATGTACGGTGCTCTATTTGCTACATTGGGCAGGTGGAAAGGGGTATGGATGCTACTGCTCATGCCTTTCCCTAGTCTTATTCCCCACTTACCCTGGTTCATCCTTATCGTCCCATTCGAGCTTACGTTCTATATCCTTAATTTCAGTCACCAATTCTTGGCCTTCCTACACCTAGCTTTGATAGGCTTTTCATCCTGGTTTGAACTCACATGTGGACGTAGAGCGTCATTCCTTCCCTGTCGATAAGCCCATGTACAGCCAAACGGTTAAACCCAGTTCATCAGCTTCCATTAGGAGTCAAATGTGAGAATGGACGGTTGCATTTTAATAAAATAGCAAGACTAGATGAGCTTCCTGTAGCCCTCATCAAATTAGTTGAACTTGCTTTTGTGGATTATTTACACAAGTTATTAGTGAATTTTGGGAGCAGGAATCTGTTCAAAACGACCGAGTCTGAACCGCCAGAGTCACAATTTCTAAGGGAGTCTCACGAGCGGAATGCGGTAACCATAGAAGAATAAGTCTGATTTATATCGCCTCTAAATTGCTTGCCACTATACTCCTTTATCAACGGAGTGCCGCTCGTGAAAGCCACATTCATGAAGAGCAAGCGGAGTTTCCTCGAGGTCATGGCTGCATTGATCACGGCTGCACTTTGAGTCAGTGGTTGAAGTACCGTCCCATATATTGGCGTCCCACCGTTTTCGTGTTCCTTGATATCAAAGGTGCATTCGATTCGGTTGGTGGACGTGCTTTTTGGGACTGTCTAGTCAGGAAAGTTGTACCGAAACTTTTGTTATTATTATCTCAGCCTTAGACACGCTTAGCTCAGGCAGAGTAAGAGCTTACGACCAACTGTCTTCGTCCTTCAGTATCTCCAGCAGTGTGAGAAAAAGAAGCCCGCTGTCACCGTTCCTTTTCAACATCCCTTTTGACCACATACTGGAAATCGAATTCACTGGACACAAGTTATAATGTGTAGAACTGATCCCAGGTGGACGACTTCTTGACCTGGAGTATGCTGATGATGTTGCCCTAATTTGTGACAGGTCACAATCATGCCAATTGACACTGAATAGATAAGCATTGGCTGTCGGTAACTTCGGGTTTTGCTTCGCACCCACGAAGAGCAAAGCGTTCCTCTAAGAATGGGCTTTACCGCCTCCTGCGCTGACTCACGTTTTGGAATAGCTAGAAGTCGTTCAAGATTTCAACTAGCTGGGAGGTTTTATCATGGCTCGTGGGACTGTAGACGAGATCACGATCCTTATAGCAAAAGCTGGATACGCTTTTGCTTACCTTCGCCACTTCAGGCGCCGGCGCGGCATCACTGTAGCCAAGAAGGTTTTAGTGTACGATGCAGTGGTACATACGACCCACGGGTACAGGCAGGAAACCTGACTCTTTAATTCAGCGAACATAAAGTGGCTAGTTATGTTCGACCATCTGTATCGTCGCAGTTTGGCTCACCTATGGTGGGAACCCAGCGGGAGCAACAAGCGTGATCTACGCTTTGTTTACGTCATAGGAAACGGAACTGAACCGCTCAGCACCGTCATTTCACGCACAAGGCTCCGAAGGCTCGACCACGTGTTACGCACGCCAACCCATCGACTTCAACGACGTAGGTTGTTTGCGCGCCGGGGGTGTGGATGGAAGAAGTGGTGAGGTGGTCATGCGCTGACTTGATCGAGAGGAACGAAGGCCCTCATTTCGATGCTGACTTCAGTTGGAAGGTCACGGCTCCCGCATTGGGGTCCGAAAGACGATGAACGCGTTTGGCTGGATACACTTGCTGATGTGGCTAGGAGTCGACCTTAATGGCGTTCCTGCTGTGAGTTTCTTTGTCCCGACCTAAGCCTCTTAGCCACCCCCAACCACGATGTTACTTCTTGGCCTTATATAATTTTGCATAGTAAAGTTTTTGCTGCATAGTAGCCGTTTGATAGTTTACCGGTGTAAAGCTCATCTGTTGCTGGTGGCGCAGTTGAATTGCGACAGTTGCATTTTTCCCTTTCTTTCTTTTATATATTGCGGCACGGCAGCCAATGCTTTCCCAACGCTAGCTAACGTATATAAGGATGATGAGGATGATCACTCAGTGCTGCTTACTTTGTTGGTGGCAAATTCGGTTTGCTTTGCACTCCAATTTATGCAAGTAATGATAAGCTTTAATCGTATACCGACGAAAAATACGGTGTGGAACGCAGGATTGGCGGCTTCCAGTTCAGTTTATTGGCTTTCACCATAAGTGCTTGGGATACGAATAAATTGGTGATCGTTGTATGTTAAATTGTCAACAAAACGTTTTGGGGTTTTCCACCAGAAATATCGCCAGTCTGGTGGAAACCTTCTAGTAGACCAATGCATAGCAGCACCGTACTGAGAGCTCCTAGTCCTAACAGCCGATGTAACTCAACGTTTCGTAAATTCAACACAGAATTTTGCTTCCAAACTTTACGCCTTCGTCCTCACTATATTTAACAACGCAAACATTTCAGATGACAACTTTGAATTGTTGGTGTAATCACGGTGGCCATACGCTCACTTCATTGAAGATAAGGTTTTGTGCTGTTTATTGCACTCAGAATTGCATCACGGTATAAAAGGAAATTTATTGTGTCCGCACCAATGTTGCCTACAGAAGGTAATTAGCATCCATATATAACAACAGCATCATCCTCTCCCACGGTATGGTCAACACATTTGGATGGGCAATATGGTTTGCACTGGTGAATAGAAGGGATGGAACTGCAATCTTTTAGACACATTCTATTTCCTCTTGGAATAATAAAGTGCTTGGTTGGCGGATCATAACTCGCTAGCGATATAAATGTATACTTCATCATGGACTTTCGATTCTCAGCGAGAATGCAGTCGCATAGTAAGTGACAACTTTGTACTTGTTATCTACCTTGGAACTCATTCAAAAGCCAAATCCTGTCAGTGACATAACGGTATTTATTACCCGAAGGGTTGAATATAATCGGACTGGAAATGCTTGACATTGTGGTTTAGGTACGCCATGTCTTGAGCAAGACAACTGTGTCTCATACGGCCTAGGTAACTAATGTTTCCGCAAATATGATGGTATCATGAGTAAGCACGCGTTAGTTTACCCAATGCTTATAGAGCCAATTCGTCACTCCACAGGTTGAGTAACCCGCAAATGCATAAAAGAATAAATGTCTCGATTGAAGTGGCTTTTTTAACTTGCAACCTGCAGGTGGCTAGTTTGTTTTATGCCAAAAGTCAGTTTTAAATTACGACCAGATTTAGCAAGGCAAACTTATCAAACGTGCTGGATCCATGGAAGTAAAGTTAAACGCATACACCCAAGCTGACAAATCATATTTTCTCTCATATTTTTAGGAGCGTAGATCAACCAGGTTTGACGGGTCAAATATGCGGAACAAAGTTGCTACAAGTACTCAATAAAAATATACGCGGTATGTATTTTATCTTCTCTCTGCTCGTACCTTTCACTCATTTTCTATGGCGATAATGGACTTTAATTGTGTTACACAAGTTAAATATGCTGCATCGTAGACAACAGGAAGCCGCACAACGCTGGCGTCAATTCAACTGATAGCAGGAAGTCGTCTTACACGGATTAGTGTGTAACCCACAGCCTGATTGCTACCAGCACACGTACGTGAAACAAAGCTTAGGGATCACTTTCCCAGCAATTCTAGCTATTTAAAGGACAAGCGTGCTTTTTCTCCAGTGGGTATACGTTTCTATTTTGAGCCAGCTGCTCAGTTATGCACTATATGGGTGGCGGCATCTGGTTTTCGATTTGCCAGTCGCTGCGGCCTCCATAGGACAATCGCAGAGCGCCTGCACCCACAGAGGTACAATGGGTGACTTGCACTGCATCACACTCGGCTCCATCCACACACCTCAAATCCGGTATAAACCGAAAGAAGTAAGACCAAACGACATGCGCATGGGAGCCACGTTTCATCAACCAGCCGGCCCACAATACTTCACAGGTAAACACAAGCATGCTGTATATGGAGGAGCAAGCGCCCACAAAGCGGTGGTTAGGCCGTAACCTGTTCCACACAGAGCCCTGTGCATAGAACCATCTACGAACATGGCACCGTGACGAGGATCGTGAGCCCAGACCCTTTCAGCAACGACCAACTGTCCCCTGAAGCCGGTATAGACTAGGTAGTGAGCAATAGACACGTAGGCACCTTGTCAACATGTACAGCAAGCACAGCTACACCGGGGTGTCAAACAAAAGCAGTCAATTGAACACACGATAGCAATTAAAAAAATAAAATAAAGCTTATGGATATGCCAACCTCACTCTCCGCTAAATTAGCTTATGAATTAAAGGGATTACCAACAAACCCAAGGTAAACTCATGATGGTGGAAAGAGATAAATAACATTTGCAAAAGTAGGAAGAAATTTAAAGAAAGTAACTACCCATTGTCTGAGTGACGTATATACGCAAATAGGAAATTATTGAGATTGACATTAAAATGAGATAACAAGTAATTATTAGCAAAATATGGCAACCATATGACCGAAAATAAAGAAACTCAGCACCCAAGCACGTGGTTAGTAAATAGAATGCATCATATCTACGAACGCTGCGTCGGCTCTGCTTAGGATCTCAGCTAGACCAGTTATAGTGTCACTGCTGATCCAGAGTGGCCTAGCTCGTGGCTCTTTTTGCCCGCTTGACTCAGGCACTTGCGGTAGCATGTGCTACAAAATCATGCGCTCGCTCTTGATGGATTACATGCCATCAGCGCCAATCGCTTCCGCTTCTGCTGTTTCTCCTCTGCATGCACAATGGCTTTCTCCTGTACCTCGGCAACTGCCTTCGTGACTTGACGCGTCATGCACGCCAATCAACAGCCTTCGATTATGAACATCTGCAATGAACGTGAAGATGTGTGCAGCTCAACTTGATCCTGTCTTGTTATCGTAACTTCAGATTTCCCACTTGCCGCTTCCCTGCGCTCGGTTCGTCATGAATCGGTTGTTTCAGTATCTGGGCCAAATCAGGGTGGTGAATATAGCCGAACCACGTTAGATGCCTCAGCAGAATTATGCAGTCCACTACATACATACCAATGCGCCTGAGCACTTCCATATCCGCAACTCGGTCGCTCCAGCTGATGCGCATAATACGGCGCAGACACTCTTGCTGGAATCGCATCAGATAACGGAGATCCTTCAGACAAATGGTCCAGCTTTCGCAGCCGTATAGTAGAACGATCATCATCATCATCATACACGTTAGCTAGAGTTGGGGAACACCTCAGCTACTGTGCCGCAATACAAAGAAAAATGCAACTAATGCAGGCCGCCTGAGCTACCGGTAACGGATGGGCATCGTTCCGGCAAGCCACCAGCCGGCTACTGTGCATCAAAAATATACTATGCGAAATTATACAAGCTAAATAATGAGATTGTGGTTAGAGGGGAGGCTAAGAGGGATGGGGTGGGACAAAGAAACTCAAAGCACGAACGCCACTGAGGCCGGCTCCTAGGTATGTCAGCAAGTGTATCCAACCAAACGTGTTCATCGTCTTTCGGACCCCAACCAGGGAGCCGAAACTCTCCAACCGAGGCCAGCTCAGAAGTGAGGGCCTTCATTCCTCTCGACCAAGTCATCGCTTGGCCACCCCTCCTCTTCTTCCATCCACAACCCCGGCACGCAAACAACGCACGTCGCGGGAGTCGGTGGGCTGGCATGCGTAACACGTGGCCGAGCCATCGGAGCCTGGTGCGTGAAATGACGGTGCTAAGCGGTTCATTTCCTTTTCCTGTGCCATAAACAAGGCGTCGAACACGCTCATTGCTCACGCGGTGTTCCCACCAGATGTGATCTAAATTACGAAGGTACCGGTGGTCGAACGTAACTAGCCTCTTCAGGTCCGCTGGTTTAAGCGGCCAGGTTTCACAACCGTACATTAGGGTCGAACGTACTGCTGCATTGTACACTCTACCCTTCAGGGCAAGAGTGATATCGCGCCGGTGCCATAAGTGGCGAAGGTTAGCAAAAGCGCCCCGAGCTTTTGCTATACGGTTCGTGATCTCAACCTCAATCCCACGGGCGCTGATACAACTTCCCAGGTAGTTGAATTTTTGAACGACTTCTAGCTGATCCCCACCAACGGTCAGCGTAGGAGGCGGTCCAGACCAAGCTTGGAGGAACGCTTTGCACTTCGAGGGTGCGAAGCAAAGCCCGAAGTGACGGACAGCTAGTGCTAATCTGTCCAGTGCCGCTTGACACGTATGTGAGCTGCCACAGATCAGGGCAATATCATCAGCATACTCTAAGTCAAGAAGTCGTTCTCCTGGGAGCAGATCCACACCTTCTAAGTCGTGTCCTGTGAACGCGATTTCCATGACTTCGTCAATAGCGAAGTTGAAGAGGAAAGGTGACAGCGGGCATCCTTGTCTCACGCCGCTGGAGATATTAAAGGGCGACGACAACTTGCCGTAAGCCCTCACTCTGCCCGAGCTACGCACATATAATGCTCGGATAATATTTACATATTTCTCAGGTACACCTTTCCTGAGTAGACAGTCCCAAAGTGCATGTCTATCCACCGAATCGAATGCACCTTTGATATCGAGGAGCACGACAACGGTGTTCCGCCAATGTGTGACGGTGCTCCAACAACTGACGCAAGGTGAAGATGTGGTCAATGCAGCCACGACCTCGACGAAATTCAGCTTGCTCTTCGCGAATCTGGCTTTCACGAGTGCCAGTCAGTCTGTGAAGGATGACAGACGCAATCAATTTAGAGGCAATCGGAATCAGACTAACTCTTCTATGGCTGCCGCATTCCGATCTTGAGCCTCCCTTGAAAATTGGGACTATGATGGAGCGGCTTCAATCGGTTGGGACAGTTTCCTGCTCGCAGCAGGATAGACCTGTATATCAGAAGTTTCGTTCAGACAGTACGCTGGTGGTTGTTCCAGACACGACGTTATAGCTTGCCAATCCAGCAGCCGCCCTCGATACGCGGCTGCGCAACTCCCTCGTCATCCGCAGTTCGATAAGTAGTACGCTTGCAAGATAGCAAAACCTTGCAGTTGTTTCCGACACATCGTCGGCAATTTGGATTTAATACAGCCCCATGGACTCCATTCCCGGCGAAGGCTAAATGCGACAGATAGTTTTGCTTGTGTTGATGGTGGGCTCGAATTCTGTCGCCGTGGAAGCCGTAGCAATAGTCATGTGCTGCAACTCATCCGCCCTGTGTAGACAACGTTCAGTCGTCAGCAACCAGCAATATACGGAAAGTTGTCGCACAAAGTAGGGTTCTCACACCGAAATTCTGAAGGTTCAGCAACACACCAGCAGCATGGTGCCCCACACAACACCGTAAGCACAAGCCGCATCAATCGCAAACGGGATCATAACATATAGATAAATAATAAACTTGGCAGAAGGTACGACACAGCCTTGCTTCACACCAGAGCCAACTGCAAATTCATCCTAGGTCTGTCCACTTAGCTGCACCCTCGCCTGCATAACACTTTGCGAATATTCAATTAAACTTACATTGTTACTCGGAAAACAAAACTTACCCAACACCAGCCACAATGGCTCGCAGTGGACCGTATCAAATACTTCGATGAATTTAAAACTTCGAGTACAAAGGCTGGGGTCGCCCTCTGCACTTATCCTGCAACTGACGAGCAGCAAACACTATATCATTGGGGCTGCGACCCCAACGAAATCCACTTTGCTCTTCTGCCTCGTTCAGTTTTGCTGCCTAACTAAGCAGGTGGTTGCGCGGAATTCAGGCAATCAACTTGCCAACATAAGTCAGCAAGTTGATGCGACGATAATTCGTTCAACACTGCTCGTTACATTTGTCCTTATTCCGTGGTAGCACAAGAGCATCCTTCAGCTCATGAGGCATCTTCTTTGCCATCTACGCGTTGCACCAACTTTTACAACGCATTCACCAACGCTGGTCCGCTAGGTTTGAATACTTCAGTTGGACCCCGTCGGAGCCGTCACATATGTCGTTTCATAGCTGAGCAAGAGCTCACTGCATCATATCCTACGTCGGTGTGTCGCAAAACACTACATTTCTTATTTTTGCAGCCCGTTCAACACAGTCCAGTTAATCTCTGAACAATTGTTTAAGTAACAACCAAAGTGCTTTCGCCAGCTCAACAATATATCTACAGCTTGCGCACAGCCAGCGCCTGAGCAACCACCGAGCAGCGTCCGCAGCAGCTCTAACCTCGGTCTATCCACCGCCTTCAAGTGGTCAAATAATACCTTGCGTTGGCGGCATTCGGAGTAGCATTTCACCTGCTTCGCCTACGCCGTTCATCATGCTTTTGTGCGACTGATCTCACGCATCAGTCGCCGTGGAATTCTGTAAAATGTACCCTACTTCTCCAGTCACTAGTGTCTGCTACACTTGCAGCAATTGTTGCATTCCCCGACACCAATGCGTCCATCACCACATTGCTCTCAGCAAACTAATCGGGCTGCTTACAGTTCGCGCACCGGCTGGTCTCCGCGACGGCAGCTGTCAATTGTTTGCGAATGTGGTACCACCGGTCACCCACTACGGCTATGCATTCCACATCACACAGGCGTGCAGCCATTGCGTTCTCCAACTCCATCCTCTACTCCACAGCCCCTAGGGAACGCGCCTTATATTTCCGCCGGTTCAAGACAGTAGTGCAATACTTAGATTTGCGAAAATATATGTACAGTTTGGTTTGCACCAACTTATGATCAGTGCCATACTCAGCTCCAAGCATTACACATGTCATGCGCACTTCAAGCATGTTATGCTGACGTACGATGACATAGTCGAACAGGTTAGCATGACCAATTTTTGGCGGCGTCAAATTTGCTGTAGCATTCGCGCACAGTGCAAACCGAGTGTTGGGGATCGTCAGGCCGTGAGTGGCTTACAGTGAGAACAGCCTGTCATCGTTCACATTCGCTGAACGAATGACTTGCCAACCGATGAAACCTGATGCACCAATGCAACAAGCCCAATGCGCGAGTTGTAATCAAGCAGCAGAAATAGTCGGTCGCTTCTCGGCACAGACTGTATCACGGTGGATAGCTAAGTGTCGAATCGCTCACGCATGTCATCAGGATAACACATGGTCATTCATGTACAAGAGGCACACTTACTCTTCCTTGTCGCAGGCGAGCAGTCATCAGAAGCGCAATGTTGCCAGTAAGCTCAAGCACCAGCTGGCCAATAGGGCGGTCGGATAGTGCAAAACCGACCCATGTTTACGTGGTTCTGAGGTGTAATTTCACAAGCAGTAGCACGTATAGCCGGTGCCAGCTTCATGTATCTTTCCCAGTACAATGGCTCTTGCTGAGCGCCGCAATATCGATGTTGTAGTGCGCCCTTCCATCGCGAACAGTACAGTGCATCAATCAGATAGTTCACTTGAGTTCCGGTCTAGCAGTGTGCGCACGTTCCAGCCCCGGTATTGAGAACTTTGCGCGCAGACATACGATTGCGTTGCTGGGCAATCGCAGGCGAGGTGGTGGTTGTGCTTCGAAGGCTTGCTTGAGGATCTACTCCCGGAACCTTTGGCTCCATAGCTTGACTCACAAAGCAGTGGGTGATGTGAAGATTTGCATGAGGGACTCCGCCCGGAGCCTTTCTCTCCATAGCCTGGCCTACAAGGCAGTGGGTGGTATAGAAATTGGGTTGAGGGACTCTGCAGCGAGCGATTGAGTACAAAGCAAGACCCACAAAGCAATGAAGAGCAGATCCAGTTCTGGAGTGTGATTGCAGTGACACATTGGGATCTGCTTGAGGTCCTTCACACACAGCCTTTGGAGACCTGGTGCACTTTATAGATGTTTTGGGAATTTAGTAGGATGCGCAACTGCGAACACATCCAGACGCAGGAGGTTTTAGGCGCGTTGCACGAAGTTGGCCAGGGCTGTCTGGCTTGATTCGGGCGGTAGCAAACCATTGAGCACCCGGAGGTGCCCACCCACTGTCAGAGACAAGGCATGATGCTCGTGCTTTACTCCAATCGAGCTGTGCGCTGATAATTTGTAGTCATGTTGTATCCCTTGGCTAGGTTCTACGTGAAGAGGACCATCGATCACTTCATAACCTCCAAAAACGAAGGGTTTGTATTATATATTTACAGGGAGCCCACACCTCACAGAAGAACGACTCGGTCCACAGACAAAGCGTTCGATTACATATACACGCGAAAGGCAGCGCGTCTGGCACATAATCAGTTCACTGACACATGCGGATTGGTATGTTTTGGCTCTTAGCTAGAAGTAGAGCATAACGCAACTCCCACTTAGAGTTCAAACGAGAATGCATCAAAGACATGATCCTTTCACACAACTGTCGCGACAGTGCGTAATGCCTCCGTCAGGATCTAGTCACTACAAGCCACTGCGCATCATATGTAGATAAACTATACTTTTGCATGGTTTTTAAGGACTTCGGGCACTCCTATTATTTTCCCGATGCTGTTAGTGATCTCAAGTATTTTGAATCATTTCTATGAAGAGCCGCATCAAATATACTTATCGGTGTACAGGTTTCAGCCCAAATGACGCTGAGCTGTAGCCAGGATGCGCAGGGTACCTGCCTTCAAACAATTTCTGCATTTTAATTTATTCCTTTCAGCAGCTCACAATCTACACGGCTCAAGCGCAATCCGGAAATGCACCAAATCCATTTCCCTGTGTCGGGGATAGTCATTGGTGCGCATTCTCGCGTTCCCTTACTGGGGATCGAACCCATGACCGGAAAAATCCTTTTAGTAATTGGTAACGTGTAACGTAGCCCATCTGAGTTTCAAATGCTTGGACATGGCGTCTAGTGAGAGGAAGTCATGTCATCGGAGGCTAGCCACTGTCATCTGCAAATGTAGTAACCTGCGTAACAGCGAGATATAGGTCGTGCTCTATTCGAGTTCTTTTGCAACTTATGTAGCCCAGCCACTGTCCTCCATGGCACATTGACTTGAGCTGTCTAGTTGGCGTCAACGTCTAGTGGTCATGAGTTCGATCCTCACTAGGGGACCGAGGGAATGCACAACACTGACAAGCCACAAGATGGCGAAATGCTTTTGGTGCCTTTCCGGACTGGGGTGTGCTATGTTTCTTCTGAGCTGCATGAACGAATAATTTAACATTACAACTAAAACTCATTCTACTTATAAATAATTCCTATTGCTGCCTTTTATTATCTGCAGCACTGCATACAAGTAGACAGATTACCAATCCCGAAAACGTCAGACGTCCTGTTAGCGCACTTCCGACTCATTATAGGTACACATTCTCTCGTTACCTGAGGAACGGTACGCATGGATTCCAGCATATTTTTCTGCTAGTCAGTAGCGTATGCCAATTAGCCAAGGAAGCCCATGGCAAACCGTCTTTGTTGTCCTATATCTTGCAAATGCGCATGTTACGACAGTCGTGTATTAATCGTATTCCCAAATTAATGGTCGCATCCTTAGGTTTCCAAAGACGGTTTTCGTACAATAACACAGCACGTTATGCGAAATACCGACTTCAAAGTCTATGAGCTAGAAAACAAATTCGCTATCAAATGGAATAGCTGGAGCTAATTGCGGTTTGACAATCCTAATGCACTTTTACTTTTCATAAAATGCAGCACGCAATGTGAACTGTGTGATCCTTATTTTGTGTTCACCAACAATAGGCCTATGAGGGAAATATCGTCAAGTCTCCAACCGTATAAACAGCACAGATTTCCATTAGTGCACGAAGTTGGAAGTTGGCAACGCGCGAATATTGATCAGTGTCCACCGGCCCCTGCACCTAACACATATTTCGCGTGCCGCGATATTATAGCTTTCGTTTGTTAAACTGCATCAATTCACGGCAAATTTCGCATCCGTTTATTGTTAAATAACAAAGCTGCTACAGTTAACTTGACTAGTTCAGCTGAGGTACGACTAACGTAGGCATTCACGTTAGTGACCAACACCCCCACCCGATACGTTTACTCATAAAGTGAGCAAATACTTAAGTGTGGCTGCTTATTATAATAATATATATGAACAATGAACAATGATTATCTACGGGTTACAGAGCACTGCTTTATATGCTCCTTTGGGTAGCCTGGCGGGTATTTGAAGAACCTTAATGAAAATAGGCAGTTAGCGGTTCTACTGTGAAAAGAATAGCCTTAAAAATAAATTAATAAATAAGATAACGTTTGTTCTCTGCTATGTAAGACAGGCCCGCGAGGGAATGATCAAATTAGCGCAATTATGCAGGCATGTCATGGCAATTGTAAGGGTGACAATTGAAGTGTTAAAACTGTACAAATAGAACGGAAGTAAAAATGAAGAAAGTCCATTATCGTGAGTTCGGGCACGTTCGTATGGCCATGGCCGGTCTGGCATGAAGTGCAGTAACAATTCAGCCACGAATAGATCAATAACTAGAACTGATCAATTAGAAAAGAACTGGTGAATAACAAGCTTCATTGTGATTACACGATACGCTGGGTTAATGTCAGTGTAGCGTAAAGAATAACGGCGAAGGAGCAGAAAAAGACGTGGCGATGAAATATGCTGATAAGAAAGTGTCAGGGCGGATCAAGGTAGTAGGTAAGAGTATGTGGTCCTGTTCAGCTTGCCAGTGTGAACTAATTGGCTGTGACTTTGTTCAGTGGCGAGTCACCTCCGCCACGTCGCAGTGTTAAACGGAACTTTATGGCTTTCTCTAGGGAGAACGCTTGCAAGGCGAAGGTAATGCACTAATCTTGCGAACCGAGTGTTCCATAGGTTCATTAGGCGAAACATAAATCCAAGGTAGTTCCCGCAATCAACATGGAGTGTAGTGTCAAGTAACAAAATCTACTTGGCGGTGCGCGTCCTCCAACCGACAATTAATATGACCATTGTAGGTGCAGAAACAAGCAAATAGGAAAGAGCGTTACATGATTGACACCCACAAATGGAGAAACATTTTTACCACAGGACAAACAGTTGCACTGTTCTGAACATTTTAAGAAGCAGTCTCTAAGTTGGATGTTACGACAGCTTTGCAGTAAGGTGCGGCACACTAGATTTGGTATGTGTACAAGCAAGTACACCATAATCAAGTTGCCTCGTAATCGGCGATACCATCCGCCACTTACTCGCAAACGTTTCAGCCTCTGCTCGTATAGACGGCGACGCATTCCAGTAGCGTATGTAGAAGCTCCACATTGAGGTTGTTGTCGTGCAATAAGGTCGGGCTCCAACCAAGGCTGCCAGGCTTTGTTTAAGTATTCGATATGGGGGCGAACATACGCATTCAGCACCTGTCTGATAATAGAGGTGTCTAGTTGTCCGAACGCCCTTCGTGCCAAGCCGAGGTGACGGTTACCTGTTTTTGATAACTTTGCAAATTGCTCGGAACAACCCAACTTGTCCTGAACAAGCACAACGAGGTCAGATTCGACGGATGATGGTTACAGTACTTGCGTTTCTAACTGACATGAATAGGTACTCTAATGTTTTACGCAGAATACCTTCTAGTTGCCTACCTTGAACTGCAAGTGCTTTCGGGTTAACCACTCGTGTACAAGATCTAGGTCACACTGAAGTAAATTCTGATCGGCATACGCCTGAATCCGTCGCCATACGTTGATATCGTCGGCAAAAAGCAGAAAAGTTTTTGATTTGCTGTACAAACTCATTCATGATACCAAAAACCATCGTGGACCTAGAACTGAGCCATTGGCACACTAGGCTCCACTAGTGTAGGGTAATAGAGGAACCCCGAGTTCTGACCACTATCTGTCGTTGCAGGAGCAAGTTGGCGATGCAGTTCAAGCGATGCTTACCTATCACTTGACGTTGGAACTCTGAAAAGTGTATACGATGATCACAAAGCTGGAAGGCCTTCGACAACTGCGAGTAGATCACATCAACGGCTTCTTCAGCGTCAACTAACTCGGTGTAAATACTCCGCACGATTATTCAATTCGTTGTGCACTTCGGCTGTCAAGGAATGCTGTGTTGGTTGGGAGCAACAATATTACAAGTTTCTAGATAACACGCCAACGCATCGGCAACGCTGGATTCCATGACCTTGAATAACACAGGGTGAAGCGACATTAGGCGGTAGTTTAAGGGCTTGATCCCGCTTCCGCTTTGTGAATCGGAGCCTTTATTCCAAGCTTTCATATTGCGGGAACCTGGTTCTAGTCTAAGCAACGCTGACATTTCTAGGCCAAAGTTTTTTTAATTGTCCTGCTGCTGCCTTCAGTAGTTCTGTACGATTGGTGTCCACACACAGAAGCTGTGGTTGCACAGAGACGTCAGCTTATGCAACATAGCTTCGGCAGTACAACGAGTGTGGTTGAGTCCTGGATGCAGGAAAACAAATTTGGAATATGGCCTCATGGTAACACTTTCTGAAATGTGAGACCATGTTGCCTCCGCAACTGTTTGCTGCTTGTATGGCTGTTTAACTTGGCCAATCCATCGTGCGTGGCAGATAAATTCCCTGTTTCACCTTACGGCGGCCATTGAGGTACATTTACAGCAGTTTGTGGTTAACTCTGAACGTTTGCACTTTATGCTACTGATAGGCGAATTTGTAATACCTAAGCAGTTGAGTGCCGTGGTATCATTAGCAGAGATGTTCTACACGCCAGTATAAACCTACAAAGGTTGTCAATTTGATGGAAATGATATTTTCGTACTGATGTTCTCTGATAACCGGGCTCAACTTATTGGTGCAGAATACCGCAGGGTTCAATTGAAAATAGGCAAATTCGCACGAGTTGAGTAAAACAACAATTACCTATCACTTACAATGGCAGAGTCCGAAGTGAATGAAACAAAGATTTTGACTTTCAAGGTGAAGTAAAGCACCCAGTAATTCCGCTGCGTTGTAAATGCTGTAGGTTTGAGTACTTCAACTCCGTCCAGTCGAGGACGATATTATGAGCCAGAAACCGAATTACACGGTAGCGGTGAAAAACGCGGTGTTGAGCTAAGCCTAAGCTTGTGGTTAACGAGTGCACCACAATGCATTCACACAACGTGTACTTCCCATTGACCCTATAGTCGCTCATTAATCATTGTGAAAAGCGTTACCGTTAATAACCCGGTAACCAAAGCGATAGCTATTTCGGCTATTATTTCAATGGTCATGGGTTCTACTAGATACCTACTATCTCCATCAGCTGAGATCAAATGAGATCGAAAGGCGTCGTGGTAGGCATTGTTCTAGGCTTGAAACAACCAAATTTCTCCTGCCTTGCTTACGGTCCCAGTCATCGTATTGACCAAAGTTCACTTCAATGGGAATGTCGGTACTTGGCCATTTATTTTTGGCAAATTAATCTTCGCTCGAGATTGGACAAATTTAGTGGCATATTATTAAAACCATGATCACCCGAAGCACAAAATGTTGGTCAGAATCGTTCGCAAACGTGTGGCTATTGTGAGATCTTTTATGATATTCCAACCCACATTAGGGCGTTGTACAGTATAATGCATTCTCTCATGGTAGACACCTACACGTCGGAGCTGTCAATTTCGGTGAGTCGAAGTGCCTAACTGTGCTTGGCGGTAGTGGGAGTATATGATTACGGTTGTTGATGATTATCGTATTAGGTATGAAAACTAATGCCGTAGGAAATCGTTAACGCACAACGGGGGTTACAGCTACCGCATAACTCCCCGCACAGCATTTGTCAATTTTTTGGTACTAACGAGCAATTCTGTAGGGGTTTCCCAATGCCGCAACCATTACGTGTGTTGTGGAGTACTAGATGGCTATTAAATCCTGCTTGATATAAGGCATTGCCGCTGTGATGCAGCGCTTCGGATGATTTGGCCTCATTTGCGATTGAGCATGTTGTTTGGTTGATTCACGAAATAGTTTGGACTGTAGCAGCAAGCGCCGTTGGTTAATAGACAAAAGTGTGGAAAAGGGGGAATCAGTTCCTTTTATCTGCATGCACCCTGGCAGTGAAGATCGGTATGTCCGCAGCACACCTGCTCAAATTTAGGTTTCTGTGGCTCAAAGTCTGGAGGAAAATCTCTCGGGGAATTGTTATCCTGTTTTGAGACGCTATCATTGTAATTTCACGCCGAAGCAAGGAACAGTCATCACGTTGCAGCAGTGTGTTCTTCCATGCTTATTGCACGCCTTAATAGCCAGAAACGACTTGATTTCCAATGACCATAGGTTTCATGAAGCGGCGGCTGATCACAACCGCTAAACTTTCCCGTATTTCTCAGCTGTTAATTGGGTAAGCGAAAAATGGTAAGCATTATAGGCGGTCACTCTAAAGCAACCTTACTAAGCACGAAATCTATGGGCTATAACTCTTGGTTTATACTTGAATGAAGCGACGCTGGTGTCCTTGATGGTCACAGCGATTTTCTTGTTTTTCAGGACCATTGTCAGGAATATACATTGAGTTGGCTGCTTAACGGTGGACCATGGCCAATGAGAAGCAGCGTGTGTGAACTGACAGCTAGCAAGTGTGCAAGATGTGTGTTTACTGATAAGCTCTGATGAGGCATCGGATGTCCCCAGCAGCTGTGCTTTGTGTTCGTCTAATGATTACGCGGATGTTTTCACTTCCAATCCATTGGCAGTCTACGTAGCCGGAATTCCTTGGATGGCTGAATCAAGAGGATCCGCAAGGCGACAAAAAGCGCTGCCTAGTGGTTAAGGTAGAGAATGTTATATCTCGTATCACTGAGTCCATGGTATTTATTGACAATTTATGCTGCGGTATTTCAGCCCAAACGTGGAACACTATCTGCATAAGCGATCCGATTGCTTGCCTCAGCTAATGAAATTTACCGTGTGTCAGACGTTTTGTGTAATTCTTTCTCAATGACCAAAAGTAAAAGTGGAAGTGGCTCTCCTTGACAGAACTAGCACCCTGGTTACTTCAGCAGACCATTATTTATTAAGAGATGTAATAAGAATTCTAGTAATGTAGAGGAATAATAAGGTGCACCCTTTAAGAGTTTGCGCGAAGCAGCAAAGCCTGGGGTAGAATCAACGGCTTTCAAATTGTCGAGAGAGGCAATTGACAAGACGGTAATGTATAGGTATGCATATATTAGGGTAAGTGTATAACTTTTGGAGCTTCAAAACCGCCGATATTAGGCAGAAAACTAAATTGAAGACCACTTGGAACATATTAGGAACCGATCGGAAAGCCATCATTGCAGGAAAGTTGATAGACAAAACAATCAGTGAAACGCCAGCTACAGAAATGTCTCAACCCACGCGCAACACTAACCACTGGGTGGAGAGCTATAGTATGTATTCCGTATATAAAGGAACTTTGGAAACGATTCGGAGAGCAATGAATAAGGAGAAGATAATTGTAGTTTTCCAGAACGGTAAAACGCTCTGTCGACGCTCGTGCATCTGAATGATTTACTCCTTATAGATAGAATAACTAACTGTCATTATAACATTTTATGTAAAGAGTAGATGCAAATGGATATAGGCCAAACAGCCAAGATATTCCGTACAAGCATTTCGGAACATAAGTGACATTTCACGGCCTCTGCCAAATGAGCTGGAGTATGGAGCTCTACTCAGTGGCTAGGCAATAGGAATGCATGCGCTAGAGACGAGGCACGAAATGGACTCCGAAACTGAGAAGGTTATCAGGAAGGGATTACGATCAGCCAAAAAAGGCTGATTGATGAGACTATAGAAATAAGCAAGGCTAACAACTGCGTGAATGGGATAGACGTGGTAGGACTGCCTAGTGCCTGGCATCTGGTCTTACTCCGGCCAGGGGGATAAGCATCACTGGATGGCTCCCAAATCGGAATGGACTATCAAACCTCCCACCACCAAATTCCGAAGTATTTTACCCAATTTATATCAGGGACCAAGTTCCTTACAACGGACCACTTAAGATGGCTGACCACACCTGTAACTATCCTCGGACCAGCAATTTCTTTTCCGCATTTGACCCTTACTGAAATAACCCACAGTGTACACACGAGCCTAGTGCACCTTGAACATTGTAATCTTTCATATCAATGGACCGCAAATTGATTAGTCTCCGTGTGTAGCATAGCCATGGTCTTTATAAAATGCCAATATTAGGCAAATTAACTTCTGTTGAAGCTTTTGTGTCAAAAGGGAAACATTGTGTATCATCCTAAATATATTAACCGGTCGTCTACCAAGCTTCCTGAAATACATTTAAGACAGTCCTTTGGAAGTGCAAGTGTCTATTAAACAAATACAATTCGTGTTAGGTTGTTTTATAACAAATGCTACATATGCCAAGTTCATGTGAGTAGGTTAACAGGGATGCGCAAGTAAGAAATTTAAAAAGGACTATGTGTATTCAGGATCTAGTTGACTGATGTCATTCAGTGTGATATGATCCAACTTATGTACGGAATCATCTAATGCTTGCAGTGCATCATTCATCTACTTACTTTTAATGAGTTTCGCGGTATCCTGGTTTATCTTAATACAACCATAAGTGCTCGGTCTTAGTTATTGCGGGTTGCTAATGTACATCCTATAAGAATTCGGTATAGCCAGCACCAGTTCATCCGGCATGGATGCAGTCCTTCAACAACGACCTCGAGCTGTCACCGCGGCCTCTTCCGTTTGCAGTTGTTTGGCACGTCGAAGGTGAGTGTATTGAAGTCGCGATCGCTGACCAAATTTGATAACGGTGGATTTCCTTTGCATGCCTAGTCGCCATGTGTATGGAAACGGGGTTGAGCATAGTCTTACCATGTCATTACTAAATGCTGTCCTAAAGTGTTCCGTATGCATGCCTTCGCTAAATGTTCGTCAGGCAGCTACAGCTCGTTCAGGTAAGAAGATGCCAGGGGTCAGTATTAGTCTCGCTACCGCCAGATATGGATAGACAACCAGGTCGTTTGTGTTCTCTGCTTCCAAGTAACGGGTATCTGTGTCGGTGCATGATTTATCCAAATTAACATCTTGACTGACTCCATGCGGTCAGGCGGTTAATACTGCTAGACTTCGCGATGGGGCGGGGAGCTGTCGTAGGATTAGATGAAGGTAACTTTGCTGGGTGCTGGCTTTCAGCGTGACTAAGAAGTTGGTGCTTTGGTCCCACACACATGTGACCGCGCCACGCAAGGGGTAAAATTATTTAGCTAGGTTTCACTAGAGTGGTGGGTAAACATCTTCGAAGTGGGTAGTAAGGGAAACTTAGCCACTGAGAGGGAAGTACGGATGGTGAGGCAAAATGCGCAATTGGAATAGCTGAGCAGTTATCGATCCGTTCCAACTTAGCACTTGTAATGATTTCGTACCGCCATCCTTTGAACGGATGGTAGACTGCATGTGAAACTGACTGACCAGCTGTAATACAGCTGCAGTCGCTGAAGAAACGAGATAGTTGTGAGATGATTAGAGCCGTACGTGAGGTTTGGTGAAGGAGCCCTTCCGACTAGTAGGCGAAGCATCGGCAGTAGCCGGTCGTACGTGCTTTCTCGAAAAGTGGTAGTATTTATTCTGTCTTGACAATTCAGAACAAAACGCCTAGGGAGATGGATCGATACATGCGCCGCGGGCTGGGCATGGGCACCGCTCCGCAGCTATGATGACAGTTGTGACGATTGTAAATGGACAAGATTTGGTTGCATGTCCTCATGTCTCGTGGTTATGGAGGCGTCGGAGAATGTTGTGGTAGTTGTGCAATTGCAGTTTTGGGAGTCACAAGCCGAAATAGTAAACGGCGTAGATATTATTTCTTCGATTAGGGTAAGGTGCCGTCACCTACGCTGAGCTCGGTTGAAGTCGACTCTTTGTGGCCGCAGTAGATTGGTCTATTTGAGGTGCTGTAACATCCAATTAAATGTCGCGGGCATCCTAGTTGGTAAATGTCAATGAAGACAGCGCAACAGCTACTTTATATTTCTCTTCCTCAGTTTACAGCTCGTAAGATAAACGCATTAATTTGCACCATCTTCCTTCGAACATAATACGCTGCTTAATGGTCTTAGGGGTGTGTCCGTCGACGGTGCATTGTTGGCGCTCACGAGGAATAAAAGAACTGCCGCAGAAATGCAAACAGTAGGCGTTGGCTCGTCTACCTCTCAATTGTCAAGGAGATGTCTAATGTTAACTTGCAAGGGCTAAACCAACCCATCTGTAGACGTATTGGAAGTACAACACGCCACGCAGGCGTGCAAATATTGCACGTCGCAATCCACTCACACCACGAGTGTTTGAAAGTTAATCATTGAATCACTTCCTAACAGTTTGACAAGCGCCTCCTTGGCAGCTACGTTTTAGAGGGTTAAGCTGATATTTTGAAGATCCAGCTTTCTAATGTCTGCTATCTCCACGCGATGAGATCGCGCAAGTTCCGAAACAGTCATAGGGTGCATTGATTTCAGGCAATTAGAACCCAGTACATGTAACGGGGTTTAAGAAACCAGTCCAGTATGCTCGACCTTACCACTTAAGCGCAGCGGATCAGTTCGATCGAGAGAACGCGTGAACCCACCAAGAGACACAGCGATGGCTGGACAGCGAATCACGAGTGGCGCACTTATCCAGAAACCGACAAACCGGATTGGACAATAGAACATAGAGGGTGCACTGGCAACTCGAGACTAGCTATTAACGGCAAGTTTCAGAGTGCAAAGTCAACTATGAGTGGTCCAAAGAAATACGGCCAATCAGATGCCAAGCACGAAAGACGTGATCATTGCGCGAGACAGGAAGACAGCGACCGAAGAGGAATAACGTACCCCAATGAAATAAAAGGGGAACGCAACCAATGAGGTGAGCCGAAAAACAGGAGACTCACTAAGAAGGCTCGATGATTAACAGTGTTTATTTCCTTTAAATAGGCTACACTATACTGAATAAACGCCTGTTTTCCGCCCGCCCCCATCGCGACTTTTTGATCGTGTCCGCGTCACTTAACATGGTGACAGAGGAGAAGAAGAAACCGATGCCCAAGATGCAGCTCGCAGTTGGAGGTCAACCGGCCATTCCGTTTCCATCCCCTTTGCAGATGACTGAGAGTACTCTACCAGACATTTGACGGATTTGGAAGAGCAAGTGGGCGGATTTCGCAACACTGACTCAGCTGGACGCGCAGCCGATGAACTACCAACTCACAATGTTTAGGCACGCTATTGGTGACGATGCAAGGAGAGTTCTTGAAACACTGAAGTTTGGCGATCAGAAGGCGGATCTATCCGAAGTGATGCGGACATTTGGCGAGTTCTGTGAAGCGCGTGTGAACGAGACCTACCAACGATATCTGTTTTTTGGACGCGATCGTTTACCAGGGGAGTCGTTCGAGAGATACATCATAGAACTGAAGCTCCTGGCACAAACTTGCAATTTCTGTGAATGCATGAAGGGGTCACTAATACGGGATCGCATCATTATTGGGATAAGGAACGATGAACTCACACGCCGGTTTCTGCGACAAAGGAACTTGTCACTGGAACAGTGTGTCGATATGTGCCTCAGTGAGGCCAGAACAGATTAGCAAGTCGAACATCTGCGCGCGGAAATGAATACGGAGTTGTTCGCAGTATCCCGAACCGAGGGACGTATCCCGAGATCACCCGATGAACAGGTAACTGATTGCCAGTTTTGCGGCCACAGGCACCAAAAGAAGAAGGAGAGTTGTCCAGCGTGGGGTCGGACGTGCATGAAGTGCTCCAAGAAAGGTCACTTTGCTCGTTGCTGTAGATCATACAGAGTGAGTTCGGTTGCCGACGATGCCAGAGAACGGGAACAAGAATTGTTGATAAACAACATGGATGGCCGGGCGAAAAGCAAGTGCTTGTTTGCAACACTTTTGGTTCGAGGACAACCGGTACGTTTTCAGCTAGACTCCGGGGCTGCGGTTAACATCTTGCCTGAAAAATACTGCAAGGGTGTGCGATGTGAAGAAACACAAAAGTGTCTCAAAATATGGAACGGCTCAAGGCTGCAACCGAAGGGCATCGTCATTTTGGTGACAGTCAATCCAAAGGAAGGAACAGAGCACCCGCGGGAGTTCCTGATTGCTTATGAAGACCTTATGCCCATTCTGGTCATTGATTCTATCCAGCGTTTTGTTTTTGTTTCTTTTAACCACGAACGTTTTGTCCATGAGTGTGACGTCGAGGCAGATATTTTTAATACGTACTCGAGTGTGTTTGATGGCGGAGTAGAGATGTTCAAGGGACTCGCTCATTTATCGTTAAACGAGCTAGTAACACCGGTGGCGTTACCATCTAGGAAGGTGCCAATTGCCTTGCGCGAAAAGTTCTTGAATGAGTTGCAACGTCTCTGTAGTCTGGGAGTGATATCTAAAGTTGACGAACCGACTGATTGGGTCAGCCAGGTGGCGATTATTACAAAATGGTCCGGCGAGCTGCGGATATGCATGGATCCAAAACCGCTTAATGCCGCACTCAAGAGAGAGTATTTTACATTACCGACACTAGACGATATGCTGCCGGTGTTATGCAATTCTAAAGTGTTCATGAAAGTCGACCTCGCCTCTGCGTTCTGGCACGTATCACTAGATGATGAGTCAAGCTACATGACAACTTTCGGAACACCATTCGGGCGGTTCCGTTGGCTTCGTTTACCGTTTGGACTGAAAGTGTCTAGCGAAATGTTCCAGGAGCGACTAATGCAAGCGTTGGACGATCTTCAGGGAAAATTCTGCGTAGCGGACGATATGTTGGTTTTTGGCGTTACTCGTGAAGAGCACGATCAGAACCTTCGTAGCTTTTTACAATGTTGTGTTGAAAGCAACATCAAACTGAAACGCGAAAAGATCGAACTACGCAGTACAGAGGCTATATTTCATGGGCATCTGTTAAGCGCGGAAGGGCTAAAACCAGACCCTGAGAAAGTAAGCGCATATAAGAGATATGCCGTTCCCCACAGATGTGAAAGCGGTTGGCAGGCTAAATGGGATGATTAATTATCTGAGCCGGTTCCTGCTCAAGTTAGCTGATATTATGAAACCGATCAAGAAGTTGACTCATAAGGGCGAAAGCTGGCATTGGGGTGCAGAACAAGAAGAGGCCTTCCAGGCAATCAAGGAACTCATCACTAACGCACCTGTTCTCGCCTACTATAATCCGCAACTCTCCCTCGAGATTCACTGCGACAGCAGTCAATTTGGTATCGGGGCCGTACTCATGCAGAATGGGAAACCCATCGCTTTTCGCAGTAGGACGTTGACAGAGACCGAGCGTCGTTACCCACAGATGGAAAAAGAGATGCTTGCAGTGGTTTACGCCGTCGAACGTTTTAATGACTATACATTTGGCCGGAAGACTACAGTGTTTACAGATCACAACCCGTTGGTTTCCATCGCTAACAAGCCGCTACATGTTGTTCCCCGCAGCTTACAGCGAATGCTTATTCGCCTTCAAAAGTACGACCTAGAGATTGTGTATCGACCTGGTCCCGAAATGCATATCGCAGACACGTTATCCAGGGCATATCTGTCAGACACACCAAAGGATGACGAAGATTCTGATTTCGTTCATGCAGCACAACTAGTAGCTGTTACCGAGGAGCGACTGAAACAGCTCCAGCAGTGCACGGAGGAAGACGGGTTATGCAAGCTACTGAGGCAAACAATACTAAGTGGCTGGCCCAAGAACAAGAAAGATCTACCAGGAGAGCTGACCCCGTGTTTCCATTTTCGTGATGAACTCATTTTCCAAGTTGGGTTGATATTCAAAGGCAATAGGATACTAATCCCCAAAGCGTTGCAGCGCGCGATGACAGAGCTTGTCCACTATGCACATTTGGGAGTCAACAATTGTGTGGCCAGAGCGCGAGAGCTAATGTTTTGGCCGGGAATGACCAGCCAAATACGAGATTACGTCTCATATTTTCTGGCATGTCGAACACAGGACGTACGTCAGTCAAAAGAACCGATGATGCTCCGTAACGTTCCGGACAGGCCTTGGCAGATGGTTGCAGTAGACATCTTCATCCACGATGGAAACAGTTACTTAGTGTTAATTGATTATTTCAGTGACTACTTTGAAATCGATGCTCTTGCCACGACCAGTACAGACACAGTGGTGAATAGGCTACGATGTCAATTTGCTCGTCATGGAATACCGGAAGTAGTAGTCTCGGACAACGGGCCGCAGTTCGTTAGCGCAGAGTTCCGAGAGTTCAGCAGAAAGTGGGTTTTCCATCACCGGCTTACTAGCCCATATCACAGCCAATCAAATAGAAAGGCCGAGTCGGCGGTAAAAGAAGCAAAGAAGGTGCTTACCAAAGCTAAGGATACTCAGGTGGACCCTTATATTATGTTGCTGGAACGCAGCAACATGCCATCAACAGAAATTAAGGCAAGTCCGTTGCAGCGATTCTTCAGCCGGAGGACAAGAACGTTGATACCAACTGCGTCAAGTCTGCTAACACCTGAAGTATCACCAGCGACCTCGATACACGGGCGGTTACGAAACAGAATGCTTAGCCAAAAGAAATAATACAATCGCGGGGCGAGGAAACTCCAACCTCTGGCAGTGGGAGAAGAAGTGTGGGTGCAACCAGTACCAGGATCAGAGGGACACTGGAGGAAGGGAGTTATTCAGAGCCGCAAGGAAGAGAGAAGCTACGAAGTGAAGGTTGGGGGGCACTACAATTAAGCGGAACCGAGTACAGGTCCGCAAATCAGGTTGTACGCGTTTTACACAGATGGAATACCGACAACAGCAGCCAAGACAGATCCGCGTCACCCCTGCAGAAGGAAGGAAACTCACACGCAGCGGAAAGCAGTATGGGACATACTGCGGTGCAATCCTAACAAAACAAAAGGAAAAGGATGTAACAGGGGTTTAGAGAACCAGTCCAGTATGCTCGACCTTACCACTTAAGCGCAGCTGATCAGTTCGATCGAGAGAACGCGTGAACCCACCGGGAGACACAGCGATGGCTGGACAGCGAATCACGAGTGGCACACGTATCCAGAAACCGGCAAACCGGATTGGACACTAGAACATAGAGAGCGCACTGGCAACTCGAGAATAGCTATTAACGGCAAGTTTCAGAGTGCAAAGTCAAATATGAGTGTTCCAAGGAAATACGGCCAATCAGATGCCAAGCACGAAAGACGTGATCATGACGCGAGACAGGAAGACAGCGACCGAAGAGGAATAACGTGCCCCAATGAAATAAAAGGGGAACGCAACCAATGAGGTGAGCCGAAAAACAGGAGACTCACTAAGAAGGCTCGATGATTAACAGTGTTTATTTCTTTTAAATAGGCTACACTATACTGAATAAACGCCTGTTTTCCGCCCACCCCCATCGCGACGTTTTGATCGTGTCCGTGTCACTTAACATGGTGACAGAGGAGAAGAAGAAACCGATGCCCAAGATGCAGCTCGCAGTTGGAGGTCAACCGGCGATTCCGTTTCCATCCCCTTTGCAGATGACTGAGAGTACTCTACCAGTCATTTGACGGATTTGGAAGAGCAAGTGGGCGGATTTCGCAACACTGACTCAGCTGGACGCGCAGCCGATGAACTACCAACTCGCAATGTTTAGGCACGCTATTGGTGACGACGCAAGGAGAGTTCTTGAAACACTGAAGTTTGGCGATCAGAAGGCGGATCTATCCGAAGTGCTGCGGACATTTGGCGAGTTCTGCGAAGCGCGTGTGAACGAGACCTACCAACGATATCTGTTTTTTGGACGCGAGCGTTTACCAGGGGAGTCGTTCGAGAGATACATCATAGAACTGAAGCTCCTGGCACAAACTTGCAATTTCTGTGAATGCATGAATGAGTCACTAATACGGGATCGCATCATTATTGGGATAAGGAACGATGAACCCACACGCCGGTTTCTGCGACAAAGGAACTTGTCATTGGAACAGTGTGTCGACATCTGCCTCAGTGAGGCCAGAACAGATCAGCAAGTTGAACATCTGCGCGCCGAAAAGAATACGGAGTTGTTCGCAGTATCCCGAACCGAGGGACGTTTCCCGAGGTCACCCCATGAACAGGTAACTGATTGCCAGTTTTGCGGCCGCAGGCACCAAAAGAAGAAGGAGAGTTGTCCAGCGTGGGGTCGGACGTGCATGAAGTGCTCCAAGAAAGGTCACTTTGCTCGTTGCTGTAGATCATACAGAGTGAGTTCGGTTGCCGACGATGCCAGAGAACGGGAACAAGAATTGTTGATAAACAACATGAATGGCCGGGCGAAAAGCAAGTGCCTGTTTGCAACACTTTTGGTTCGAGGACAACCAGTACGTATTCAGCTAGACTCCGGGGCTGCGGTTAACATCTTGCCTGAAAAATACTGCAAGGGGTGCGATGTGGAGAAACTCAAAAGTGTCTCAAAATGTGGAACGGCTCAAGGCTGCAACCGAAGGGCATCGTCATTTTGGAGACGGTCAATCCAAAGGAAGGAACAGAGCACCCGCTGGAGTTCCTGATTGTTTAGGAAGACCTTATGCCCATTCTGGTCATTGATTCTATCCAGCGTTTTGGTTTTGTTTCTTTTAACCACGAACGTTTTGTTCATGAGTGTGACGTCAAGGCAGATATTTTTAATACGTACTCGAGTGTGTTTGATGGTGGAGTAGGGATGTTCGATGGACCCGCTTATTTATCGTTAAACGAGCTAGCAACACCGGTGACGTTACCAGCTAGGAAGGTACCAAATGCCTTGCGCGAAACGTTCTTGAATGAGTTGCAACGTCTCTGTAGTCTGGGAGTGATATCTAAAGTTGACGAACCGACTGATTGGGTCAGCCAGGTGGCGATTATTACAAAATGGTCCGGCGAGCTGCGTATATGCATTGATCCGAAACCGCTTAATGCCGCACTCAAGAGAGAGTATTTTACGTTACCGACACTAGACGACATGCTGCCGGTGTTATGCAATTCTAAAGTGTTCATGAAAGTCGACCTCGCCTTTGCGTTCTGGCACGTATCACTAGATGATGAGTCAAGCTACATGACAAGTTTCGGAACACCATTCGGGCGGTTCCGTTGGCTTCGTTTACCGTTTGGACTGAAAGTGTCTAGCGAAATCTTCCAGGAGCGGCTAATGCAAGCGTTGGACGATCTACAGGGAAAATTCTGCGCAGCGGACGATATGATGGTTTATGGCGCTACTCGTGAAGAGCACGATCAGAACCTTCGTAGCTTTTTACAATGTTGTGTTGAAAGCAACATCAAACTGAAACGCGAAAAGATCGAACTACGCAGTACAGAGGCTATATTTCATGGGCATCTGTTAAGCGCGGAAGGGCTAAAACCAGACCCTGAGAAAGTAAGCGCATATAAGAGATATGCCGTTCCCCACAGATATGAAAGCGGTTGGCAGGCCAAATGGGATGATTAATTATCTGAGCCGGTTTCTGCCCAAGTAAACTGATATTATGACACCGATCAGGAAGTTGACTCATAAGGGCGAAAGCTGGCATTGGGGTGCAGAACAAGAAGAGGCCTTCCAGGCAATCAAGGAACTCATGACTAACGCACCTGTTCTCGCCTACTATAATCCGCAACTCTCCCTCGAGATCCACTTCGACAGTAGTCAATTTGGTATCGGGGCCGTACTCATGCAGAATGGGAAACCTATCGATTTTCGCAGTAGGACGTTGACAGAGACCGAGCGTCGTTACGCCCAGATGGAAAAAGAGATGCTTGCAGTGGTTTACGCCGTCGAACGTTTTAATGACTATACATTTAGCCGGAAGAATACAGTGTTTACAGATCACAACCCGTTGGTTTCCATCGCCAACAAGCCGCTACATGTTGTTCCCGCCGCTTACAGCGAATGCTTATTCGCTTTCAAAAGTAGGACCTAGAGATTGTGTATCGACTTGGTCCCGAAATGCATATCGCAGACACGTTATCCAGGGCATATCTGTCAGACACACCAAAGGAAGACGAAGATTCTGATTTCGTTCATGCAGCACAACTACTAGCTGTTACCGAGGAGTGACTGAAACAGCTCCAGAAGTGCACGGAGGAAGACGGGTTATGCAAGCTACTGAGGCAGACAATACTAAGTGGCTGGCCCAAGAACAAGAAAGATCTACCAGGAGAGCTGACCCCGTGTTTCCATTTTCGTGATGAACTCATTGTCCAAGATGGGTTGATATTCAAAGGCAATAGGATACTAATCCCCAAAGCGTTGCAGCGCGCGATGACAGAGCTTGTCCACTATGCACATTTGGGGGTCAACAGTTGTGTGGCCAGAGCGCGAGAGCTAATGTTTTGGCCGGGAATGACCAGCCAAATACGAGGTTACGTCTCAAATTGTCTGGCATGTCGAACACAGGACGTACGTCAGTCAAAAGAACCGATGATGCTCCGTGTCGTTCCGGACAGGCCCTGGCAGATGGTTACAGTAGACATCTTCATCCACGATGGAAAAAGTTACTTAGTGTTGGTTGACTATTTCAGTGACTACTTTGAAATCGATGCTCTTGCCACGACCAGTACAGACACAGTGGTGAATAGGCTACGATGTCAATTTGTTCGTCATGGAATACCGGAAGTAGTAGTCTCGAACAACGGGCCGCAGTTCGTTAGCGCAGAGTTCCGAGAGTTCAGCAGAAAGTGGGTTTTCCATCACAGGCTTACTAGCCCATATCACAGCTAATCAAATAGAAAGGCCGAGTAGGCGGTAAAAGAAGCAAAGAAGGTGCTTACCAAAGCTAAGGATACTCAGGTGGACCCTTATATTATGTTGTTGGAACGCAGCAACACGCCATCAACAGAAAGTAAGGCAAGTCCGTTGCAGCGATTCTTCAGCCGGAGGACAAGAACGTTGATACCAACTGCGTCAAACCTGCTAACACCTGAAGTATCACCAGCGACCTCGATACACGTGTGGTTACGAAACAGAATGCTTAGGCAAAAGAACTACTACGATCGCGGGGCGAGAAAACTCCAACCTCTAGCAGTGGGAGAAGAAGTGTGGGTGCAACCAGTACCAGGATCAGAGGGACACTGGAGGAAGGGAGTTATTCAGAGCCGCAAGGGAGAGAGAAGCTACGAAGTGAAGTTTGGGGGCACTACAATTAAACGGAACCGAGTACAGGTCCGGAAAGCAGGTTGTACGCGTTTTACTCAGATGAAATACCGACAACAGCAGCCAAGACAGATCCGCGTCACCCCTGCAGAAGGAAGGAAACTCCCACGCAGCGGAAAGCAGTATGGGACATACTGCGGCGCAATCCTAACAAAACAAAAGGAAAAGGATGTAACAGGGGTTTAGGAAACCAGTCCAGTATGCTCGACCTTACCACCTAAGCGCAGGTTACCGGAGTCAGCGGATCAGTTCGATCAAGAGAACGCGTGAACCCACCGGAAGTCACAGCGATGGCTGGACAGCGAATCACGAGTGGCACACGTATCCAGAAACCGACAAACCGGATTGGACAATAGAACATAGAGGGTGCACTGGCAACTCGAGAATAGCTATTAACGGCAAGTTTCAGAGTGCAAAGTCAACTATGAGTGGTCCAAAGAAATACGGCCAATCAGATGCCAAGCACGAAAGACGTGATCATTGCGCGAGACAGGAAGACAGCGACCGAAGAGGAATAAGGTACCCCAATGAAATAAAAGGGGAACGCAACCAATGAGGTGAGCCGAAAAACAGGAGACTCAGTAAGAAGGCTCGATGATTAACAGTGTTTATTTCCTTTAAATAGGCTACACTATACTGAATAAACGCCTGTTTTCCGCCCGCCCCCATCGCGACTTTTGATCGTGTCCGTGTCACTTAACATGGTGGACAGAGGAGTGCATAAGAAGAAACCGATGCCCCAAGATGCAGCTCGCAGTGGAGGGTCACCGGCGATTCCGTTTCCATCCCCTTGCAGATGGATTTTCTCTCCTAGAGTACTCTACCAAGTCATTTGACGGATTTTGGGAAGCGGCAAGTGGTGCGGATTTCCGGCAACCACTGACTTCAGCTGGACGCGCAGACCGCTGTGAACTACCAAACTCGCAAATGTTTAGGCACGGCTATTGGGTGCGACGCACACAAGGAGAGTTCTTGAAACACTTGAAGTTTTGGCGATCAGAAAGGCGGATCTATCCGAAGTGCTGCGGACATTTTGCGAGTTCTGCGAAGCGCGTGTGAACGAGACCTACCAACGATATCTGTTTTTTGGACGCGAGCGTTTACCAGGGGAGTCGTTCGAGAGATACATCATAGAACTGAAGCTCCTGTCATAAACTTGCAATTTCTGTGAATACATGAATGAGTCACTAATACGGGATCGCATCATTATTGGGATAAGGAACGATGAACCCACACGCCGGTTTCTGCGACAAAGGAACTTGTCATTGGAACAGTGTGTCGACATCTGCCTCAGTGAGGCCAGAACAGATCAGCAAGTTGAACATCTGCGCGCCGAAAAGAATACGGAGTTGTTCGCAGTATCCCGAACCGAGGGACGTTTCCCGAGGTCACCCCATGAACAGGTAACTGATTGCCAGTTTTGCGGCCGCAGGCACCAAAAGAAGAAGGAGAGTTGTCCAGCGTGGGGTCGGACGTGCATGAAGTGCTCCAAGAAAGGTCACTTTGCTCGTTGCTGTAGATCATACAGAGTGAGTTCGGTTGCCGACAATGCCAGAGAACGGGAACAAGAATTGTTGATAAAACAACATGAATGGCCGGCGCGAAAAGCAAGTGCTGTTTGCAACACTTTTGGTTCGAGGACAACCAGTACGTATTCAGCTAGACTCCGGGGCTGCGGTTAACATCTTGCCTGAAAAATACTGCAAGGG
>OX104060.1:18831965-18902401 GCA_944474145.2 Dicrocoelium dendriticum | reverse complement strand
TGATCTATTCAAAGTTCTTTTGCAAATCATGTAGCCCAACCACTGTCCTCCATTGCACATTGACTTGAGCTGTCGAGTTGGCGTCGACGTCTAGTGGTCATGAGTTCGATCCTCACTAGGGGACCGAGGGAATGCACAACACTGACAATCCACAAGATGGCGAAATGCTTTTGGGGCCTTTCCGGACTGGGGTGTGCTGTGTTTCTTCTGAGCTGCATGAACGAATAATTTAACATTACAACTAAAACTCATTCTACTTATGAGCAAATTGTATTGCTGCCTTTTCTTATCTGCAGCACTGCATACAAGTAGACAGATTACCAATCCCGAAAACGTCAGACGTCCTGTTAGCGCACTTCCGACTCATTATAGGTAGACATTCCCTCGTTACCTGAGGAACGGTACGCATGGATTCTAGCATATTTTTCTGCTAGTCAGTAGCGTATGCCAATTAGCCAAAGAAACTGATGGCAGACCATCTTTGTTGTCCTATATCTTGCAAATGCGCATGTTACGACAGTCGTGTATTAGTCGTATTCCCAAAGACGGTTTTCGTACAATAACGCAGCACGTTATGCGAAATACCAACTTCAAAGTCTATGAGCTAGAAAACAAATTCGCTATCAAATGGAATAGCTGGAGCTAATTGCGGTTTGACAATCCTAATGCACTTTTACTTTTCATAAAATGCAGCACGCAATGTGAACTGTGTGATCCTTATTTTGTGTTCACCAACAATAGGCCTATGAGGGAAATATCGTCGAGTCTCCAATCGTATAAACATCACAGATTTCCATTAGTGCACGAACTTGGGAGTTGGCAACGCGCGAATATTGATCAGTGTCCACCGGACCCTGCACCTAACACATCTTTCGCGTGCCGCAATATTATAGCTTTCGTTTGTTAAACTGCATCAATTTACGGCAAATTTCGCATCCGTTTATTGTTAAATAACAAAGCTGCTACAGTTAACTTGACTAGTTCAGCTGAGGTACGGCTAACGTAGGCATTCACGTTAGTGACCAACACCCCCACCCGATACGTTAACTCATAAAGTGAGCAAATACTTAAGTGTGGCTGCTTATTATAATAATATATATGAACAATGAACAATGATTATGTACGGGTTACAGAGCACTGCTTCATATGCTTCTTTGGGTAGCCTGGCGGGTATTTGAAGAACTTTAATGAAAATAGGCAGTTAGCGGTTCTACTGTGAAAAGAATAGCCTTAAAAATAAGTTAATAAATAAGATAACGTTTGTTCTCTGCTATGTAAGACAGGCCCGCGAGGGAATGATCAAATAAGCGCAATTATGCAGGCCTGTCATGGCAATTGTAAGGGTGACAATTGAAGTGTTAAAACTGTACAAATAGAACGGAAGTAAAAATGAAGAAAGTCCATTATCGTGAGTTCGGGCACGTTCGTATGGCCATGGCCGGTCTGGCATGAAGTGCAGTAACAATTCAGCCACGAATAGATCAAAAACTAGAACTGATCAATTAGAAAAGAACTGGTGAATAACAAGCTTCATTGTGATTACACGAAACGCTGGGTTAATGCCAGTGTAGGGTAAAGAACAACGGCGAAGGCGCAGAAAAAGACGTGGTAACGAAATATGCTGATAAGAAAGTGTCAGGGAGGATCAAGGTAGTAGGTAGGAGTATGTGGTCCTGTTCAGCTTGCCAGTGTAAACTAATTGGCTGTGACTTTGTTCAGTGGCAAGTCACCTCCGCCACGTCGCAGTGTTGTTAAACGGACACTTGTGGCTTTCTCTAGGGAAAACGCTTGCCAGGCGAAGGTAATGCACTGATCTTGCGAACCGAGTGTTCCCTAGGTTCATTAGGCGAAACATAAATTCAAGGGAGTTCCCGCAATTAACATGGAGTGTAGTGTCAAGTAAAGAATTCTACTTGGCGGTGCGCGTCCTCCAACCCGCAATTAATATGACCAATGTGGGTGCAGAAACAAGCAAATAGGAAAGAACGTTACATGATTGACACCCACAAATGGCGAAAAATTTTTACCACAGGAAAACAGTTGCACTGTTCTGAACAAGTTAAGAAGCAGTCTCTAAGTTGGATGTTACGGCAGCTTTGCAGTAAGGTGCGGCACACTAGATTTGGCATGTGTACAAGCAAGTACACCATAATCAACTTGCCTCGTAATCGGCTATACCATCCGCCACTTACTCGCAAACGTTTCAGCCTCTGCTCGTATAGACGGCGACGAATTCCAGTAGCGAATGTAGAAGCTCCACATTGAGGTTGTTGTCGTGCAATAAAGTCAGGCTCCAGCCAAGTTTGTCAGGCTTGGTTTGAGTATTCGATATGGGGGCGAACATACGCATTCAGCACCTGTCTGATAATAGAGGTGTCTAGTTGTCCGAACGCCCTTCGTGCCAAGCCGATGTGATGGTTACCTGTTTTTGATAACTTTGCAAATTGCTTGGAACAACCCAACTTATCCTGAACAAGCACAACGAGGTCAGATTCGACGGATGATGGTTACAGTACTTGCGTTACTAGCTGACATGAATAGGTACTCTAATATTTTACGCAGAATACCTTCTAGTTGCCTACCTTGAACTGCAAGTGCTAACGGGTTAACCACTCGTGTACAAGATGTAGGTCACACTGAAGTAAATTCTGATCGGCATACGCCTGAATCCGTCGCCATACGTTGATATCGTCGGCAAAAAACAGAAACGTTTTGTGATTTGCTGTACAAACTCATTCATGATACCAAAAACCATCGTGGACCTAAAACTGAGCCATTGGCACACTAGGCTCCACTGGTGTAGGGTAATAGAGGAACCCCGAGTTCTGACCAAAAATTGTCGCTGCAGGGGAAAGTTGGCGATCCAGTACAAGCCATGCTTAGCTATCACTTAATGTTGAAACAAAAAGTGTATACGATGATCACAAAGCTGGAAGGCCTTCGACAACTGGGAGTAGATCACATCAACGGCTTCTTCAGCATCAACTAACTCGGTGTAAATACTCCGCACGATTATTCAATTCGTTGTGCACTTCGGCTGTCAAGGAATGTTGTGTTGGTCTTGAGCAATAATATTACAAGTTTCTAGATAACACGCCAACGCATCGGCAACGCTGGATTCCATGACCTTGAATAACACAGGGTGAAGCGACGTTAGGCGGTAGTTTAAGGGCTTGATCCCGCTTCCGCTTTGTGAATCGTAGCCTTTATTCCAAGCTTTCATACTGCGGGAACCTGGTTCTGGTCTAAGCAACGCTGACATTTCTAGGCCAAAGTTTTTTTAATTGTCCTGCTGCTGCCTTCAGTAGTTCTGTACGATTGGTGTCCACACACAGAAGCTGTGGTTGCACAGAGACGTCAGCTCATGCAACATAGCTTCGACAGTACAACGAGTGTGGTTGAGTCCTGGATGCAGGAAAACAAATTTGGAATATGACCTCATGGTAACACTTTCTGAAAAGTGAGACCATGTTGCCTCCGCAACGGTTTGCTGCTTGTATGGCTGTTTAACTTGGCCAATCCGTCGTGCGTGGCAGATAAATTACCTGTTTTACCTTCCGGCGGCCATTGAGGTACATTTACAGCAGTTTGTGGTTAACTCTGAACGTTTGCACTTTATGCTACGGATAGGCGAATTTGTAATACCTAAGCAGTTGAGTGCCGTGATATCATTAGCAGAGATGTTCTACACGCTAGTATAAACCTGCAAAGATTGTCAATTTGATGGAAATGATATTTTCGTACTGATGTTCTCTGATAGTCGGGCTCAACTTATTGGTGCAGAATACTGCAGGGTTCGATGGAAAATAGGCACATTCGCACGAGCTGAGGAAAACACCTATTACCTATCTCTTACAACGGCAGACCGAAGTGAATGAAACAAACAATGTGACTTTCAAGGTGAAGTAAACCACCCAGTAATTCCGCTGCATCTTAAATGCTGTAGGTTTGAGTACTTCAACTCCGTCTAGTCGAGGACGATATTATCAGCCAGAAACCGAATTACACGGTAGCGGTGAAAAACGCGGTGTTGAGCTAAGCCTAAGCTTGTGGTTAACGAGTGCACCACAATGCATTCACACAACGTGTACTTCCCATTAACCGCTTATTATTCATTGTGAAAAGCGCTACCGGTAATAACCCGGCGATTATTTCAGTGGTCGTGGATTCTAATAGATGCCTACTCTCTCCATCAGCTGAGATCAAATGAGATCGAAAGGCATCGTGGTAGGCATTGTTCTAGGAGCGAAACAATCAAATTTCTCCTGCCTTGCTTACGATCCCAGTGATCGTATTGACCAAAGTTCACTTCAATGGGAATGTCGGTACTTGGCCATATATTTTCGGCAAATAAATCCATGCTCAAGGTTGGACAAATTTAGTGACATATTATTAAAATCATGATCAAGCAAAGCACAAACTGTTGGTCAGAATCGTTCGCAAACGTGTGGCTATTGTCAGATCTTTTATGATATTCCAACTCGCATTTAAACGTTGTACAGTATAATGCATTCTCTCATGGTAGACACCTACACGTCGGAGCTGTCAATTTCGGTGAGTCGAAGTGCCTAACTGTGCTTGGCGGTAGTGGGAGTATATGATTACGGTTGTTGATGATTACCGTATTAGGTATGAAAACTAATGCCGTAGGAAATCGTTAACGCACAACGGGGGTTACAGCTACCGCATAACTCCCCGCACAGCATTTGTCAATTTTTGGTACTAACGAGCTATTCTGTAGGTGTCTCCCACTGCCGCAACCATTACGTGTGTTGTGGAGTACTAGATGGCTATTAAATCCTGCTTGATATAAGGCATTGCCGGTGTGATGCAGCGCTTCGGATGATTTGGCCTCATTTGCGATTGAGCATGTTGTTTGGTTGATTCACGAAATAGTTTGGACTGTAGCAGCAAGCACCGTTGGTTAATAGACAAAAGTGTAGAAAAGGGGGAATCATTTCCTTTTATCTGCATGCACCCTGGCAGTGAAGATCGGTATGTCCGCAGCACACCTGCTCAGATTTAGGTTTCTGTGGCTCAGAGTCTGGAGGAAAATCTCTCGGGGAATTGTTATCCTGTTTTGAGACGCTATCATTGTAATTTCACGCCGAAGCAAGGAACAGTCAACACGTTGCAGCAGTGTGTTCTCCCATGGTTACTGCACGCCTTATTAGCCAGAAACGACTTGATTTCCAATGACCATAGGTTTCATGAAGCGGTGGCTGATCACAACCGCTTAACTTTCCCGTATTTCTCAGCTGCTAATTGAGTAAACGAAAAATGGTAAGCATTATAGGCGGTCACTCCAAAGCAATATTACTAAGCACGAATCTATGGGCTATAACTCTTGGTTCATACGTGAATGAAGCGGCGCTGGTGTCCTTGATGGTCACAGCGATTTTCTTGTTTTTCAGGACCATTGTCAGGAATATACATTGAGTTGCCTGCTTAACGGTGGACCATGGCCAATGAGAAGCAGCTTGTGTGAACTGACAGCTAGCAAGTGTGCAAGATGTGTGTGCACTGATAAGCTCTGATGAGGCATCGGATGTCCGCAGCGGCTGTGCTTTGTGTTCGTCTAGTGATTAGGCGCATGTTTTCACTTCCACAGTCACAGTCTACGTAGCCGGAATTCCTTGGATGGCTGAATCAAGAGGATCCGCAAGGCGACAAAAAGCGCTGCCTAGTGGTTAAGTTAGAGATAGTTATACCCAGTATTGCTGAGTTCATGGTATTTATTGACAATTTATGCTACGGTATTTCAGCCCAAACGTGGAACACTATCTGCATAAGCGATACGATTGCTTGCCTCAGCTAATGAAATTTACCGTGTGTCAGACGTTTTGTGTAATTCCTTCTCAATGACCAAAAGTAAAAGTGGAAGTGGCTCTCCTTGACAGAACTAGCACCCTGGTTACTTCAGCAGACCATTATTTAGTAAGAGATGTAATAAGAATTCTAGTAATGTAGAGGAATAATAAGGTGCACCCTTTAAGAGTTTGCGCGAAGCAGCAAAGCCTGGGGTAGAATCAACGGCTTTCAAATTGTCGAGAGAGGCAATTGACAAGACGGTAATGTATAGGTACGCAAATATTAGGGTACGTTTGTAAACTTGGAGCTTCAAAACCGCCGATATTAGGCAGAAAACTAAATTGAAGACCACTTGGAACATATTAGGAACCGATCGGAAAGCCATCATTGCAGGAAAGTTGATAGACAAAACAATCAGTGAAACGCCAGCTACAGAAATGTCTCAACCCACGCGCAACACTAACCACTGGGTGGAGAGCGATAGTATGTATTCCGTATATAAAGGAACTTTGGAAACGATTCGGAGAGCATTGAATAAGGAGAAGATAACTGTAGTTTTCCAGAACGGTAAAACGCTCTGTCGACGCTCGTGCATCTGAATGATTTACTCCTTATAGATAGAATAACTAACTGTCATTATAACTTTTTATGTAAAAAGTAGATGCAAATGTATATAGGCCAAACAGCCAAGATATTCCGTACAAGCATTTCGGAACATAAGTGACATTTCACGGCCTCTGCCAAATGAGCTGGAGTATGGAGCTCTACTCAGTGGCTAGGTAATAGGAATGCATGCGCTAGAGACGAGGCACGAAATGGACTCCGAAACTGAGAAGGTTATCAGGAAGGGATTACGATCAGCCAAAAATGGCTGATTGATGAGACTATAGAAATAAGCAAGGCTAACAACTGCGTGAATGGGATAGACGTGGTAGTACTGCCTAGTGCCTGGCATCTGGTCTTACTCCGGCCAGGGGGATAAGCATCACTGGATGGCTCCCAAATCGGAATGGACTATCGAATCTCCCTCTACCAAATTCCGAAGTATTATACCCAATTTATATCAGTGACCAAGTTCCTTAAAACGAACCACTTAAGATGGCCGTCCACACCTGTAACTATCCTCGGACCAGCAATTTCTTTTCCGCATTTGACCCTTACTGAAATAACCCACAGTGTACACACGAGCCTAGTGAACCCTGAACATTGTAATCTTTCATATCGATGGACCGCAAATTAATTAGTCTCCGTGTGTAGCATAGCCATGGTCGTTATAAAATGCCAATATTAGGCAAATACACTTCTGTTGAAGCATTTGTGTCAAAAGGGAAACATTGTGTATCATCCTAAATATATTAACCGGTCGTCTACCAAGCTTTCTGAAATACACTTAAGACAGTCCTTTGGAAGTGCAAGTGTCTATTAAACAAATAAAATTCGTGTTAGGTAGTTTTATAACAAATGCTACATATGCCAAGTTCATGTGAGTAGGTTAACAGGGATGCGCAAGTAAGAAATTTAAAAAGGACTAAGTGTATTCAGGATCTAGTTGACTGATGTCATTCAGTGTGATATGGTCCAACTTAGGTACGGAATCATCTAATGCTTGCAGTGCATCATTCATCTACTTACTTTTAATGAGTTTCGCGGTATCCTGGTTTATCTTAACACAACCATAAGTGCTCGGTCTTAGTTATTGCGGGTCGCTAATGTACATCCTATAAGAATTCGGTATAGCCAGCACCAGTTCATCCGGCATAGTTGCAGTCCTTCAACAACGACCTCGAGCTGTCACCGCGGCCTCTTCCGTTTGCAGTTGTTTGGCACGTCGAAGGTGAGTGTATTGAAGTCGCGATCGCTGACCAAATTTGATAACGGTGGATTCCCTTTGCATGCCTAGTCGCCATGTGTATGGAAACGGGGTTGAGCATAGTCTTACCATGTCATTACTAAATGCTGTCCTAAAGTGTTCCGTATGCATGCCTTCGTTAAATGTTCGTCAGGCAGCTACAGCTCGTTCAGGTAATAAGATGCCAGGGGCCAGTATTAGTCTCGCTACCGCCAGATATGGATAGACAACCAGGTCGTTTGTGTTCTCTGCTTCCAAGTAACGGGTATCTGTGTCGGTGCATGATTTATCCAAATTAACATCTTGACTGACTCCATGCGGTCAGGCGGTTAATACTGCTAGACATCGCGATGGGGCGGGGAGCTGTCGTAGGATTAGATGAAGGTAACTTTGCTGTGTGCTGGCTTTCAGCGTGACTAAGAAGTTGGTGCTTTGGTCACACACACATGTGACCGCGCCACGTAAGGGGTAAACTTATTTAGCTAGGTTTCACTAGAGTAGTGGGTAAACATCTTCGAAGTGGGTAGTAAGAGAAACTTAGCCACTCAGAGGGAAGTACGGATGGTGAGGCAAAATGCGCAATTGGAATAGCTGAGCAGTTATCGATCCGTTCCAACTTAGCACTTGTAATGATTTCGTACCGCCATCCTTTGAACGGATGGTAGACTGCTTGTGAAACTGACTGACCAGCTGTAATACAGTTGCAGTCTCTGAAGAAACGAGATACTTGTGAGATGATTAGAGCTCCGATGCTCCGATGAACAAAAGGCCAATATGTCATCCACATAACGCTTATAATATGGTAACTGGGCTATTTCTGCGGATATGCCTCTTTCTATCATCAGCATGAAGAAATCGGCAAGCACAGGGCCTAGTGGGCTACCCATTGCCACACCATCGATTTGACGATATGGGATGTTCTGAAGGTGGAAGCCAACATTTGCTGTACACAGAAGTAAGGATTCCTTTAGAAATTCGACTGGAATTGGTAACGAATAACTAGATTGTTCAACTAGCTCACATATGTAATCAACAGTTTGCTGTAGTGGAACGTTGGTGAATAGAGATTCAACATCCAAGGAACACATGATCTTATCGGAGAGGTTGATGTCTTCTAAATCATCGATAAGTTGAAACGAATCTTTAAGACTATATGGATTGGACATTTGTCTCAGAGGCGAAAGTATCTTCACTAGCCAGCGAGCCAATTTATGCTGCGGCGCATTTACCATTGATAGAATCGGCCTACGTGGTACTCTACTCTTGTGTGTCATCGGTGACCCATATAACTGCGGAGTAGTGCTGCCACATGGCTTCAAACAATTATAGGTGTCACTATCAATCCGGCGATGAAGGAGAAGCATTTCGAGATGGGCAGAAATGCTAGTTTCAACGTCGGCTACGTTCTCCATCTTATTAAGTCGTTCGAATTTGCTCGTGTCGTTGAGTATGTTACTCATTTTCTGAGCGTACTCGGCCTTATTCATGACCACAACTCCGGAGCCTTTATCCGGTTTCATCACAACTACGTTCTTAGTACGCAGTTCACGCAGCGCCTGAAGGTGTCGGCCTGTAAGTGCACATTTTTCAGTCACTGGCACAGTCTTAACTTCATGGGCAATGTCGGTCAATTTGTTTCTAAACCAAACAACACTCTCAGGACTGGATGGTTGAAGCTCCTTAAATTTATCAAAAAAGTTCTCAAACTGAGCTTCTATAAACAACCCATTCAGTCTTTTAGGAGGAATTTTGTAATCAAGCCCATATGACAAAGCTTCTAACTGCAAATCGTCTAGTTGTACGTCTGATAAATTGACCACGTACTTACTAGGGTCACGAACGATTGGCTCCTCATCCTGGCTGTTCGTAAGCGAGTTCTCCAATCGAGTATTCCGATTTCGCCTTGTACGGTCGAGAGTGGATTTGCAAAAGTTAGCGAACACAACACGACAACACAAGGATAGATCCTCTACCACATGTAGTAGGCGTGCGTGAGTTTCCAGTAAACTCAGAAGTTTGGACTCGGCCGTCTCCAAGTGAGCGGATGCCACACGTTTGAGGTTAGCCACAGATGGTTTGAGTTTATTTCTACGCAGCAGTGTGAGAACCGAGCGGGGGTATCTACGCAGGAGAATACATTTCCTAAGAAAGGATATTTCCACACGTGCGCACACAAACAGCGAGACCCAAAAGACTTGGTGCATACAGCAGCCAAGAAAAAGATCTATATCGAGTTGCCTTTCAAAGGTGACTTTACTGTACTGAAAACCACGAAACGTCTAATCTCTGCTACGCAGAGAAGTTACTGTGCTGCTCAGGTTGTGGTCATCAATAGAACCTGTAACTTGCCGGTGCCTCCAACGAAGGAAGCTCAACCGATAGGGGCCAACTCACACTGCATATACAAATTCGTGTGCGACTGCGGAAACAGTTACATAGGCAGAACCAATCGGTCTTTGACTTCCCGAATAAAGGAACATGTGCCAAGGTGGGTTCAACGTGAAATTGACCAGCATCCCTGTCCCACTGAAGTTCCGTGCTTGCGCAAGCCGCCAGCTTCCTCAATAGGTAAACACCTACTGACTACGCGTCACCGGATAGAGCTTGGATCAGCGTTCACACTTGTATTACGTCACCCTAATCCCCGCTTCCTCCGTTTCGCCGAGGCCGTTGCGATAAGCCGGATGAAGCCGGCCCTGTGTGTTCAAAAGCAATTATTTATCAGCTTAAGACTGCCGTGGACATAGGGGTGAAACTTCCGTCATTCATTTTGCACCCCATGCTTATTCGGTCACACACATATTTAAGTATATAGTTGCATACCGGTTATTGTTAATGGTACTGAGGAGACAATACGAAATGCATGCATCTACCAGTTTTCGTCTTCTTACCGTGCTTTTCAAATTTCTGAAGGGAACTAACTGCTTTAAATTTCTCCAACGAAGAAGTCTATTTGCAAGGGTTTCTTCTACCTTGGCCCTAGTTAGCTTACCAAAATTTATCAGTTCGTGCGCCTACGTTGATCGGATGATGCGCTTAACGTTTAAGTGATCAACAACAGAGGCTCTGGCACATATGTTGTTAGCCGACCGTATTGATCAAGGCTTATGATTTCTTGTTTCTTCTGCTTCCATGGTTCCCACTACCTTTGCTTTATCAGCTATGTGTTTTCTGCTCTTCCATTTTATAATTTTAGATGCCTGAAAGCATTTATCGAATAGCGTTTGCTTCGCAGTTTTGTTCTTGCTATTCCTTGGTTGTAATTTACGAGTGGTTTTATTATATACTGGTTTTATGTGTACGTAACGCAAAATCAAAGCCGAAATCTTAGAAAAATTAAAACGAGTATATCTGCGTTTATTCGAAGGCATCAAAAACTGCGGTGCTTGCGCGTGTTATGGTGGTAGTTTAATGAACGTTTTTATAATAATGTAATGTGTCGCTTTTTGACTTTCCGGTGTGAACTCATGGTGTGTGCATTTTTCATTTGTTATATACCTCTGTCACGCCGCAGTGTTGTCAAGCGGACATTTGTGGCTTTTTATATTAAGGACGCTCGCCAGGGGTAAACCCACGACTACATGGAACACTGCCGATCCACGGAGATGCAAGCTTTAACTGGCGATACATATTGTTGAGAGTTCAGTTGCGCGAATATTTGCAGGCAAGTTGAGTCCCATTTTTTCTGTGGCTGGTGCGTTAGGCAAGTGCCTGTTTCGTTCCTGGGTAGTGTTTCGTTCACATGTTGGTCATGCATTGAATGCTGTTTGAATGTGATATATTGATCGTCTTCAGAACCAGTTAAACTCGTCCTAGGATATCCAATGCAATAGGTTAGAGTGCAGCTGAAGCCTTGAAGGATAGGATGTTGGCCCGAAAAACAATTCGGAGATCCTCCCGGGGTAAGTTGTAAAATGGTTTGGAGACATAGGCCACCACGTAACTTAAACGGACAAGGCGGAGTAAAGAACACCGGATGAGTAATAAGCACAAGCAAGTATCCAGTTGCGAACAATAGCCGAACCCGTTTTGTGGAGAGTGATAAGCACACTCGGCTACTGCGGCTTACTACAACACGATCTAAACCGTCTTTCCGTGTGGCCTGCAAAAGTTCCTCTCTAGGTCAACGCATCCTAAACTGTATTCAAACGGCATGCGCAGACTGCGGTGAAGCGATTTAACTTCTATATAGGGATACGTATCTAGCGATGCTAAAGTTATTCCAAAATTCCCCACAACAACGGTATGGAGAAATTGGCCAACAAGCTTCCTTTCGGCTACTTATAGCAAAGGAGGGTATAAGAGCGATAACTATAAGTGAATACGCCAGGAAACTAGTAAGGACGCTTATACACGCAAGGCATTACAGAACAACTTATAAATATCTCACAGTCAGCATGCCTCAGTGTACAAGTTTCAGCAAAGGCTTAGCCACATAAATTACAACGAATATAGAGTTTAATACTATTATGACTTTTAATGGTTACAACGGTTATCCCAGGACTTCATGAGCCAGGTCTTTCTGGATAATCCAGGAGACCTATAGGACCATTTGACACGTTTATGCTCAAGAACCGCGCTTATTTCTTAGATAAATATTACAAGTTTGAATACTTGGGGGTTATTTTATAAATCCGTGAGGAAACGTCACCAGTGCCAGTAAACTAGAGAAGCCTGTCACTTATAATAAAGGAAGGAGTACTGGAATATTGGCTGGCTAGCCACAGAAATTCTACGTGGTGCCAGATGCGTGGTTTTGGTTAATCCCGCCCCAGTTAATAGTCCGGCGGCGGTGTTCCAAGTAGCGGTGGGCTTTCGCATGACAAGTTTACTCCCTATAAAAAGCCACATAAGTCGATTTGCCAACACTGTGATGTGACGGATATGACCCGCCACTAACTAAAGTCATTGACTTGCTATCACGGAGGACCCTACCCTTTTCGTGAACGGCAACCACTTCAAACATTTCAACTGATCCATTGCTATATGAGCAACTTTGCTTACCCAAAGCACAAATTTACATTAATAGTAACAAATGCACCCAACAGGCGTACTTACGCTTGAACCTATATACATACTGCACATACATACACACATAGATACAGTATGTACTGCTTAACTTGCAACTTTTCGTACCATTACTGATGTTGTGAATTTGTATTAACATGAACATCTTTTGAGGCGTGTTGTGAACCATTGAGAACAAACCATTGCATTTTATTTAAATTGCTTCGGTGGCTTGAAATTTGTTAGCGGCTACGTTGGTGAGGCAGCAACAAGTTCGTTTCTAAGAACAAATGTTAACGAACACGCTCATTTTCAGTGGTCCCTCATCATTCTACCACGCCACAAGTAAATGGCATGAAAGTAAAGATAAGATAAGGGTACACGTTCAAAGCACCGATGGTTTGATTGACCAAGCTAGGTGCTTGACCCCACGGCGATCAAGAGGGTTTTGTGTGTGTACTGTTGTGCACACTATGTGTCCGCGTCACAGGAGACCAGGATAGAGTGCTTGGACAAATTTCTTGTGCGCACATGGGTCAGGATCATTAAGCCAGATAGCTATTGCCTCGGCTGCTGCCAGTATACGAAATCTAACCGCCCTTGCGTGGCATCTTGTTGCGCGGTAGATGGGTTAGAACGCCGCTTGCGCTCGGACCTGGTGGCTCAAGTCGATCGGGTGTGAAGGAACAGCACTTCCCACGGATCGGTTCAGGTCACTGTACAGTCAAGCTGGACAGTGTTCCCTAGCTCTCTCGGACGGTCTCCTGGTAGTTAATAGCCCTACCTTGATTAACACCAGCAAGAGAAAGAGTGCACAAATAAAGCAGCATTTGACCTTGGAATGCTGTCCTTGAGTTGTTGATTAAGGTTGGCACTTAGTAGAAGCCTAGCTGTATACTTGCTGCACAGCACGTTTGAGCGATGGCGTCAGAAATCCCTCTAGACTTCGCTTCAGCTATCCTGTCCCGTGTACGTTAAGGATAAGTCGCTCGGTTGCTTTCGTACTGAATGCACTTTTGCTTTCGCTTCTGGTACTTCTATAACCATTACTGTCGAATAGAATTAGTACAAATCTTACTTTGTCCGGAAGCATGTCCAGGCCACCTATCCTACTTGCTTGCTCGTATAGTAAGCGCACAGGATGCTATGATTGTATTCATTTTTGAATGTACCTTCAGCACTATGCCTCGTTTTACCGAGAATATACCATTTATTTATGATTCATTTATTTAAGCGTAAGCAGCAACCGTCCATGGTAGATGTTGTTTTTGCCAATTCACTTGACTTTGTACCTAACATTACTTGTGACTCGCCTCTTGGTGCCAGCGATCACGATCGCTTGTCGTTTCCCTGTGTAACATCAGGCTTTGCCAAGCTGCTAGCATTTGATATCCAATCATTATTGCCCTCAAGTATCAAGCGATGCGGGATAAGGCTATATCATTGCCTTGTTTGGTCTCTGATTCCGACACTGTTCACGTAGCCTGGGAAAAACTTAAGGTTTAGCGCAACGACATGGCTGCACCACTTATCTCACTGATAAAAAGAAGCGAATCGTGAGCACACCCGTGAATAGTTTCCGCGGGGAAGTGCTTGCTAAAGAAACGATCAAGTTGCTGCTGAGCGTATCGAAAAGCTTCATGGACCAATAAGTTTGACAGTTGTTCGTTCGTTCGAAATAAGTGCAAGCTACATCTTAGCTTGACGCAGCTTCAGTATGAAAGGTGCTTAGCTCATACTGCCTCGACAAATCCCAAGAAATTCTTCGTCTACGTTAAATGACGCTATGGTGCAAACTCGCCCATTCTAGTGTCGCTACGAAAGGAGGGGACCCATGCCAATAGTGACTATGGCAAGGCATGCGTGCTTGGTGAGCAGGACTCAAGCGTCTTTGTCCAAGAAACAACTACGCCATGCTATGAACCAGCTTTATGTTTACCTCATGAATCTTATCTGGAGGAAATTACTCTAACCGAGTCTCTAGTACTCCGGATGCTGGAAGAGGTGAACTCAACTAAGACTTTCGGGCAAGATACTGTTCATCCAAAATTGCTGCACTAATTGACTGCGGAACTCAGTGGAACTCTGACTTCGGTGTTTCACAAGTTACGCAAAAGCTGTGTCTTACCTACCGAATGGAAAATGGCTGTTGTCTGCCGGATTTTTAAGTGCGGTGACAAAGACCTCCCGGCTAACCACAGACCTGTCAGCTTAACTAGCGTGGTGGTTAAATATAAGTAACAGTTACGTTGGAGAACCGTTTGAATATATTTGGCCGGTTTACGTTTGCGCAACATGGTATTCGGAAAGGATTTTCTTATCAAGCCAACTTTCTGGTAGCACGTGACAGCTATGCTGAAGATACAGACAGTGAACAGGCAGTGAATGCAGTGTAAATTGACGTCGCCAAGGCCTTTGACACTGTCCCTAACTCGCGACTCTCACTTAATTTGATGTCTTATGGGATATGTGGTAGCGCTTTCCAGTAACTTTTGGCTTTTTGTATAGTGGAGAACAACGGATTCGTGTGGGATGACGTCTTTTATTTTGACAAGCTGTCCTTACCGGCGTTCCGCAAGGCTCTGTACTGGTTCCGCTGCTGTTCACAGCTTGCGTGCATGCATTGCAGTGGGACAGTGAGGTAAAGTCTCTAGAATACTATTGCTGGCTCTGGTAGTCGTGGGGCTCTTTAACTATCTCCGGATAGACGCTAGGAATAGTCTATGTTGTGGTTACAACCAGTGAACCGTTTAAAGCGTTCAGTGCAGTATATCAGAGCGCCTGATTTCTCCGCAAGTTGGGTGATCAATGATTGCGAACTTCCTCACCTGACTCATCACGTTTATGTATATGTCTTCCAATGTTCCACTTTAGGAGCTGAAGGAAACTGGATGAAGGCGGCTAGTAAACGGCTCCGAATTCTGTGGTTTAACCGTCTTTCGTTCAGGACTCTAAGAGTTGATATGTTCGTCAAAATTTCCTCAGCATTTGTGCGACCTTACATAGCATATTGCGTTTAAGCCTGTTTAGCATTCATTTTCCGGGACAAACTGGCACCAGAAAGGGTGTTGCGTGTTAGCATTAGGTTGGTCGACTAGTACGCAGGCAACCGTACTCCGAACATCTACTTAGTTTTTGGATGCATTCAATCCACTATCGAAGGATTAGGGGGACGTAATCCTTGCCTACCGTATTTGACTGGCAATCATGGACTGGATTTGTCATGGTTATTTGGCCCTGCTGGAGTATCAGAGCCCCGCGAGAACTGTAGGATGCTGGAAAAACTGCGGTCCCGTCGAATTAGCGTGGAGATAACGTTTTCGCGTCGATACATTGGCCGCTAGAACTGACTTCCAAAAATGTTGTCAAGGAAGCTACGGTTAAATTGTTTAGTCGTCAGCTAGATGCCCTTGGGTGTCAACAAGATATTTTTTCTTCTTCCTGACCAACCCTCATTTACGTACTTCGATTATATTTTCTCTTCCTTCCCTCATCATTAGTAGTATCCAGTCCTTTCAAATGAATTCCCTTACACTTTACCTACGATTTATCTACCTTCGCTACTTGCTTTACTTATCTGGCATAGCAGCGACTGCTAAAGCAAGGAACTTGTGCAACAAATTGGTGGGCTAAAGTGTGGTTAGGATGTTTAATTTTTTCGATGCAACAAGAAATCGAAGCACCCATAGCAATTCCTGGATCAACCACTTGCTCAAGAGAGAACACTTACGGGATTCATCCTATTGTTCCAGTCTCACAGGAACTTGAAATTAACCGACTGTTGATGAGGTTAGTCGCAGTCAGGGCACACCCAACTTTTCCTTTGGCTGGTGTATGGTAGGCGAGTGTCTGTTTCGTTCATAGGTTCTGTCCCGTCCTGACGGAATGACTCGGCCCGTTTGGTAGATAGAACACAAATTGAAAATTTTTGTGATGTTATGAATTAGTCGTCTGTGGAACCGTTCAATGTTTTTGCGAAGTATCCACGAAATGTAATGGTGAGCCAGTTTTGGAGCACAATAAAGCCTGAACCCAATTTTTCCGGCCTTGAGGTATAGCAATTTGTCCGGAATAACGAATCGGAATTGTTCTTGGAGTGAGTTATTTGACTAGGACGGCAAAAGAAAAGTGAATAGCTCCAGATGTCAAGTCCCGTCAGGTCAAGATCCAAGGGCGACACGAGATTCAGCCTAATGAGTGTCCAGGTTCTTTTCCCGGCAAGCTAGCCAGAACAACCGGAACTAGGAATTTGGGAGCCTCTCCTTGCTTGTGAAGAAAGATGAATCAAGAACAAGAGCAATCCTTGCATTTTAATGGATCAACATCAAGTATAAATGCCACTAAACTTAGATAATATTACGTTAATTCCGGAAAAAATGCGTCCAGCACTTATCCAAACCTGCCTTAAAGGCTGCAACAGTTTTGCAGCTTGTTACCACAAAAACTTAAGTATTACAGCTGTGGATCTCACGGTTTGTGAATAATTTCGGCCAGAGATTTAATCTAGCCCTATGTCGCTTGAGTTTTAAACGATGTGTGGTAAATAAAAAGTGTTTATCTAGTAACAAAACTAGCGGAATCTATGCGTTCTGGTTGCTGAGAAAAATAACGTTAAATTGCGAATTTTTGAAGTAGAAGAGAAGATCATCAGTGGGAAAATCTGCCTACCAAAGTCAGGTATAATGTCCATGTGGGCAATAAATGTCAGCAGGAGAGCTCTGGGCAAGGATTAGGAGCAGAAGTTATGAGGCCAGCTGAACCCAAATGTTTAGGTCTCCCGAAAATTGTTTCCATCTAAGGTCCCGAATAAGTACTTTGTCCAGCCGGTAAGTCTTAACAACAGTGAAATAATCCTCTATCTATTTCCAGGAAAAGGCACGTCGTGCTTTGTTGAAGCGTGTTGAGTCCGCAGCAGTAGGCGATTTTAGGGTTGCTAGGCAATATATCGGTAACCATCTTGGAGAAATGTGGCAAAGAACGGAGCCAGTAAAAAACCAGACAACGTGGTGGCACCCGAAAAGCAGCTGAAAATATGACCAGTTAGAAGAGCGTTGAAACTACTGAATCCAAAATAAAGTGTAACCATTCTTAACTGAACATCTTATGTACACGTGTTTCATAAAAGAACCGGATACAAGAGTAGCAAGTAGACGCTGGGTTGGTAGATAATGGCAGAGATATTCTAAATACCAGATTAGAAAGCGGAATGAGCAAAGAGTTAAAACCCAAAAATATGGGCTATGTGTGCCTTACTTGGCATAGAACAGAGAGGTGAACAAAGTGCGCCTAAGGAACATAGTGCTCTATGTCATGAACACTAAATGGGGGATGGAGAGATGATTTTCTACAAGGTTGTTATGTTTATGTAAGAAACGAATAGCTAGGTGCGCATTATAGAAGCCTTTGCGATAAAAGTATACGCTGAGAAAAGGACACCGACGGTGGTAAAGTAACCTTTCACGAACTTCTGAGAGCAGTGAGCCAACTAGACGTATACATCGGAAGAAACGAACTCGACGCGTTGACATCTAGATAGATGGCAATAAATAAGTGAGGTTTGAAGGCGTCAAACGAAGACCGGCGTAGATGAGGAATAATCGAAAAAATTCGACTAGCTGATATAGGATTGCGCAAACGTAGAGAACTAAGCTAAACGTATGGTGGACAGTGCGCATCGGTAGCCGTCAAAGAAGAGCAGTTAGACACAGAAAGAGGTAAGTATTATTTGTCTTAATAAGTGATATAGGGAAATAACGACGAAAGACCAATGAGATAGAAGGGGTGTGATCAGAGCAAGTGAGTAGCAATACGAGCGGAACCGTGGTGGGCCAGTTGCATCAAAGACGTTCTTAGGTCAGAAGTCAAAACGCGTGCAAGAAACAAGCATAGGTGACTCTAAGTAAGTTGCATGTAAACACGTCTAAGGCGAGCAGACAAATGCGTGTTGCGGCCGCAGTGCCTTTGAGATGAGAGGGGTGAGCGCAGAGCAAGTAGTGGAGATAAGAGCCTGTGCGAAGCAGACTATTTGTTTTGGCGGTGATTATCAATAAGCGGTCTATAAGTAGGGGTTAGTTATCTATGATTTCAGAGAGACGGAAGCCTTATGGCAAATAGGAGATCGTGAGGCTGGTTTTGGTTGGGTTATAAATGTTAGCAACAGCAGACGTAGGTTGATACAGAATAATGCATCTAGTTAGAAGTAAAGACGGCGAATAAGCCAGAAGACAGATGGAGACGAAGAAGCTATATCAGTGGAGTCAGAAGTGGTAGGCACGCAAACGGCGTACATCAAGAGGAGTGACATTGACACGATGCCTTAAAGGTATAGGTGAGATGAATAGGTAAGGTTGAAAGAAGACAGACCCAAGCTGACGCAAATATCTTACCAACAAAAATATCCTCGAGAAGTGGGTGGTAAAATAAACAAATATCTAGAACAAAAATCTGCAGTAAATGGAAGACATGGAGTCCACTTTAAGTGGGAATAATCAGATCCGATAGAGTTGACGTTGGTCGGCTGGGAATAATTAGAGCATTTGTGATTATAGCCTACGATGTAGAAAGGCGACTGACGGAAGTGAATAAAAGCTCACGTGCAATTCAGAGGACAGTGAGCCTGCCAGCCGAATATGACGGTTGAAACGAAATCGGCGTTTTGCCGTGCAGGTAGATGACCTTAAATGTGTAAGATACGAAGACGTCGGGGGAAGTGTAAGAATGAAGTAACAAATTCTTTGCAGGGACTATAGACCAGTGTACAACAGTACTAGTGAAGCTAAGCGCAACAGCGCGCGGGACAGCTTGAATCATGCTAGCTTGCTAACGGAGCGTGTATGTAAAAAGTGAAATTGTTGCAATGGTCAGGACACTTGAGGAAAATGCGCAGCGACGCAGTTAAGTCTCCTCAGTGTGCTATATCTAAAGATAGCTGACTCTGACTAAGCTTGTGACCGTCTCTGACAAAGCTTGATTCCTGTAAAAAGCGTATCGAAAGATATGTTGCAGTACTTAAGTACGAAGTGCACATCGGTACATTTGGGACTAAAGAGGAACAACGCGCGGATCATTTGAGTCAGGCTAGCTTGCTTTCCAAGAGCAAAGGATGGTCAGTTTGTGGAAGGGCAGTGGATGGCTTGCCATTTGATCTTGGGGACCGGCTTTGCTTTGCTCGCTAACAGATGTTGCAAACACTAGGCCGTGGACAATGAATGTACCTAAGATGAGCACATGACTGTGTCCTCGTCGCAGTATCATGCTCAAGGCTGTCAGGCAAGCATCCGTCTCAGTTTCCTGGTGAGTACCCTAAAGCTTGGAGACACGCCATTATTCCGCCATTACACAAAGGTGGATCGATGCAAGATGTTTGCAAGTTCCGCAAGGTAAACCACACTTCCATTTATCCCGTTAAATGGAAGAACTATTGGAAAATGAACTTGTAAGTTATCTAAACAGGGAAGGAAGTCAGCATGGGTTCCTCACAAAACGATCATGTGAGACATGCCAGTTAGAGTTTTTTGAACTTATCACTGAAGCCATGGGTTTTGAAAAGGAGGTAATAAATTTGCACCTTGATATGCCAAATGCTTCCGGGCGGGTTCCTCATCGGCGCCTAATAAATAAGGTTAGAGTTTATGGCGTAGCACAGCCTCTGCTAAATTGGCTTCGCGCTTATTTTAATCAACGTACACAATCTGTCAAAATAGGAGGGGTTGAGTCAACTACCACAGACGTTACAAACGGTGTTGTTCAAGATAGCGTACTAGGTCCGCTCCTTTTCCTGTTGTACTTAAACGACCTATGTGACATGTTAATACACGGGCGCTCCTTTCTTTCGGCAGAGCATATAAAAACTATCAATATTATTCAACCAAATGAACTCTTACTTGAACTAGACAAAATCCACAAGGACATAGCGTCTTTAGAGACTTAATGACATAAGTGGCAGATGTTATTCTCAGCCGAAAAGTCTAACGCTATTATGTATGAATGCACCATACCACCCGGGCCTTAACTATTAATACTGAATACTGAATACTGGTTCGAAGCAGCGAGTAGAGCTTTCTCTGTGTAGCTGCATCATTCAACGCCCTTGGACATATACTCTTTATTTAGCGTTACGCCCTCTATATTTTGTCTCTGCAAAGTGTTTGTCTAGCTGCTTCTTAAATTCAGACACTGAGTTCGCCTCTACTACGTGCTGCGGCAGGTCGTTCCAGACATTCACCACTCTGCGTTCGAAACAGAGTTGGTGAGCGACACGCTTTAACTTCGGTGTGATAAGTTTATACCGGTATCCTTGCGTGCAGCTTGGTGTGCGCAGATTAAGCAGTTGTCTCAACATGGGGTAATCACTCAGATGTAATATCCGGTGCGTCATGATGAGGTCAACCCTCAGCCGACGATAATCAAGGGTGTACAGCTCTAGTTTCTTACATCGGTCTTCGTATGGCATACCTCGTAAGTTGAGAATAAGCCTGGTGGCTACATGCTGCACCCGTTCATGCTTTTCTACCTCGTCCAGGGTGAAGGGACAATACGCGAGAGAGCCGTACTCTAGCATTGGTCGTATTATCGAGACGAAGAGGCGAGTAGCAATCTCTTCGGACCAAGTACTGAAGCTAACACTGTTATCAAACTTCGCACCTTAGTGAAGGACCTAGGGTTGCGTTATTCCCATAGCTTAAGCTTCACTGAACAAACACGTTTTAGTGTAACTAAAGCACAACAGTTAGCCTGTCACATAAGCCGGCATATTTACACCGCTGAAGCAAGATTAGAACTCTACGGAATCTGCATTCGTAAGCAACTGGAATATGGCACATCCATAGGTAGCAGTTTAAGCAAATCCGACAGAATCCTACTGGAAAAACTCAGCTGCGCCTGACCAATAGACTCCTTAATGCAAATTAGGGTATGACTTACGAACAGTGATGCATTCATCTCAAAGTTTAACCCCTTTGGTTGCGTAGCATGAACTTTAAGCTTTGCTTTTTACATAAACCGGTTTACATAACAGCATATAATACACTTACGCTTGCGACAAGACAACAGATCAAAATTTAACTTACGTAATAAGAATAGCACGATTATACCACTGAAGGACAGGAAAATATGTGCACATGTTTTTCTTTGTTATTTTGTATACCTCTTTACAATAAATTACCTACAAGTATTAGGGAGTGTACGCATTCAATACACTTCAAGATGGACGTACAAAACTTCCTTAAATGTGTATAAGTGAAACACATACTCCACATCTGTGACACTGATGAAAACATATTTGTATCAGACCCCGACGGCATCTAACTGAAGTGTGATGCTTCTATTTTCCAACCTGAAAAGACACTTGAAGCTAAGCCTATATTTTGCACATTCTGACATTACCATAGGAACCAAAAAGGAACGCATCGATCTTTCACACATATATTTTAAACAGGAGGCCGCATTTAAGCTTTGGATTAAAATCGAAATTAAAAGACCTAAATAATAAAGCAAAGAAATAGTTAAAGCACTGCAGCAAAACTAATAAAATTTTAGCTAATATGCTTGACAAAAGGAGTAGTAGAACGTTAGATATTGTGAGGAACCGTTTTGCGTATGCATAAAAGCTGCTCTATCGTTGAGGTAAAAGGAATTTTATTAGTTAATTATGACGAAAAAGAAATATGTTAACAGCAAAATGTTTAGTGATTGTGCGCCAAAAAAGGTGTATTTGGACGCTAAATGTAGCTAAAAATGAAGTTGCTAAAGGTTTATAATTAACCAAAACTTTTCTTTTCGTTATTGTGCTGTAACTCAAGAACCTAATATGTCTTATTAATTTTCTTATGTTCTCTTTTCATTTGCACTTGGCAATCCTCGACTTCTGCGATTGGATTGATGCAAATGATGGAGAAAACCGCAATTTACCGTTAGATGCGACAAGCCGTACTCGGAGCAAAATATCGGATTCCGGTCAAATATTTCACATAAGAGAAGAAATACGTCCCGCGATTTAGACGTTGGCAGCCCAAACAAAGTTGTGCAGGTTTACACCTTGTGCTCATGTAATATTTCACCTGAATTCATATACTGCAATATTTACGTAAGCTTGACGACCAGCTGACAAAAACTTTCTACATTGCTTGTGTACCGTATAGAATATTTGGTTTGTCTTAATGTCTTGTCCGCATTGCAGATATTTTGGTTTTATAACCTTTTGTACATGTACTTCTGCATATTCATGATCAAATGCCTTCAACTTCGTGTCTCGGCTTCTCGAGCAATATGCCATTTATTTATTTATTTATTGATAAACAACCGCCAAAAGTTAAGTGCGGTTGCGGCTAAGTGGCAGTCAGCACCACACTGAGTCTATTAGCAGCGATACTAAATTTGTCTATCAGATTACACGACAGGTCACTACGGTAGTATAAAATACCACATCGCCCTTCACTGGACGATGGTCTCGAAGAAGGAACAAACAAGGTATCGCGACCTCTGGAGCCGGTAATTTCTGAGTGCAGCCATATTTCCAGTACGAATATGAGTTACACGTGCGTATGATGCTTGACATGGTCGCACCGCACATGCTTATTTGGAAGAAGTTGCCATATGTGAACACACAAAAAAGCATTTTTTGTCTCAGTAGGGCGTTAGTTGTTGTGTACATTCGGCGCGATATGTCGCCTGCTGGTCAAACGTTGGCTACAGATCTTTTTCTGGTTGCAGCAGCTACGAATTCATTTGTGTCAGGTCCAAGGTTCCGTTTTTACCTCACAACGCCTCCCATTGTACGTACAGTATGAAGTGGGTTTGCCAGTTTCGTCAGCTAGCTAAATGACGTAATCCCAACGGTTGGCGAGAGGGGGGCTTGATTAAATTTCCACCCACGTATGTTTGCTTAGGGGAAGCTTAGTCGGTATAGAGTTCATTAAGGAAGCCCGTTATAACCTGCATGCCAGCACGGCAATACATTTCTTGACAACTGTCTGGACTGAAGCAACAGTTCCACGCTCCTTGAGCAACATCCTTTGAAACAGTGAACTCTTCAGGCTCAAGATAGTTTACACTGGGATTCTTTCCTAGGAGAGGGTCTCGTGTATGTAGTGCCACAGCTCCTAGCTCTGGGTAGCCTTTTTGCTCTTAGCAAATCCTCCAGCGACGATAGCTCCGAATACAAGGATGGTATTTACCATGTATTTCTGCAGGTACTCTTCCAAAGTACGTCTTGCATGTCTACCCACACTGCAGGGAATATGCACCTAAATGCTTTTGGAATATGACTTATTCCGGAGGCAAGTTGTCAATAAGAGAATTGCTTCCGCTTAATTGGCGGATGTCAATGAAACGCCGAAATGTATTATTTCCACACAGTTCCTTACGTTTGGGTAACAGTGACCCGTACGAAGTTGGCGGGCTTAGCTACAACACCTAAGAGCTCACATAGAAAAGTTCACTGGCTCACATTGTCGTACTACTTTTCTTATTAGGGAATTTGGCGTCGAACCTGTAGTGCTTGTTTTACATTAGCATTGGTACACTATGCAGTATCTTATTGACATTTTGGACGGCCTAGGTCCAAACCGACCGCCCTGATCAGCTGCATACAAGCCATGAAGGCGGTGTTAGTATAGGTTTGGCGTTTTACTTTATGTTGGGTCAAGTCAGAGTATCCAAAGTCGTAACTTTCCGGGTGACTTTGGCAATTAGTACATTTTGATAAGTATTATTTTTAACGCCAAACTGATTTTCGTACAGTTTGGTGTGTGCACGTAGCTCCAGCTGTACATCTTCCCGTAGGGCTGATTGTTGTTGCTCCAGGCGTAGTTGGGTCATGGATAGTATTTACATAGCTACCGCTGGCACAGTTTAAGCAATGGTCAAGCCGAGTTCTTCAATTCTATAGCAAAGCCTCTTAGGAAGGATGGGCCTTCAAACGCCAATGTTGTTACTTTGATGGAAATACGGTTTTGCAATAATCACTGGATGTTTCTCCACCATTTTTCAGCACATTTCATGCAGTAAACATGCTTTTTACTGCCAGAATTGTTGACTTAATCTGCTGGTCGTTTAAGTTTGATGCGCAATGTCGTCAAATTTCCCCTGCAGGCAAATATGCCCATAAAATTGTAAATAGTTTTTCAAAATTTGTCAAAAGGAAATTGGGAAGGATGAAATACGCCTTGATTGCTGGTGAGCAGGACTCAAACGCTGTTCTGCCAGCGATGCACTAATGACGCTTAGCCTCTCCGCTAATATCATATTTCGTCTTGGAACACTATTGGTCTTGCGAATCTTTTACAACAAAGTATGCCAACACAGGTGTATTGACGTTAAAAGGTGGTTTGTTACATCTGGACACTGAAGATGGTGCCGAGAAACTAAACGCCGGAAGACATATGAGTCCAGACCACCTAGAATAACCCTAGCACTACGGTGTAGGTGGTATCACCTAAGTTAACCAATTCTCGTGTTTGTCGGTTTTGCGGCTGTCCGCGCACCCAAAATCTTTAATATGCTACCAACGTTTGGAATGTAAATACATCCTTGTAATTGGTATTTTATTTGTCTTAGTGGGGAACGTTAATGTGACAGCTAACACAGCACCGACAGAGATACAAGGTTTGCCGGTCATCTAACCACGTACATTCAACAGACGTTTGTACGTTCCGTCTGCATCGTTAATTCAATAGTAATGATACAGTCTTCGTTAAAATACTAGGCCTAACCAATTAGGTAAGATTCCTCACTAGACACGACGCACTACTTTTTAAATTTTAGTAATAAGCACAACCTGTTTGCCACACGAATATGCGCATCTCTGGACGGTTTGGACTATTGCCTCATGAGGTTATGCCCAAAGACTTCTGTAAGTCCCGCTAGATTGTGCTAAAAGGTAGGGTATTTCAAACGTTTAAACGGCAAAACTGTTTACCATGAAACATTGCATGGCTCAAATCGATGCCATATTCAACAAGCTTTTAATTTTTATAGAAGAGTAGTAGGGGAGTGAAATGGTAAAGGTAGAATTTCGTCACATCTAGACTCACTCAGACAGCCGCCACATGCCCGGAAAAGCACTGTACGCGCGTTTCATCCTTTCGGGAATCATCAGCAGTGCGCACTTCATCGGACCCTGGTAGGGTTCGAACCCGCAACTCAACTGTTGCCAGTCCGTGGTTGAGACTACTGAGCGGCGCTATTTCACATCTAGTAACTTATTCACAACGGTCGTTGCCGTCACCCGTAGCTCAGTGGTCTCAACCATGGACTGACAACAGTCGAGTTGCGAGTTCGAGCCTTACCAGGGTCGGATGGCATGCGCACTTTTAGTTTTTGTTACTACTGACCTGTTACCTCATTGTAAACACCTTCCTCTCTAGATCGGGCTCAAACGCCATAGTGCTCAAATGAGACCATCTATATTTCCAAGGATAACACTTTATTCCCATTACCCAAGCAATTGCATAAAAAATGAAAAGGCCTAAAATGCAATCATACGATCCACTTCGAATGACTATCCATGGTTAGCAAAGCAGAGATAAAATGGTTGAAGAACCGACACATTAAATCGGTTTAAGAAACCACAGTTGTCGTGCACTTGCAAAAGCGTTTGAAGCAATCCAACAGCGAATATTGCAGAGGCAAACTCAGTGACCTAAATATGGGCAAGTTTAATGCCAATATTGATTTCTCATTAATATACACCTCCCTAAATGTTTTTTCTGCAGCATTGAAAATCTTGCCTCATTTGACCAAACAATTACTTACAGGTAACTCACGGGACCATAGTCAAATAGGGCTAGTTGCGCCAATTTTCTGTGAAATTTTACTCTGAAAGAGTAAACGGATGTAATACAGCCACTTTTAACAGAGAACCATTTAACAGGGACGTTATTTAAAACTAAGTGTACCGTAATACAATGGACTTTGAACAACCCAAGGAACCGTAGCCTAAAATTACACTAGCCCATAAAAGCGTGAATGTTGGCTCGGACAAACTGGCTCCCCAATAGCTGCATTACAAATTTGTTTAATGTCACGCAGTGGTTTCGTTGTTCAACAGACCATAAAGACCAGTAACATGACGTGGTTCGCAAATTAAGTGTTTCATTGACCGCGATGGAATGATTACTGCTATGTTTCGCAAGTTTAGCGGCACGCATAAACTATCAGTTAAGCGATGACGGATAAAGTTCTAGACAGATATGTTGTGTTCAGTTGTATATCATTATTTGAGGTGGCTGAATAATTAAGCTTTTTACCATCCATAATGACATGTGGTTTGCATCTGGTCCGAAACCGTCTGGCTCAACATTAATGCAATGCGTAGTTTACCATAATAATTAGCGAATGCGTACACATCGTGTGTTTTATCAATTTATCTAACAACGCACAGCTATGTACACGGAGGTGAGATACAAAGTGGCACGAAGCCGCACGCGAATTACATAATCACTTGTTGCCGCCTGTAAGTTTTAGCATATTGCGTTTCAATAAATCACGCTATCACCATATATATATATATATATATATATGTACATATATAGATCATATCTTGCATTTCGTGTGTGCGAATCGAAAAGGCAATCATCTCCGTAAAGTAAAAAGCAGTCCGGCTTATCAAAATGTTCTTATTTTACATGCTCGGCAATCTACTTATATTGTTGTGCAATTGGACATCTGGAGCATTGTCCGACACATATGAACTTTGTCGTAAGTCCAGCAGGTGCACGCTATTAAAATGTTACCATGGCTTTTGTCAATCTTCGTTAAGGTATAGCATGCATTCATCGCACAATCTAGAGAAATCACCCCCATCTCTTACCAGCAACTTTCTCCAACTTGACAAGTGACGTTAATGTTACCATATTTGGAAAAGACATTGGCGTGCTACAGTTAGGAGGCGATGCTTTAATTGTGGCCGAATTCAAGTACAGTGAGTCTGATGTCTCAAACGTTATTGTTCTGCAGTAAAAACAGCCAAAACAAACCAACTAATTACCAACCTTACTTTGAACAGGCGGAAAGCTATCCTCCACTTTTGCAATGGCCACCGCGGTTGTAACCACGCCGCCATACCGGTTCCATATTTTTGATTCTCGGAAGGACTGCCGCCGCTTCGGGACAAACTCATGTGAATTGGGGAGAGAAGGAGATTATTACCTTTTTCCTCATCATATTCTGGTTAACTCACAGTGGCCGACAGTAAGTCCAAGCGCAAAAGTAATAAAGGGCCCCAGTATGCGGTTGTGTTGGCAACCATCCCAGCAGGCAGGATCCAATTTGCTTCCCATTTGTTCCTAGGTATGTGCATAGGGCTTAAATAATTTGCAAAATTTAAACTAAACAGCAGCGACTAGCTGACGAATGAACTGAATGGAATAAACAAAATTGGATTTTCGTCACAATTTTGTGGAAAAGCACCCACGAAAAAATTGAACAACTGTACATTTATTTTACTTTTATCGCTAATGTACCAGCGATTTACACACACTTTTTCACTTTAGGGTAATCAATATATAGAATGGACGTTCTCAGCAAACGGAAATGTTATAATATGTGCAAATGTTTCTGTCCACATTGAACCATAATTTTTCAAATATGTCCCATGGAGGCAAATTTATAACAAGTTAAACTCCTGTGTGACCTTTTGAATTTGTCACAATCAAATTACAACATATTACCATAATCTCCAAAGAGGATTACAATGTTATAGATGGTCTACAATGCGATGGACCTTTGTTTCATTTCTTTTACATTTTTCGTCTAGATTTCACGAATAACAGAAAATAGCGTACAAAGCTTTATACAACCGTACAAATATGTAAGCTTTGTTTCAACTCCTAGGGGATAATTATCAGTCATCATGGAACTGTGCCAAGATTGAAGTAAAGAGCAAACAAAATAAGGTTTATAACCCGCTCCTAAGCTGTAGGCTAGAGGTGTAGGATGGGTACAACATGTTTGGCCTAATACATCGTTTCACTTAGACACCGCATCGCCTAGGCGGAAAAAGTTTGATACCTTTACAATCATAAACGCTTGTTCTAACTACTATAAAAACAACCAAATAGATATGTCAAACAAAGTGAACGACGAACGATGAGATATAACTTGTAAAAGACGAAATTTAGAGGGCTCCGCTAACTAAGCTGATAGGGGACTTGCTATTTAAACCTCGTGTGAAGGTGAGGATTTGCAGTTCTCTATCCCAGCCAATCGGTTTCCCGTGCGGCGTACCCCGAGGCTTTGTGCTTGGCCCCTACCTGTTTCTGACCTTCATAACTAATCTCGCTCTATTTTCAAACTTCCTACAATTTGTCGATCATCTAAAGATATGGCCTGCTAAAACTACAGTGGCAGATTAAACTGCACTACATGGTGAGCCGGGCAAATCGTACACATGGTTCATCAAGAATGTGCGACAATTCAACAGTACCGAGTTCAAAGTTCTGCTAAGAATGTCCTCAGAGTAAGCTCGACCGCCAGCTGGAAAAACAACAGTTACAGCGGGTTTGCATGTGTGCGATCGCCGCTTGCTCGTGCTAAATGACCCCGGTTGTTTAAGGCAGACTAAAATGTATCCGAGAGAGGGGGTCAGCACTTCATCCTTCTTCCCAGGATGATCGGGAATTGCGATGTCTGTCTTTCCAAGGTTGTTTGGGGTGTACTTGAGGCCGCATGCGGATAACGCTAACCAAGCATAGTAACCATGGTCAAAGCATCACCACACCGCTCTCCATAATACCCAAAGCAAGACGATGAAGAACGTCAAAGTTTTATATCGGCCTTCCTAGCCATTCCAATTGAAAATTTTATAATTGTGCAGCGTAGGTTATCGACGTCCACCAAATATAGTACAGGATATCAAACGCACTTGTCAACAATTTGGTAACTAAGCCAAAACACATCTCTGTGGAACCGTCGGTTAAAGTTGACATGCCAGATTTTTGGTTCCAAGTTGCCCTCCTGGATGCCGGTTTGCGGGCGACGTTGTCCCAACTGGTAGTTGATTTTCTGCTGGTGACGAATGTAGACCACTTTAAACTTAGAGCAATGAACAAGAGCAGATTGTGGTGTGTGGCCGTTCTTTTACCGTCCCGGTCTTGCTGAAGTGAATTGTGCTTAATTCGGTGGGTCATCTTTCGCTAACCCTTAACCTTACCAACAAAAAGCTAGAAAGCCGAGAAAATCAGAAGTGGACGCCCAGTATTAAATACCAGAAACCAACGTGGTACCAGCTTTAATCCTTGTAGTGCACCATATTTGAGATGAATCAGATCGAAAAGCTCACTCCGACCTTTAACTTACAATTGCCGATTCCACAAAATCTCCTGATACACCTAATGGCAGGATAGTTGATGCCATAGTTTCCGAGTCTGTAAAGCGGAATTGGTGTTTCATGCGGTCTATGGCTTTGGAAAAGTTGAGCCAACCGATGCCGGTCCCTCTATTTCGTCGGTCGCTTCCGTTAATCTGCAGCATGCAAATAGTAGATTACAGAAGAGTAGTAGGGGGAGTTGAATGGTATAGGTAGAATTTCGTCACATCTAGGCTCACGCAGACAGCCGCCACAAGCCCGGAAAAGCAGTGTACGCGCGTTTCATCCTTTCGGGAATCATCAGCAGTGCGCATTCCATCGGACCCTTGGTAGGGCTCGAAACCGCAACTCGACTGTTGCCAGTCCGTGGTTGAGACCACTGAGCTACAGGGGACGACAACGACCATCGTGAATAAGTTACTAGATGTGATATAGCGCCGCTCACTATCCACTGACTTACACGTTACTGCCGTGCAGAGGACAGGGTAGCCCCCTCACCAAGCGACGGACTGGCAACAGTCGAGTTGCGGTTTCCAGCCCTACCAAGGGTCCGATGGAATGCGCACTGCTGATGATTCCCGAAAGGATGAAACGCGCGTACAGTGCTTTTCCGGGCTTGTGGCGGCTTCCTGAGTGAGCCTAGATGTGACGAAATTCTACCAATTAGTAGATTGCTTGTGCTTTATAGGTTTTGGCGGAAACCGTGCTGCTCAGAAGATGTGATGTTTTAGGCTTCTATATTTTTGTGTAATGCCCTGAAGATGCCTGCCTCTATCACCTTTGACAGTACAAACAGTAAAACAACTTGGTGGTAGTTTGCTGGTCGCGAGTGACTGTCACCTTACGATGGCGTGATTAGACCATTCTTCTACGCGGTCGAGGCCTACCATATCCCTGGATCATGGGCTGTTTCTTCAGCGCTCTCCGCCAAGCTGGTTGTCTTTTTAAATGGTGGATACCGTGCTTCATTTCTCGAATGAGGTTAACATGTTCAGAAATAAGCTTTCTTTTGTTTGAAAATCGACAAGCCGATTGTTGTTGTTATATATGGAAGGAAAACCCAATTGCTGCACACGACCCGATCCCACCCATACCCCGATCCAATCAGACTGGGCCACTTCACAGTCAATCAACAGTGAGTTAACCATTAATGAACCTTATAACTCAGCCATTACGGGACAAATGTTGAACTACTGACTTGCTTTAAGTGTATCAGTACTGCCTGGTCATGTCCACGATCTAGTCACTTGCCCACCTACTTGGAGTAGTTCAGGTCATGTCAACTGGCGACGAAATTGGTACCTGAAATGGCAATCGCAGCAGACGATCTCCGTGCGATTCTTCAACAGCAGCAGACGCACATCACAGCTGCTCAACGCCGTCTACTCGATACTCTGACTCGTAATCTGTTGATGATTTCCAAGGACAAGGCAGCACATGACGAACTATTCAAAATGGTGTCAACTGTGTCTACGGTTCAGTTTTCCTGGAAGATGTTTTACCTAATATTACACTTGATCCCTTTTTTAAACGCTGTGAAGACAAAGTGCGAAATGAGTTAGTGACAAGGAAGACGCAGGTTGGCCCCTGACACTGCTTCGTATGTTGACGCCACAATGAACCATGAAGTTATACGGCCTAGGAAGCGTTGCTTTACAAGTCCCGTTGGACAGTTGGTGAAGATTTTAAAATAGCAATACTGAAAACAAGGTTAGTAAAACAGGTAGTACTTCAAATAGGAAACTAAGGACTTATCGACTGCTCTTCATTTGTCTTGCAATCCACTTAGATTCACGTCATCCGCAGTTAATAACCAATAATGTTATGGTAAACTCCAAGTCTTGGATGGAGACGTAGTGCTAACTGACAAAGTGTAAGTAGATGATTGCGGCATCCAACCGTCTTTAAGGTACTGTTAAGTTCGGTTTAGAGACGATCGATTCGGTTAGCATTCCACTGGTTAAAGACACGAATTGTAAAGTAAGTACTGCGGCGCTCCACGTTGCTCTACTGTACAGCGACTTTCAATGAGTGGGCCCCTCAGAGTTGTATTGATGCTGAGTCAAGTAAAGGGCAACAAACATGTGGGTCTCGCAAAATCAAGTGTGCCCTAAGTAGGTCGCCTCTTAGTCTGCGATAACTTCCACTGATTACCCCCAATCGTTGCAGTCCCCTGGTATGAAAGATTGGGCATTCCCATTACTTTCTTAGTTACCTGACTTGATGGCTGCTGCAGTGCATTAAGGTCGTGTTTCCGCCATAGATGCCAGGCTTGAATTGCTTATTCGACATGGCAGCGAACATACGCACTGGGCATTTGTCGAAATATGGAGCCGTGTATTTGTCCGAACGCTCTTTGCAAGAGCCCGACGTTTTGGTTCCCAGTCTGTGAGGCTTTTCCGGATTGCCTGGATTAACCCATCATCTTCAACCTGGACACTCAAGTTACGTTCGACAGCTGGTTGTTGCAGTACGTTCTTTCCTAGCCGGTATGATTAGCTGCTCTGATGTCGGATGGAAAGTCCCTTACACTTACTGACGTTGAAATGCAGTAAGTTTTGTATTGACCAGTATTACACCATATCCAAGCTAGTTCGAATCAGACGCTGGTCGGCGTAAGCCTGGATACTGCGCCAAATCTTAATAGCGCCGGCAAACATTAAAAAGTTTGAAGCTATTCCTTGTGCAAGGTAGTTAAGAAACACCAAAACAAACGTAGAATTAGAACTGAGTCTTGCTGCATACCATACTCGACCTGTATGGGGACCACATTAGTGCAACGAACTCTGATCACTAATTGCTGTTGAAGTAGAAAGTTAACAATGCATCTTTAACGATAGTCGCTTATCCGGTAACGCTGGAGCTTGGAGAGTACTAACCGATGGACTAGACGATCAAATGCTCCTGAGTTCACTTGTTTGCCGAGCTTCAGGATTGGCAAGCAAATGTTTCATCACCAAAAGAGGTAACTTCGTCACTGCGCTGCTGGGTCCAGTCTAATCCGCTGACTTGTTCGTCGATTTGTAATCTACCAGCAAGTGACGTTTGAGCCGATCTGCTCGATCTGTACCCCTTGGCCTTCACCGGTCTGTCCAACTCTGCTAGACACGAGCGATCCGTGGGATGGTTTTGCCCCGGTTGTTGCTGCTGTGTTGTTGATGGCGCGTTTACGTCTGTCAATTTTCAAACCACAAAGCAAGCAATCACCGAATGGCTAGACTAACGTGTGAAAACAATGGGAGAGCTGACGACTAAAAATCTGTGCAAGCTACTTGAGCTATGCATTGAGACCTGGTTTGATTGTGATGGACAGATCCCTTATGAACAGGTTGAAAGGGGCCCATAGGATCCCCTGTGTTAGGGCTTGTTGCAGAGATTAGTTAAATGCAGGAACTTGAAGAAAACGTACCAGCACAATAATCAAAGTTTGTGATAAATAACTAATGTGGGTCAGACCAAGAAGACAACTGTCAACAAGAACACATGAAGCATAAGAGAGCTTGAAATCAGCATTAACGCACTCCTCACTGGTTTCAATGCATACAGACGAAGAAGGTTAATCACTATGAATGGAACAACACAGAGGTCCAGCAGCAACTGGGAGAGAACGCGTAAAGGAAGAGAATTCCCCTTGAAGGATGCTACCCGACGCAGCAATACATATACATGCACATAGAGTTTGATACCTTGTATCAAACATTGACGGAGGAATTAAACCACCTTTAAAATGCCGTCGTGGTCAGCTAAACGAGCCATCAACAACACAGCAGCAACAACCGTAGCAAAACAGCCCACGGATCGATCGTGTCTAATCAGAATTAGGCAGACCGGTGAATGTCATGGGGGCACAGTTCGAGCTGGACAGTTTCAAAAGTCACTTGCTGATCGATTACAAATCGAAGAGCAAGTCAGCGGATTATATTGGACTAATCGGCGCAATGACGAAGTCACCTCGTTTAATGATGAGACATTTTCATCCCCAATGCTGAAGATCGGCGAACAAGTGAACTCAAGTACGATCAACGAGAGCTACCATTGCATCAAATTATTTTGAACGATCAAACACTTTCAAATAATCCGAGAAGATCACGTTAACACCTTCTCCATCGTCAGCTGACTTGGTCCAACTACTGCGTGCGACTAGTAAATTTGTTGTACAAGACCGCCATCGACGGAATCCGTGCTGCTCAGGGATGATGAAGTTACAGTTTGCCAGAGAGCACACCATTGCATCGGCAACTATCGATTCCATGACCTTGCAGATTATAGGAAGATGGTATACTGGATGGTAGTTTAAGGAATCAATTTTGCTTCTCTAACTTTGTGAATCGGGGTTAATCTTCCAAGTTTCTATATGGCGGGAGCTTGATTCTAGTCGAAGCAGCGCTGAAAACCTAAGCTAAATTACCTGCCATTTGGCATGCTGCTGCCTCCAATGCCTCTGGATGAATGGAGTCGACACCCGGCGAGCTGTGGTTGTTTAGAGACGTCAGCTTGTGCAATACAGCCCCCGCGGTGCAACTGCAGTTGGTTAGTATTGATGAAGAGACAACAAAGATTAGAACATTGCTTTGTGTCAAGACCCTCTGAAACGTGAAAGCACATTGCATCCGCAGCACCTTTGCTCCTTCTACAGCCGTTCTTCTTGTGCCAACAGCCGTCCTGCTTAGAGTAACACCTTATCTCAAGTTTCGTGTGCTATTGACATGATTGTACAGCAATTTGGGGTCAGCACTAAAGTTTTTGAGATGTTTTGCTTATAGGCGGTTGAATGCCTTGGTTACGTTAGACCACGTATTTGACCCACGTTTTTGGTGCTGGAATCTCTCTGTACATTTGCCATTCTGCTTTGCGTACTGCCATCTGTTTTTAAGTGTTGCTTCTGACGAATAAACTTGATATACATTTTTGCAATGCGTTATCTCTGAAGCCTCTGCAGTTAGGTGGCTAAGTTTGTAGGGTAACAGGAGCCAGGCAACTTCCGGGGTTCTTTGGTCAGGAACAACCAAGTTGTAGCGCTGACGAGCTGCGCTAAGCAATCGTAGCTTGTGATGGTCCGCACGGTCTTACCGTTCTTATTCCGATACTTTGCATATCAATCGAGTCGAAGTTGATAATTGCCTGATCACTGGGCCCCAACGGGCAGTCTAAGGCCAACACAACAATCATGTGCTCCTCGTTGATAAGCACAAGATTCAGCAGAGGTGGTCTATTAACTTTTCGGACCCGAATGGACATAGTGGTGTGAGTTCAAAGGAGGAGTTGTTACGAGAGCTTCTAGATTGGCTAGGAACTGTTCCCCGTCCGTGGCAGTAGTTTCTACACAATGTACGTTGAAAGCACTAATGAGTACACAATGTAAATTGTAAGCAGGAAACAAGAACGTATTTCAAATTATACACTGCCGAAACGGCTACGTGGTTCTTCAAACTATGACACAAGCCAGTGTCTCACGGAGATGTTCGGCGAACGTTCCCCCCAGTGCAGCATACACTAGCACTGTTTAAAACTTGTCAAACACTTAACGAATGACTATATTACCTATGCAGGTATTGTCAACTGGGACTGCGGACAGTTTAAACTGGCATCCATGACAGAGACACCGTCCAAGTTTCGGACGTTCATCTGTAGTCTACCGTCTCCGTCAAAAGCGGAATTCTGCACACGACATCACAACAATCTGCGGCAAGACCCAGACATGACGTCGCAGAAGATGTTCGAGGAATGCCAAAACCTGCTTAACTTGAACTATGATTCAAGTATGGTAGAACAGCGGCAGAGCAACCTGGTGGAAGTTAAACCGTTCAGTACAAAATAGCCGGAGTCGGAAAAGCCGCCTACATCACGTTAGAACTGCTGCGTGTGGCACTCCGTATCGCAGTGCACTTTTCGTCGATATCGGTGTAAACCAGGTCAACATTTCAGTCACAAATATGGTTTTTGCAGGCCACATAACTCGACTACAACTGACTATGTTAACAAACGACATTTGAAGGGAGCAAAAAAGAGGACTAAAGGCCGAACTTTTTGCTACCATCAAATCAACGTGAAATCGCGAAGGCCCTACCTCATACTGCGCGTTAATAACTATCTCGCCTCCAGTCCGTTAGACAGGGGTTGGACATCACCATATTTTCACAAACCATTTGGGGAGCCATCGGACGACCACCAGCTTTGCTCACTCAGCAAACTGCCATTAGTGCATCTGGATATACTCTCGGATTAGACGGTGAGTTGTTTGGTAACCCACCTATATGTTACCTCACTAATTTGCCAAGGATGAACATTCTTGTTATTGACTGGTTAGATAAGCTTAATCTTCTGAGTATTCCTTCTGGTAAAGTGTGCAAAGCTGACAGTGGGTGTCAGCGTTCTACTCTTAATAGTCGATGCAGGGCATCAACAAAGTATTTCAAAGCGTTTGTTTCACCAATACGCAATAGTTTTTTAGGACTGCCACAGACTGTACAAAATAAACGCCAAATTACAGTCGAGAACAGATGCTAAACCCGTCGCTCTTCCAAAACCTTCAGTACCGTATTCTGCCTTAAACAGTGTTGAGCATGAGCTTAATAGTCGATTACTCTGACCGGGCTGCACCCATTGTGGTAGTAATAAAACCTAATGGCTTCATCCGTGTATGTGTAGACATTTCAACGCATCTTAATGGGTCTCTTCAGATGCACCACCACCCAATTGACGGCAGAGCAACTCAAGTTGTAATCGACGTTAAGTGTCCAGTGGTCATCCTAATGTAGACATCAATCACAATAGCAACAACTATCAGAAAGCTGCAAAAGATTTTTGGTCTTTTTGATATGCCTGAAACACTTGTGACCAAAAGTGGACAACAGTTCACCTCAGAGGGATTCGCGACATTCAGTCAATCCAATGGTGTGATTCAAGTGCGAAAACCACCCTTGCACTATCTATCTAATGGTCACATGGAGGGCCCAGTTGATGCCTTCTAGCGCGTAATTATCAAGGCGCGAGAAGACCGTCCCATGGACGAGTAAATTCAAAGTTTCCTCATGGTGCATCGGCTTACTCCACATCCCGCATGTAATGGAAGCTCACCTTCAGAAATGCTATGAAGCAGACAACTCAGTTCTGTCTTTGATACAATTATCCCGAAGCAAAACAATTGCACGACCTGAAAAGTACAAAAGTGTCATAACACTAGCAGTGTGGAACTGTGCAGAAGCTACAGATCGGTGACTTGGTATGAGCAAGTGCTTTGCGTCAAACGAAAAGCGGATGGGCTCCGGGTACAGTTACCAGACAGACCAGTCGAGTCACCAAGCTAATAGAGGTCTATGGCGAAGCGTGGCACCTCCACATGTACCAGCTCAGATTCCGCTCTAGCAGTAAGCATCGTTTATCTCATCGCCATTTCTAGTCTGCATTTCAGGTATTACTCAAAGAGTTCCCCGGCCAAAACTAGCAAACGCAAATTCGGATCCAGTGGAATATGCAAACCAGGAGTCGGTACCAACATTGGATACAGTACGCAGACGCCAAGTACGTTATTGAAGATCGCCGGATCAATGCATATGGACTCAAGTGCTGGAAGCATCAGCAGACATCTTAACAAAAGAGGGTGGTGTAATATACGGAAACTTAACCCAAATGATGCACATGACCCGCTCCCAGCAATCCTCTGATTCAATCAGACTCTGCCACTCCCCAGCCAATCATCAATGAGTTAGCATTTTATACACTCATCTGGCCCTACCACTAAGAGACCAATTTTGCACTCTTGTATCGACCTAGATGTATCAACACTAACTGGTATTATCCACGATCTAGTCTTTTATCCGCCTACTTGGATTAGTTCAGGATATACCGATTATAGGCACTGTGAATTCCATGTTAGCTAGCACATTAGCTATCCCGGCTGCAGTATCACACGGTGCAGTGGCTTAAGCCGCTGACTAGTTGGTGCCAGATTACTAGCGGTTTTCAGTTCAATCCCTGATAGAGTTCCAAGGAAGGGGGCACAAATGACTAATCTCAATAAGGCGAAACGCGTCTGGTGCTTTTCCTGCTCGTGATTGAACTATGTAGCTTGTGTGATGCTGGGCCGAATACATTAAAATTACAACAGAAGTGCCTCATACACATTAATAATATTTAAGTAATTGCCAAGATTACCGACCCTAACTTAAGCGCCTCATTTTAATAGCTTTTACTTTAAATTTTTAGTCATTTTAGTTTGGTTCAATCCAACCAGACAATTGAAAGCTGTGCAATTTCCTCACTTGGGTGCTTCACTCTACCATTTCGCTGCGGATTTTACATTTAACGAATTGGCGAACTCATGAAAATCTTATGTCTCATGTGACAATATACCTTGAGCAAACTATGCATTTTTTTCAAAGACTGCATGAATTTACCATGCTCAGCGCGTGGGATTTGTTGTGTTGCCATGGAATTAATCCAAATGCTGCTACGGTTGGTTTAGGTCGAAGTTAACGGGGAAGTTATCCGGAGCCGAATATAAATGTCACACCTGCGGTATTAACTTGGTGTCACTGTGGCCAGCCGCAGGACGCCTGCGCCTACAGAGGGACCATGGATGGCTTGCGCTGCACCACCCACAGCTCCAACCACACACCCCATATCCAGTGTAAACCCGAAGGAATAAGACCGGGAGGCATGTGGATGGGAGCCACGTTTCATCAACGGAGCCGGCCCACACTCCTTCACAGGCAAACACAAGCACGCTGTATTTGGGGAATCAAGCGCACACAAGGCGGTGGCTGGACCGTAGTCCGCTCCACACTGAGTGCATGGAACCACTCTTTGAGCCTAGCACGGCCACAAGGACCGTGCACCCCGTCCCCTCCAGCAACGACCAACTGTCTCCTGGAGCCAGTATGGACGAGGTAGTGGGTAACAGACAGGTAAGCACCTTGTCAACATGCACATCAAGAGCAGCCACAGCGGAGATAGCAAACAACAGCCAAACAAGGAGGGTTTCGACGTGTGTTAGAAGTCCAACCACATAAAACTTCCTAGTCCTCTTGCGTCAGCCACTCCGATGGATGACAAACGACGATGGTGAAACCAGTTGAGACGGAACGAGATCTGTAGATGAATATTGCTCTAGGTTAGAATGTAGTGACCGACAATGCCATAAAATCCGTGGCACCAGAACATAGAGAGAACAAGCCGATATATATATGTCTATATATATACATATATATATATATATATATATATGAATAGAGAGAGAGAGAGCTGAGTTCGCGAGAATCAGAGCGCGAAAACAACAATGAAACATACGTGGATACTTCTTTAGATTTAAGGCGAAGTGTAGGCGGGACTAATACAATACAAACGGCAGCCTGCATGTTAAACTTAAACGCCAGATTAGCACACCATCTACACCTTCTGCTGAGATCACAGAAAACACAATATTGCCTAGCCCATGCGATTGCCGATACAAAGCTCTGCGCTTTTTTGCTACCCACACCATGGTAATGAGGCATGTTTCAGATAACCTTAGTCGACACCTGCTCCTACGAGATATGGTGCTATTCATTGTTTTTCTAGCCATATCCATGTAGTTACCTTTTAACCCAAGATGTTGAATACGATCGCGTCCATACTGTGAGGCATGCACAGGTGTCTTAACAGTCGGCACGGATTTGCTGGCATTCCAGACTTACTGTAATGATTGTGCACTCCCACTGGTTGCTACTAGTCTCAAAGGTACACAGACCTCCGTTATGTTTGGCTCACTTGTTTCTAAATTCCCATCAATTTGCTCACATTCAACCCCCGCTGTGACGATTATACTCTCCCACCCCGTGCCACTAAACCCACAAGCGCCAGGTCCTTGTTGTTTTTTGAGCCCATATCCGCGCCGAAACACCTTAACCTCAATCTAGTTGAACGAAAGGACACCTTGTATCTTCCTGTGCACCGTACGGCGGAGCAGTTGGATAAGATTTCGGACACAGTAAAACAACCCTGGTATTCCACTTTCGGAACCTGTGCTGTGTGGTCTTGCTGTATGGTAGCCGGTGCGGTGACGCTATTTCATTGAGCAACTGCTCGAAGACCCGGTTGTTCTACGATTGAACGCACGCTGTTGTGGTATGCAAACAACTATTTGCGTTCTTTTTTAATAGTACCGTAGCTAACGTATCAGGGTTCTTTCTTGGTCGGTCTCGGGATTTGTTACGAGTCACTTGAGCCCCAAGCAAACCTGCTGTTTATACGGTTCTCAAAGTTTCAGCGATCAATAAAAAATGCTAAATAATATCGCGTCTGTATTATGTTGACATCCAATGGATATCGTCGTTTATTTGAACTTCGTGAAGCGCTTGCGCGGTAGGAAAGTGATATAGCTCGATTGTGACAACATCCTGATAGTAAACTACGGAGTGTATGGTATTGTGATGGAAATTTATGTCTTAACCCTTTCGTGTGTCACCGAATGCCGATAAATGGGTGGCTCACTGACCCAAAAATTCCATTTCGGCAAACTGGTAATTTTCCACCACAGTCCACGTATGAAGTCTAGGCAACCTCCAAAAAGTTCACAAGAAATTTTCGAAGAGTACAGTGTCTAATTCCTTACACGTGGTAATCATCTAGGCACAAACAAACATTTATCTCCACAGAATTTCAGTTTATGTCAGCCGAATAGACTTACACATAACATCAAATATTACCAGCGTTCGAGAATAAGGCAGGTGCAATTGTGCCGTTTTGCTTACGATTCGTACCAAACCTGATCCCCCAAAGTATGGAGGCGAGTAATTTGGAGGTGATTGAGATCAGACTAGTTCTTCTATGGTTGTCGCATTCCGAGCGCGAGCCGCCTTCGAAGATGGGAACAAAAACGAGCGGCTCCAGTCGGTTGGGACAGACTCCTGCTCCATAGTTTCACTAGTAATTCATGTAAAGCATCAACAAGAGCAGAGTCTCGAATTTGAAGAGGGCTGGAGGAAGGTCATCTGGTTCCGCGGCTTTGTTCAACTTCAACAGTCCGATCTCACGTTCGAATTCTGAGCAAGTGGGTGGATCAACTTGACAGCCCACGGAGCAGGGCGATCAGTGGCCGGTGAATCGAACAATTCTAGCCGATTAAATTGCTTCTCAAACTGCTCAGCCCAAAGCTCCAAACATTTTGACAAATTGTGGATGTGCTGTCCACTCTCGTCACGTATGGTTTTACTAACACCAGGTCTCCTGCTGCCCGTTTCCCGTATCAGACAGAATAACTTACGATGGTTGCCAAGGGCAGCCTCTACTTCCATCTCTGATGCACGATGAGACCACCAAGATTCGCGGTCTCTCTTCAGGCTAGCGCGGAGTTTTGCCCGGAGCTCTTTGCGAGATTTATTGTGCTCGTTTCCAGCCGGCAAACGCCGGCCGTGCGTCGATAAGTTCCAGAGATCGAGCGTCGATAAGTTCCAGAGACCGATTATGTGCATGCACTAGTTGAATTCAGCGGTTATGGTGAACAACGTAATTACTCCAGCTGTTTGAGCTCGGTTTGGTTTCGTGCATTTGACTTGCTGCGTTTATACTTGCCATACACTTCCGTGTCCTAGTCAGTACAAACGGAGTAACATTGCTAGAACAGATAGCCCTAGTTGGAGATGCATCTGCAGCCAGGTTGGTAACCCTACTGAAAAAGTACTTCACGCAAAATTCGCTGTCTTGATGGCTAAGAAATTCCAGTTAGCTTTATAAACTTTCCTTTCCAATGTGTTATATTTAGCGTCGCTAGCTTATTCCCATTAAGGTATGTTGCATGGCAAGTGTACATGAAGACGTAGGTGGCAAAATCTGCGTCCTAGAGGAGTTGCGACGTTCATCCTCCATTTCATGAGTTTCCTTTACTGAATATCCATTCCAGTATCGATACTCACCCTGCTTCTCTGAATCTGTTAATCAATGAGCGAGTAACCGGCAACAATCTGTTGCAGATCTGCATTGAAATATCCTCCAGTGGTAGCTTAGTATACCAAAGATGGGCTGGTCTTTGAATGTTACCACGGCTCTATGGACGACATATTTATCGTGGCCTACCAGTCTGTTGACCTTGACGCTGTTACTGACCATTTTAATCGGGCCTATGCATCATTGCAGTTGACCTACGAAACAGAATTGAACGGTCAGTTGCCGTTTCTTGATGTGCTGTTAACTAGAAGAGCAGACGGCTCGATCCAACGGCAGGTCTACAGGGAGAAAATCTTGAGTGGCCAGTATACGAACTTTCACAGTTTCGTTCCGTTGAGATATAAGCAAAATCTAATTCGCTGTCTAACCACAGGGGCCCGCAGGATATGTTCTGAAGACAAGTTGCATTATGAGTTGACGTTCCTTCAGAATTTGCTTCGCGAAAACGGGTATCCTGGTCGTTTCATTTTTAGGAACATACAAAATAAACCCGACTTGTTAGGGTTCAGACACCAGAGAAAAAAGAGCTTTACATGCGACTAGTTTCCAAGAGGGACGTCGCTGCTGAGCATGCAACTAGAAGCCTTTCAACTGCTGTCAAGTCAACGTTCCCAGCAGCCAAGCTTAAGTGCACCTTTTTCACGGAGCCACTCATTCGTATTCACAACAAAGACCAGTTACCGAAGCTCACCGCTTCTATGGTAATTTATCAGTTCGAGTGCGCCTATGGCGATACTTACATCGGTCGAATGGCGCGGCAACTGTCGAAGCGCATTAAGGAGCACCTACCACGCTGGTTGCGTCAAGGCGGTACTGGGACTATAACTAGCTCTCTTATGGCTCATCTTGTTGATAGTGGGCATGAGATTGACCCAATCAGTGCCTTTCGAATACTATACAGGGTCCCACCACTGTAGTCGAAAGGCATGCGCCTCCGCACCCTTGCTATTTCCGAGACGATCAGCATTCGGTTGTACCAACCGCTTTTGTGTGCACAAGAGAAGCTGATCGAAACTTTTAAGCTTCGTTGGCCAGCCAAAATGGATCGGTCCGAGAGCAACTGCAATTGGGCGACTGCATCTCTGTCCTAGTTTGATGTTTGTTACTGGATCATGCCTTTGGTCCGCACGTGATCCATCTCATTTGAACTGATCGTTGATTCACTTTTACGCCCATTGCTATTTCACTCGTATGATTGTACGGGACTGAAGAGGAATCATCGAAAACACTTATTTACCTTCGGCCTTTTATTCTTCATTATCGAATCGATCAACAAGTTCTTATGTAGCATTTTAAAATAATCACCTACAGTTTCACAGGGTTCACAAATGCAAGATGTCATTGCTAGTGTGCAATCGCTCTGGAAAGCGAATAGACCTAAAATATATATCCAGTATAACTTTAACCGTCGTACATATGTAGCCTCTACGACTTCTTCCGGCAGACTGTTCCAAACACTTACCACTTTCCGTATGAAGCACAAGGTGTGGGGTAATTGTTTTATATCTAACACTGCATGCTTGTACCGGTGTCCGCGTGTGTTGCATGGCATTTTAAATTGAATCAGCCGCTTCAACATGGGGAAGTCACCAAGACGTAATATACGGTAGGTGTAGAGTCCGAGTTTCGCGCAACGGTTTTTGTATGATATTTCCCGTATACCAGGAATAAGCCTGGTAGTGACGTGTTGGACCCGTTCTATCTTCAGTGCCCTGCCTCGGTTGATTAGGTAATAGACAGGTGAGCTGTACACCAATAATGGTCTTATGATGGAAGAGAAGAGGCAAGTGGTGACCGCTTCAGACCACATACATTAGACGCATTTGATCGCCCAATGCAGGCGCAGTTCCTTACGATATAGTTCGTTCGTTTTCTCTACAGACAGCAAATCGCAGCGCGAGAATACACCTAGGTCCTTCACGGAAGGTGTAAGATGTAACGGTGGGCAGTCAATTGTGTACATTCCTCCTTCACCACCTTTCTCCAGGCTCATGCATATCGAGTTAGATGGGTTAACCAGGAGGTGGACTTCAGTAGACCACATGGAGTAGGCGGTTGATGCGTACCGAAGAAGGCCGCAGTCGTCAGGGGTACTAATTTTTCTGCATCTCTTCAGGTCGTCCGCACATTGCACATGGTGACCGAAGAAGCTGAGATAGATCACTGATGTTGATTAGGAACAGAGTGAGCCACAGCACCCTGCCTTGGGGTACTCCACTAGTTGTTGGACACTAATCAATTAGATAGCACTCGACTTGTATCCTCTACTTTTGCCCAAGGAGAAAGTCCCGGATCCACTGGCAAGGTGTTCTACCGACACCGTACATTCTCAGATGTAAAGGAGGACCTCACAGCTCACCTTGTCGAACGCTGTATTGAAATCGATGTAAATTACGTCGACAGACTTCCCCTGATTTATTGCTTGCAACCTTTCATGCTTTGTCACCAGCAGGTAGGTGCTGCATGAACTGCCTAGCCTAAAACCGCGCTGCGCGAGCATCAGTAGATCTTTTGAATAGTGCAGCTGTAGTACACCTTTCTGCAATATCATTTGGAAAACCTAGCCAAAATAACTGTCAGACAAATCGGCCGGTAGCTGCCCACTTGTTTTGGGTTACCGCCTTTCGGAATATACTTAACCATTGTGCATCGTCAATTGCTCGGCAATAAACGCTTGGATAGTGAGTTGTTGAACACGTCAGTCTCAGCTGGTGAGAAGATGGCTGATAGGGAGTTTAGAAGCGTTAAGTGGAGACCAACTGGGCCAACATATTTGGTGCCGTCAAATTTGGATGTATTTGTTTCCACGCTTAAACACCGCAAACCAGGCTAGCAGGTTCAGTAAACGAGATACACGTAAAAATAGGTACCGGCACCTGGTCATTTGCGTACGCGGAAGTAGGCCGCGTCGCCATGGCGGACGCACGCTTAGACCTAAATGTTAGCGGCTATCTGTTTGAGCCCTGTAACACTGGCAGAGTACCAGCAGGCACGCGACGTCGCTTCACGTAAGCTAATATTCTTTCCGGACCTGACTGCGGTTGTTGCGAGCTGCTGTTCGGAATGCCGGCGTTTGCTTGTTATTGTACTATTGCAAATATTTCGCTGTCTCTTATACACCTCGCAACCATTGGAAGAGCCGGAGAGCAAGAATTTGTCTTACATTTTACGCCGCCGAGACATTTTGCTAAATTCCTGCTTGAACCAAAGCGGCTTGATTGGTTCAACTTTCCGAAACTATACTGGGAAAAACTGGGAAAACAGTAAGGTCAGTCTTTCTGTAATACCAGTCCAACAATCTTCCACAAATGCAGTTTGCAGCGGGGACCAATCTACTTGGCTCGCGGCTGGATTTAGAATACCGAATTATTTGTTCAGTAATACTGTAGACATAGGTCCGTACTTGCTATGAGAACTGAGTGCTCGCTTGTTACTAGGTGCTGTAAAAGCTAAACGTCATACGCCGGTTGTTCACAGCTTGTTAACATCAAGTCCAGGCACACGGGAGTTGAGCGCGAGGCTATTGGATTTGACTGATACAGGTGTTTCATTGCCGCACTTTTAGGTGCTATGTCCACGAACATTGTTACGACCTCGCATTGTGCTGACATAATTTTAACCACGCCACCGTATCTGAGGACAATTACAGGGCTTATGAGAAATGTTAAGGGCCTGCGCTATCACTCTTACCACCGAAGGCTGAAGTTGCTAGGAATTTTCAGCGGACGCTATCAAAAGCTGCGCAGCGATCACATATTAGCGTATCAGCTACTGAGTGACCCCAACCACGTATGCCGCCATTTGCTGAAACTTAGTCACAACACGCAGCTCAGGGGTAACTGTTTAAAATTGAAGAAACAATATAACCGTCTAGAGTGTTTACGGAATTACTATTCACTTCGGGTTTGCCAACCCTGAAACGCACTCCCAGACTCAGTGGTATCCTCTTCTACCTCGAATGTTTTCAAAAAAACGACTAAATGTTGCTCTTAGCTTCCAACATTTTGTTACCTAAACTCCTCTATTGTTGATTACGCCAAGCATGCTTTTCAACCGGTTATATGTATCAAATAGACCTAAGTGAGCGACCATATTTTACTTTTCTCACTCCTTACCTCAACGATCACTGCACCCCAGTGTCTTTCTGAACGTTTACGCTCCATAATTTTTCATTTTACACTGATGTTAACTGTCAAAGTATTCATCTCGGCAGACGTTCGATAGATGACCCTGACATGTTTTGATTTCATCATATTCACCGCCACTATCCTACGGGACGTGTAAAGCACTTGCTTTTATCCCGTGATAGATCATTGTTCCTGGTTCATTGACTCGTGGTTTCGGAGATGAGACCGCCAATCCAAACAACGACTCAGGTGACCGCGATTAATTCCACTCAGGTGCAACTTCCTGCGTCTGAGGTGGGTCGTGCACCATAACTAGTCACACAGACCATCATCGCTTCTGTAGACGCTCACGACTCATGCACAAATAGGGCCAGATTTATAGAAAGCAGCCACCGTGGGCCGCCGATAGTCTATCGCAGCGGAAGTATGAGTGACCGCTGAGTTAGATTTCGTGGGCTATCAGATCAGGATTCAGCCACTTCTCTGTCTGGCCGCTCAGATGCAACGAAATGACAGAGATCATCGCGCTTGTTTATAAGACTGCAAATGTTCGTAAAAGCTACACGCAGGCACCAGTAGAAACCACCGAGTGTGCTTTAAGTGTAAACTACCTGTTTATCCTGCTTCGTGAATTATTGGAAACGATCCGAAACTTTACGATATAAAGCTTCGTTGCACCATTACCCTTTTGGCTCTTCAGTTCAATGATAGCAGTCATTTGTCGTTCTCGATCCACCGGGTCTAAGCCTGGATTACCATTTAGCTTTAGGTCTTTAACATATTGATTTAAAACAAACAAGCCTCGGATTGACTTTGTCCACAAAAGAGATACTAATTGGTCGACCTTGCTAAACATCTTTCTTTCCAAGACGAGTACTTTGCTTCACGTACAACCCGTCCCTCCCCCATCAATGAGTCTGTCAAGTAGACTCTGGATAACCAAGAAGCCATGGTCGCAATGCATCTGCGGGCTTGGGTCACTGGACGCAGGTGCGTAGAATAACAGGAGGTGAAAATTCTCTGGTCGGCCAAAGTTGACCTTGTATGACGAGCTTCAAGAGTTCTGATCTGTCGCTGATTTCCAGCAACTAAACACAATTTATTTACTTGCATTTGCTTGCCTAGTACTTTGCAATTGTCTTCAGTACACAGGCCTTTACATAGGGAGACATCTATGCCTGAAGAATAAAACACAGGTGAAATATTCGCGTCAGGTGCAGCTGGGCTGCTGGGATCTGCGGGAATTCTTGCCTGTGTGATTGCACGTGACGAGCAGGAAAGATCATCTAAAATCCGAAGGCGTTTCGTGATAGCTTGTAAAGCCAGAAACACGGAGCAGCTATCAGGGGAATGATTTACTCTACAAGGGGGTTGGCGTTTCTGCCCTGCCTTTGGCTGCACATCGCTTTTGGCATTTTCACAAATGATTTTAAGGAAATCATGTTGAAGTTCACGAGGACGACAAAAATGCGCGAGCAATAGTTTAATGCATGAAACATTGATCTTACCGTGGCACATATTACAGCGGAATGGATTTCCTCAAATTCCAACAAATTGGAACATAAACTACAAGGTGAATATGTTGACATTATGAAACATCCGAGACCAAGTTGGCGTCCAATTGGCGAGCACAAAGCGAAGGTAAGATCTCCAAGTTAGATAGAGATAACACACGATTTTACGGTGGAAATGAAACTGAATGCCATTGTTATTTCCATAAAATAATTCTAAGGCACCGAAAATCCAACAAGAAATACGCTTGTTAACACAGCCAGAAAAATCCAACCTATTGTCATTAACCACAGCCACGTTGGTAAATAGTAACCTACAACTCCCAAAGGCAGACCATCCTAATGAGCATACTGCAATAGATAAGCGGAATACAGAAACACGACACCCAGTTTACTAGACCGGTTTTTCTGGATAACCTACCTACTTGGTAACTGGACCTCTATGTCACCTATGCCGGGGCGCAACCATGTTTCAGTAATGGTGGTGGGATCACCGACCCTTGCTCCGAGACGGAATTGCAGTTTGGCGTTTGCTAGGAAAGCATTAGCGAAAATAGAGTATGGCTTTTTAGACATCAGAAGCGCATGACGATAAGCGAATTCGTGGGTTGAAAGTGTGCCGACCGATGTACGGCGGGTACATAAACGTTTCTGGGCGGCTTCCTGGCAAACAGAAAAACGCCAGTTTTGGTATAGTTACAATCCATTCTCACTAGCTACTGGTTTGAAAACCTGGTTTCCGGACTCGCTGCTATAAGTTTATTGAGTCCAGGGTGATGCTGCTCCCTCGATGACATCTGGTGTTTGTATACTCTAATGGCTGCTTATAACCACAGTTCTGAATGCAGTCAGAGGCGCAGTTTATGATAGCTACGGATTGAGTTACTAGCCATGTTTTAGGCCTAAACTATGGCTCTAGTATTCCCGGCCTACTGCCATTGCAGTAAGGAGACACGGATGACATTATGTGGCGAAATTAAGTTAACGTCAACCTTAAAACCTTGATGGACGCACCAAAATACCAAATTAAGTTGAGGGCGACGATCCCCTTCTGTTGCCACCGTCAACACAGGCGAAACGTGAGCGAAAAGATTCGTCAGCCACTGCCTTTGTAGTAATCTGCACAATGGTTTTGTCTTGCTGATTTCCACTCCATGGAACCTCCTTCAAAATGCGTCATCTCACCGAAGACGATGACCAAATTACCAATTTGACCTCGTCTCTGGATCGCAAAGTTATTCCTATTAGCCTGATCGCACCGTAGAACATCGAGTTTTGATGTCTGTTGCACCGCATTGATTTAACCGACCTAGCCCGAAGACAAATCTGACCACACATACGATTCCACTGAATCAGATCGTCCTGCTGATATTATTTCCTAGCGCCGCTATCTGTCGATCGTCTTAACTTTGAACCTCCGTTTTGCAGCAACTAGTGGTTGTAGGCTACATGTCTCTCTGCGCAAATTTGGAGCTTGTTAGAAGACATTCCTTACCTATCCAACCTTTATTCTCTTGGAAAGTCTGCAGCACATACGTTTGCTGCTTGGTGATTATTCTGTGACACTGTAGGTATTCACTAGCAGCTACAATGCTTAATATAAATGCCACTGTTGGTCACTGGTATTCTCACCTTTAGCGCCCTTATCCATAATTAGTCTGACCTTTGGCACTTATATTCAGCTGCAGACATTCGTAGTAGGCTCCAAGTAGCTCTGCGCATATTCATATCTTGCTAGGTGTTACTTGTTATCTCCATAGCCATTCGTCATAGGCTCCATGTATCTCTGCGTATATCCGGAACTTGCTAGAAGCTACTTATTACCTCCACAACATTTATTCTCTTGAAATGTCTGACCCACTTATCTTCGCTGGTTTGTTGATTTATTCTGTGGCACTGTAAGTACTTACTAGTGGCCAAACTTCTTAATGAAAGGCTACACCTGGCCAATTATACTCTTTCCTAGCGCAATTATCTTCCGAACGTCTTACCTTTGGCACCTCTGTTTAGCAGCAGCTATTCGGCGTAGGATCTATGCATCTTTACGCATATCCAGAGATTGTTGGGAGCCACGCTTTTATCTCTCCACCCTTAATTCTCTGAGACTGTCTGCGTCAAACACATTTGCTATCTATTGACTTATTCTGGGACACAGTAGGTATCCATTAGTAATTAGAATGCTTAACCCAAAGGTAAGTTGTGGCCACTGAAAATCTCGTTCGTCCTACCTCAGACGCCTAGTGTCTTGCTGATATCCACTTCCTCCTAGCCGGGCTCTATTAGACTCAGCTTTCTATCTTCATATATCGACGTACTTGATATTTATCATGTGCTGTTCGATAACCCATTTTTAACTTTCCAGCCATCAATTCTAGCTCATCTAGTCAGCGCACAAACGCCTCTTAACCTCTCATTTCTAGGTGTTCAGTTAGCCCTTGCGCGCTGGTACGTCTGCGATACCAGCGTTTGTAGGAGTCCAGCTCACTCACTGCCGATTCCTGGATCAGCATACCTTAGTATCATTCTCTCAGCATCCTAGATTGACTTGTATCCCTGCGCGATGCTGCACTTATGTCCTATATGTTGGGACCGCTTCAGCAATCTTAATGTATACTTTCGTTGCGCAGGTTTGCTTTCCATCAATTGATCGTTTTAGCTCTCCTCTATCGATCAATCTTCTCTCATCTAGCCAGCACAGAGCAGCTTTTAAACCACTCCTTTGTAGGTGTTCTGTTTCGGTATCGCACCAGTGTTGCCCACAATTGATCAAATAGGAGTCCAGCTCTTTCACTGGCTTTTCCCAGCTCAGTACTATTCTTTTACTACCCTCGTGTCGTCTTTATACTTAGATACCCTAAACAATTTTACTCCGAGCTTAATTCTAAACTATCCGCTGCTTTACAACCAATTGACAATTGAACCACTAACGTTGCGGGCTATTTAGATTTTTACTTTTTTATTTGGCGCTCCCTATCGAATTAGGCTGGTTACTTGCTGTTCATTTACCATAAAATCGCCACCGGTCTTTTAACTATTTTTCTCTTTCCACGCAATAACCGCATCACAGTAAACTGATACTTCGTGGATTGCTTACTGGTACAACCCACTGTTCCCTATGTATATAGTAGTAATCTACGCATACGGCAATTGCTTTTTGTAGCACGCTCCAAATACACTTCCAGCATCATCATCGTTCCACCTTGTATATGATTTTGTCTCAACGCTAAATGTCGTAACATAAGACTTTAACAATGTTTAATTCCGCGCCTGTTTTTGCTGTCTTTTCTTAGGTATCCCTCACTCTTTTTCCTTTTCACCGAGGTCCGGAACATCTTGGGGATAGGGGATTGGACTGAGGTACAGAATTTTGGCAGAGACGGACGTAATAACTGACAACGACCTACATAGAGAATGGCTGTACACCAAAGAAACTCAACTGCACTTACTACCACGACCGTTGTCCAGTGTGAATAGCTGGACACGATGTCTTCACACTCCCGAAAATTATTCATAAGCTGAAAAATTCAGACACCAGAAACTTTGAAACTTTGCTCACCTGACCACTCAACAAGACGACTCTTCTAGGGTTGCCCATCCTCGACCGGCCTCAGCAATTATGACGGCTCTGACCAAGCTTTCTGATCAGTTAACAGGGGAAACTGGATGCCATTTGACCGCGAATCTCAGAGTGTGAAAGCAGTCGGTAAGCTGCTTTGCCAGTTGTACATTAATGTTTAAAGGGATTTACGGCAGTCTTCAAGAACGTGGTAAGTTTTCGAATGGCGTGTGCTCTTCTTATAAAAAACCATAAAATATCCGTTTAACAATACTGCATGGTTGCGGATGTCACTCGCCACTGAATAAAGTCACTGCCCACAATTAGATGCTAACAAGTTGACTAGAGTCCTATTTCAAACTTTTCTTGACACGTAGATTAATACGACACGCCCCATCTACATCTAATGCTTTCACTACACTTATAGTGAATTGACTGTTTGCACAATGCACATCTGAACCCAAAGTATCGTCATGCTTTGACGACTTTACTCCTTATGATTACTGCTTCACTTTTCGCAGCCTGTACAGATATCGACCACTGCCGTGTTCATACATATCAACGTGTCTGTTGCGAAACATAACTGCTTATACAGTTTTTCATGCGTAATTTGATGTGCCACTATAAATTCGAGAATAAACTGTCTGCTTATTTATTTATCATATTGCTGGGTCGAATTATCACCTGACAAAATGCTCCCTCGTATGAACTACGAACATTTCAATTATAACATTCAATGAGACAACATGTTTTACTATTCCAAAGCAGCTATGCTTTTTATGCATATTTGATCGCGCCTTCACTGGTGTGCCTCGTTTTGCCGGGAATATACTGTTTATTTATTTATTTATTTAAGTGGTTTGGCATATATGCCATTTAGGACAGTACAGTTTCGCCTGGGTTTCAGTGATGTAGGAGAAGCGTTGGTGGGTTGCTATAGCGAAGCCGCTGCATTTTGCATTTGTCCCTTGGCATCAAATGCTCCCGCAGCGGTTGAAACTACAGAAGTCACACTTTGAATATATCTAGCGGTAAGTCATGTGTATGTGAATCGAGCTATGGAAAGCTTCAGTTTCGTTCGGTCAATAGGAAGTGTAGGCGTTAATGAAATTAAATCCGTCGATGCCCTGGAAAATAGAATAGCGAAGATGGAGCCCGGCACAATTAGATCGGTTGCGATGGATGACCAGTTCGCCATTTCCACGGTTTCCGATATCATGAGGGTGTGAAAACGCCAAACTATTTTTTAGGCTTCTAAGTAGTAAGTTGTGGAGATGAATGAAGTGCAATGCTACATATTACTGCCGATAAAAGAACTACTCCAAGATTCAAAGGAAGTTCAGCTTTAGCTATTCGACTGTTGTGCTTTTATGATTATTATAGTAACATTTTACAATTGGAGCCACCGTACAATTAAAACAAATCCAAACTAAGCTTGGCAATTCTTTATGCTAGTGTTCTTGGTTTAAATGGGCGTTGTCGCATTTCGGCGCACAATACCTTTGAAAACCTTTACTGAAAAAAATATTCTGAAACCTCCGCAAATAGGAAATTCAGATAGTGACAGCATAGCGCATGCAGCGGCACAGTCGTGCATCAAGTGAGTGCGCCACTGCAGCGGACGAGGTTTGTAGGTCAAGAACACCGTGAATAGTGTCTAACTACTTTATGCTTTGGTTCTAGTTTACATCCTGATAAATTGCACGCTGATTCCACGCACTGTACACTAGTAAGAGTGGTACGAAGCGTGAGCAAAACGACACAATTGCACCTGCTTTATTCTCAAACGCTTGTAGTATTTGATGTTAGGTGTAAGTCTACTCGGCTGACGCAAACTGAAATTCTGTGGAGATAAATGATTGTTTGTGCCTACATGATTACCACGTCGTGAATTAGACACTGTACTCTTCGAAAATTTCTTGTGAATTTTCTTGGGGTTGCGTAGACCTCATATGTGGACTGTGGTGAAAAATTACCAGTTTGCCGAAGTGGATTTTTTGGGTCAGTGAGCCACCCATTTATCGGCATTCGGTGACACACGAAGGGGTTAAGACATAAATTTTCATTACAATACCATACAATCCGTAGTTTACGATCAGGACATTGTCACAACCGAGCTATATCTCTTTCATAACGCGCAAGCGTTTTACGAAGTTCAAATAAACGACGATGTCCAATGGATGTCAATATAATACAGACGCGATATTATGTAACGTTTTGTGATCGATGGAATTTTGAGAACCGTATACCCGGCAGATCCGCTTGGGGCTCGAGTGACTCGTAACCAATCCTGTGACCGACCAAGAAAGAACTCCGATACATTAATTACGGTAGTATTAACATAATAGAACTCAGATAGTTGTATACAGACCTCAACAGCGCGCGTTCAGTTGTGGAACAACCGGGTCTTCGAGCAGTTACTCAATGAGATAGCGTTACCGCACCTGCTACCATACAGCAAGACCACACAACATAAATTCCAAGAGTTGAATACCAGGGTTGTTTTTACTGTGTCCGAAATCTTATCCAATTGCTCCGCTATACGGTGCACAGGAAGATACAAGGGGTCCTTTCGTTCAACTACAATGAGGTTAAGACGTCTCGGTGCGGATATGGGCTCAACAAACAATAAGGACCTGGGCGCTTATGGGGTTAGTGTCACGGGGTGGGCGAGCATAATCGTCACAGCGGGGGTTGAATGTGAGCAAGTTGGTGGGAATTTAGAACCAAGTGAAACAAACATAACGAAAGCCTGTGTACCCTCGGGACTAATAGCAACCAGTGGGAGTGCACAATCATTACAGTAAGTCTGGAATGCCAGCAAATCCGTGCCGACGGTTAGGCCACCTGTACCTGCCGCACAGTATGGACGCGAGCGTAAGCAACATCTTGGGTTGTATGGTAACTACAGGGATATAGCTAGGAAAACAATGAATAGCACCATATCCCGTAGGAGCAGGTGTCGGCTAAGGTTATCTGGAACATGTCTCATTACCATGGTGTGGGTAGCAAGAAAGCACAGAGCTTTGCATAGGTAACCGCATGGGGTAGGCAATATTGTGCTATCTGTGATCCCAGCAGAAGGGGTAGATGGTGTGGTTATCTGGCGTATAAGTTTGACCTGCAAGCTGCAGTTTTAATTGGATTAGTCCCGCCTACACTTCGCCTTAAATCTAAAGAAGTATCCACGAATGTTTCACTGTTGTTTTCTCTCTCCGATTCGCACGAACTCCGCTCTCTCTCTCTCTCTCGCGATATATATATATATATACATATATATATATATATATATATATATATATCGGCTTGTTCTCTCTGTGTTCTTGTGCACGGATTTTATGGCATTGTCGGTCACTACATTCTAACCTAGAGCAATATTCATCTACAGATCTCGTTCCGTCTCAACTGGTTTCACCATCGTCGTTTGTCATCCCTCGGAGTGGCTGACGCAAGAGGACTAGGAAGTTTTATGTGGTTGGACTTCTAACACACGTCGAAACCCTCCTTGTTTGGCTGTTGTTTGATACCTCCGGTGTGGCTGCGCTTGATGTGCATGTTGACAAGGTGCCTACCTGTCTATTACACACTACCTCGTCCATACTGGCTCCAGGAGACAGTTGGTCGTTGCTGGAGGGTCAGGGTGCACGGTCCTTGTGGCCGTGTTAGGATCAAAGAGTAGTTCCATGCAGTCAGATTGGAGCGGACTACGGTTCAGCCACCGCTTTGTGTGCGCTGGATTTCCCCAAATACAGTGTGCTTGTGTTTGCCTGTGAAGGAGTGTGGGCCGGCTCCGTTGATGAAACGTAGCTCCCATCCGCATGCCTCCCGGTCTTACTCATTCGGGTTTACACTGGATATGGGTTGTGTGGTTGGAGCTGTGGGTGGTGCAGCGCAAGCCATCCATGGCTCTCTGTAGGCGCAGGCGTCCTGCGGCTGGCCACAGTGACACCAAGTTAATACCGCAGGTGTGACATTTATATTCGCCTCTGAAGATTTCCTCAATAAATTCCACCTAAACCAACTGTAGCAGCGTTCGCATTAATTCCACAGCAACATAACAAATCCCACGCGTTGCGCATTGTAAATTCATGCAGCATTTTTAAAACAATGCATAGTTTGCTCAGGGTATATTGTCACATGAGACATAAGATTTTCATGAATTCGCCAATTCGTTAAATGTAAAATCCGCAGCGAAATGTTAGAGTGAAGCATACAATTGAGGAAATTGCACAGCTTTAATTTGTCTGGTTGGATTGAACCAAACTAAAATGACTAAAAATTTAAAGTAAAAGCTAGTAAAATGAGGCGCTTAAGTTAAGGTCGGTAATCTTGGCAATTACTTAAATATGTCTAATGTGTATGAGGCATTTCAGTTGTGATTTAAATTTATTCGGCGCATCACACAAGCTACATAGTTCAACCACGAGCAGGAAAAGCACCAGACGCGTTTCGCCTTATTGAGACTAGTCATTTGTGCCCCTTCCTTGGAACTCTATAAGGGATTGAACTGAAAACCGCTATAACCTGGCAGCAGTTATTCAGCTGCTTAAGCCACTGAGCCGTGTGATACTGCAGCCTGGCTAGCTAATGTGCTAGCTAACAAGGAATTCACAGTACCTATATTCGGTATGTCCTGAACTAATCTAAGTAGGCGGATAAAAGACTAGATTGTGGATATGAACAGATGGTATTGATACATCTAGATCCATACATGAGTGCAAAATTTATCTCCTAATTGTAGCGCTAGATGGTTGGCTGAGGAATGGCAGAGTCTGAATGAATCAGGGGATTGCTGGTAGCGGGTCATGTGCAGCATTTGGGTTATGCTTCCGTATATCACACCTCCCTCTTTTGTTAACATGTCTGCCTGGTGCTTCCAGCACTTGAGTCCATATGAATCGATCCGGCGATCTTCAATCCCGTACTGGCGTCTGCGTACTGTATCCAATGTTGGTACTGACTCCTGGTTTGCATATTCCACTCGATCCGAATTTGCGTCTGTTAGTTTTGGCCGGGAGAACTCTTCGAGTAATACCTGAAATGCAGACTAGAAATGGCGGTGAGATAAACGATGCTTACTTCTGGAGCGGAGTCTGAGCTGGTACATGTGGAGGTGCCACAGTTCGCCGTGGACCTCTATTAGCTTGGTGACTCGACTAATCTGTCTGGTATCTGTACCCAGAACCCATCCACTTTCCGTTTGACGCAAAGCACTTGCTCATACCAGGTCACCGACCTGTGGCTTCTGCACAGTTCCACGCTGCTAGTGTTATGACACTTCTGTACTTTTCAGATCGTCCAATTGTTTTTGCTTCGGGATAATTGCATCAAAAACAGAACTGAGTTGTCTACTTAATAGCATTCCTGAAGATGAGCTTCCACTACATGCGGGATTTGGCGTGAGCCGATGCACCGTGAGGAAACTTTGTGTGCACTCGTCTGTGGGTCGGTCTCCTTGCGCTTTGGTAATTACACGCTTGAAGGTGTCAACAGGGCACTCCATCTGACCATTTGATTGATAGTGGAAGGGTGGTTTTCGCACTTGAATCACACCATTAGAGTGACAGAATGTCGCGAATCCCTCTGATGTGAACGGTGGGCCATTGTTGGTCACAAGTGTTGCAGGCATACCAAAAAAACCAAAAACCTTGTGCAGCTATCTGATACTTGTTGCTGCTGTGATTGATGTCGACATTAGGATGACCTCTGGCCACTTAAAGTCGATAACAATGTGATTTGATCTGCCGTCAGTTGGGCAGTTGGGCATCTGCAGGGGCTATTTAAGACTTGCTGAAAACTGCATATACACAGATGGAGCCATTAGCCTTCTGTACTACCACAATGGGTGCAGCTCGATCAGAACAATTGCCCAGTTGCATGACACCGGTTATTTTTAGTCGATTAACCTCTTGCTCAACACTGTTTAGGGCCGAATATGGTACTGAAGGTTTTGGAAAAGCGACGGGTTTGGCATCTGTGCTCGGCTGTAATTTGGTTTTTCTTTTGGTACAGTCTGTGGCAGTCCTAAAATCTTACTGCGTATTGGTGAAACCAACGCTGTGAAATCTCCTACTGAAGCCTTGTATCGACTATTACGAGTGGAACGCTGATACCCACTGTCAACTCGCACAATTTAGCAGCAGGAATACTACAAAGCTTGAGCTTATCTAGCTAGCCAATAACAAGAATATTCGGCCATTGCAAATTAGTAACGTAAAGGTTGGTAACCAAACAACTCAACTCATCATCTATTCAGAGAGTAGATCCAGATGCACCGAGGGCAGCTTGCTGAGTGAGCAAAGCTAGTGGTCGTCCGATAGCTCCCCAAATGGTTTGTGAAAAGATGTTGATGTTAAAACCCGTGTCTAACGGACTGAATGCTGGATACCTATTAACGTTCAATGTTAGGTTGCGCCTTCGCGATATCGCGTTGATTTGATGGGTGCAAAAACTGCTGCTTCTAGCCCTCTTTTTGGTGCCTTCGAAGGTGGTTTGTTAAAAATGTCAGTTGCAGTCGAGTTATGTGGCCTGAAAAAACCATATTTATGACCAAAATGTTAACCTGGTTAAGGCTGATATCGGCGAAAAGTGCACTACGATGCGGTGTGCCACGCGCCGCAGTTCTAATATGTTGTAGGTGGCTTTTTCGACTCCTGCTATTTTGAGCTGACCGGTGTAACTTCCATCAGGTTGATCTGTCGCTGTTCTACCATACTTAAATCAAGCTTCAGTTTAGGCAGGTTTTGGCGTTCCTCGAGCATTTTCTGCAGCGTCATGTCTGTGTCTTGCTGCAGTTTGATGAGATGTTGTTTGCGGAAGTGCGCCACTGACGGAAACAGGGGACCACAGATGAACATCCGACGTTGAACGGTGACTCTGTCATGGATGCCAGTATAAACGGTCCACAGTCCCAGTTGAAACTACCTGCATAGGTAATGTAGTCATCCGTTAAGTGTTTGACAAGTTTTAAACAGTAATAGCGTTTGCTGCAGGGTGAGGAACGTCCGCTGAACATCACAGTGAGACACTGGATTGTATCATAATATGAAAAACCACGTAGGTGTTTCGGCAAAATACAATTTGGAATACGTTCTTGTTTCTTGCTTGCAACGTACATTGTTTAACCATGAGTGATTACAACGTACATTGTGTAAAAACTCCTGCCACGAACGGAAAACAATTCCTAGCCGAATTAGAAGCTCTATTAACAACGCTTTCTCTTTGACGTCACACTACTTTGCCCACTCGGTTCCGAACAGTTAACAGACCATCTCTGCTGGATCTTGTGCTTATCAACGGGGAGCACAGGATTGTTGTGTTGGCTTTAGACTGCCCGTTGTGGCGCAGTGATTAGGCAGTTATCAGTTTTGACTTGGCTGCTACGCGCAATATCGGAATAAGAACGGTGTGCCTGTGCGGACCATCACAAGCTACGATTGATTATCCCAGCTCGTCAGCGCTACAACTTGTTTGTTCCTGATCGAAGAACCCCGGAAGTTGCTTGGCTCCAGTTCGCCTAAAAACTTAGCCACCTGCTTGCAGAGGCTTCAGAGATAACGGTTTGCGAACAGTATAAATCAAGTTCTTTGGTTAGAAGCAGCACTTAAAAATAGATGACAGTACGCAACGCAGCATGGCGAATGTACAGAGAGGTTCCAGCACCCAAAACATGCGTCAACGTAACCAAGGCACTCAAAAGCTAAGAGAAGACAAAGCCGCCTATTAGCAAAACATCCCAAAAACTTTAATGCTAGCCCCAAATTGCTGTACAAGCATGTCAATATCCTACGAAATTTGAGGTAAGGATTTCCTCTAAGCATGACGTCTGTTGGCACAAGAACGGCTGTGGAAGGAGAAAACTTCCTGCCGATGCAATATGCTTTTACGTTTTAGTGGGTCTTGCCACAAAACAATCTTCCAACCTTTAGCGTCTCGTCGTCAGGACTAATCAACTTCACTTTTACCACGGGGGCTGTATTGCACAAGCTGGCGTCTTTATGCAACCACAGCTCGCCAGGTGCCGACACCATTCGTCCAGAAGCACTGGAGGCAGCAGCATGCTAAATGGCAGGTAATTTAGCTCAGCGTTTTCAGCGCTGCTTCGACTAGAATCAAGCTCCCGCCATATAGAAACTTGGAAGATTAACCCCGATTCACAAAGTTAGAAGCAAAATTGATTCCTTAAACTACCATCCAGTATACCATCTTCCTATAATCTGCAAGGTCATGGAATCGATAGTTGCCGATGCAATGGTGTGCTCTCTGGCAAACTGTAACTTCATCATCCCTGAGCAGCACGGATTCCGTCGATGGCGGTCTTGTACAACAAATTTACTAGTCGCACGCAGTAGTTGGACCAAGTCAGCTGACGATGGAGAAGGTGTTAACGTGATCTTCTCGGATTATTTGAAAGTGTTTGATCGTTCAAAATAATTTGATGCAATGGTAGCTCTCGTTGATCGTACTTGAGTTCACTTGTTCGCCGATCTTCAGCATTGGGATGAAAATGTCTCATCATTAAACGAGGCGACTTCGTCATTGCGCCGATTAGTCCAATATAATCCGCTGACTTGCTCTTCGATTTGTAATCGATCAGCAAGTGACTTTTGAACTGTCCAGCTCGAACTGTGCCCCATGACATTCACCGGTCTGCCTAATTCTGATAGACACGATCGATCCGTGGGCTGTTTTGCAACGGTTGTTGCTGCTGTGTTGTTGATGGCTCGTTTAGCTGACCACGACGGCATTTTAAAGGTGGTTTAATTCCCTCCGTCAATGTTTGATACAAGGTATCAAACTCTATGTGCATGTATATGTATGCTGCGTCGAGTAGCATGCTTCAAGGAATTCTCTTCCTTTACGCGTCTCTCCAGTTGCTAGGACCTCTGTGTTGTTCCAATCAAAGTGATAACCTTCTTCGTCTGTATGCATTGAAACCAGTGAGAGAGCGTAATGCTTATTACAAGCTCTCTTATGCTCATGTGTTCTTGTTGACAGTTGTCTTCTTGTCTGACCCACATAGTTTTTATCACAAACTTGATTATGTGCAGTACGTTTTCTTCAAGTTCCTGCATTACTATCTCTGCAACAAGCCCTAACACAGGGGATCCTATGGGCCCCCTTTCACCTGTTCATAGACCTGTCCATCACAATCAAACTAGGTCGTGAGACATAGGTCAAATAGTTTGCACAACTTTTCAGTCGTCAGCTCTCCGATTGTTTTCTCACTTTGGTCCAACCATTCGGTGATTGCTTGCTTTATGTTCTGCAAATTGACAGTCGTAAACGAGCCATAAATAAGACAGCAGCAACAGCCGGGGCAAAACCATCCCATGGATCGCCTATCTATCAGAGTGGGTCAAGCCGGTGAAATCCAAGAGGTACAGGTGGAGCAGGTCAGTTTAAAAGTCACTTACTGATCGAGCACAAACCGACGAACAAGTCAGCGGATTACTTTGGACCCAGCAGCGCACTGATGAAGTCACCCCGTTCGGTGAGGAAACATCTGCATCGCAAACCCGAAGCTCTGCAAACAAGTGAACTCAGGAGCTTTGGATCATCTAGACCATTGGATAGTACTACCCAAGCACCAGCATTACCGGATCAGCGACTATCTTTAATGATGAATTGCTAACTTCCTACTTCAACGGTCATTAGTGGTCAGAGTTCGGAGCTCTTAAGTGGTCCCCATACAAGCCAAGTGTGGTGTGCGGCAAGGCTCAGTTCTAGGTATAAGTTTGTTTTGGTGTTTATTAATTACCCCACACAACGAATAACTTTAAACTTTCTGATGTTTGCCAACGCTATTCAGATTTGGTGCAGTCTCCAGACTTACGCCGACAAGCAGCTGCTTCCAGCGGACTTGGAAATGGTGCAACAATGGGAAGTGCAAAACTTACTGCATTTCAGTGTCAGTAAGTGTAAGGTCCTTTCTATCCGACATCAGAGCAGCTAATCATATTGGCTAGGAAAGAATGTACTGTAACAACCAGCTGTCGAAGGTAACGTGATTGTCCATGTCCAATTTGACGGGTTAATCCAAGCAATACGGAAAGGCCTCGCAGACTTGGAAACAACACGTCGGGCTCCTGCAACGAGCGTTTGGACAATCACACGTCTCCATATTTCGACAAATTCTCAGTGCGTACGATCGCTGCCAAATCGAACACTTCAAGCTTGGCATCTAAGGCGGAAACACTACCTTAACGCACTGCAGCAGGCACCACGTCTGGTAACTAAGAACGTCATTGGAATGCACAATCTTTCATACCTGAGGGGTCTCAACTATTGGGGGCAAGCTGTGAAGCTTATTGCAGACTAAGAGGCGACCTGCTTATGGCATACTTGATATTGCGAGACTCATCTGTGTATCTCCCTTTACGTGACTCAGCACCAATACAAACCTGAGGGGCCCACTAATTGAAAGTCGCTGTACAGTAGAGCAACCTGGAGCGCCGCAGTAATTTCTTTACCATTCGTGTCTTTAACCCGAGGAATGCTAATAGAATCGGTCATCTTTAAACCGACCTTAACATTATTTAAAAGACGGTTGGATTCTGCAATCATCTAGTATCACTTTGTCAATTAGCACTACGTCTCCATCCTAGCCCAGGAGTTTACCATCAATTTATTGGTTATTAACCGGTTGCTGTGAATCTAAGTGCATTGCAAGACAAATGAAGAGCAAACGATAAGTCCTTAGTTTCATATTTAGAGTATTACATGTTTTACTAATTTTGTTTGCAGTATTGCTATTTTGATAGCTTCACCATCTGTCCAACGCGACTTGTAAGGCAACGCTTCTTAACTCGTATAACTTTATGGTTCATCGTGGCGACAAGTTACGAAGCGGTGTAAGTGGCCACCATGCGTCTTCCTTGTCACCTAACTCATTTCAAACTTTGTCCTCGTAGCGTTTGAAACAGGACGCAAGTGTAACACTAGACATACATGTTCCAAGGAAACTGTACTGTAGACACAACTGACACCATTTTGATTTGTTCACCATGTGCTGCCTTGTCCTTGGAAATCATCAACAGATTACGAGTTAGAGTATCGAGTAGACGGCGTTGAGCAGCTTTGTTCTGCGTCTGCTGTTGTTGAAGAATCCCACGGAGGTTGTCTGCTGAGATTGCCATTTCAGGTGCCATTTTTGTCGAAAGCTGATATGACCTGAACTACTTCAAGTAGGTGGATAAGAGACTAGATCGTGGACATGGCCAGGCAGTACTGATACACTGCGAACAAGTCAATAGTTCAACATTTGTCCTGTAATGGCTGAGTTATAAGGTTCATTAATGGTTAACTCACTGTTGACTGACTGTGCAGTGGCTCAGTCTGACCGGATTTGGGGATAGGTGGAATCTGGTCGTGTGCAGCAGTTTGCTTATCCTTCCATACATAACATCAACAATTGGCTTGTCGATTTGCCAACAAAAGTAAGCTCAGTTCTAAAGATGTTAACATCATTCGAGAATTAAAGCACCGTATCCTCCATTTAGAAAGACTGCCAGCTTAGCGGAGAGCGCCGAAGAAACAGCCCATGCTCCAGGAATAAAGTATGCCTCGACCATGTAGAAGCATGGTTTAATCAAGCCATTTTAAGGTGACAGTCACTCGTGACCAAAATACTACCGCCAAATTGTTTTATTGTTTGTACTGTCAAAGGTGATAGAGGCAGACATCCTCAGGGCATTAGACAGAAATATAGAAGGCTAAAACATCACATCTTCTGAGCAGCACGGTTTCCACCAAAACCTATAAAGCACAGGCCATTTATTAATTACATGCTGCAGATTAACGGAAGCGACCGACGAAATAGAGGGACCAGCACCAGTTAGCTCAACTTTTCCAAAGACACAGACCGTATGAACTACGAATTCCGCTTTACAGACTCGTAAACTGTAGCATCAATGATCCTTTCATTGGGTGCATCAGGAGATTTTGTAGAATCGGCAACTGCAGGTTATAGCTCGGAGTGCGCTTTTCGATCCGAATCACATCAAAACTGGGGTACTACAAGGATTAAAGCTGGTACCGCGTCTGTTTCTGGTATTTAATACTGAGCGTCCACTTCTGATTTTCTCGGATTTCTAGCTTTTTGTTGGTAAGGTTAAAAGTTAGCGGAAGATGACACACCGAATTGAGCGATTCACTTCAGCGAGACCGAGACAGTGAAAGAACGGCCATACCACAATCTGCTCTTGTTCATTGGTCTAATTTGAAAGTGGTCTACATTCATTACCAGCGGAAAATCAACTACCAGCTGGGACAACGTCGCCTACAAACCGGCATCCAGGAGGGCAAGTTGGAACCAAAAATCTGGCATGTCAACTTTAACCGACGGTTCCACAGATATGTGTTTTTGGCTTAGTTACCATATTGTTGGCAAGTGCGTTTGATATCCTGTAATATATTTGGTGGACGCCGATAACATGCACTGCACAATTATAAAATTTTCAATTGGTATGGCTAGGAAAGGCGCTATAAAACTTTGACGTGCTTCCTCGTCTTACTTTGGGTATTATCGAGAGCGGTGTGGTGGCGCTTTGACCATGGTTAATATGCTTTTTTAGCGTTATCCGCATGCGGCCTCAAGTACATCCTAAACAACCTCGGAAAGACAGCCATCGCAATTCCCGATCATCTCAGGAAGAAGGATGAAGTGCTGGCCCGCTCTCTCGGATACCTTTTAGTCTGCCTTAAACAACCGGGGTCATTTAGCACGATCAAGCGGCCATCGCACACATGCAAAGCCGCTGTAACTATTGTTTTGCCAGCTGGCGGTCGAGCTTACTCTGAGGACATTCTTAGCAGAACTTTGAACCCGGTACTGTTGAATTGTCGCACATTCTTGATGAACCATGTGTACGATTTGTCCGGCTCACCATGTAGGGCAGTGTAATTTGCCACTGTAGTTTTAGCAGGCCATATCTTTAGGTGATCGACAAATTGTAGGAAGTTTGAAAATAGAGAGAGAATAGTTATGAAGGTCAGAAACAGGTAGGGGTCAAGCCCAAAGCCTCGGGGTACCTCGCACGGGAAACCGATTGGCTGGGATAGAGAACTGCAAATCCTCACCTTCACACGGGGTTTAATAGCAAGACACCTATCAGCTTAGTTAACGGAACTCTCTAAATTTCGTCTTTTACACGTTATAGCTCATCGTTGGTCGTTTACTTTGTTTGACTTATCTATTTGGTTGTTTTTATAGCAGTTAGTACAATCATTTATGATTGTAAAGGTGTCAACATTTTTCCGCCTATGGCGATGCGGTGTCTAAGTGAAACGATGTATTAGGCCAAACATGTTGTACCCATCCTACACCTCTAGCCTACAGCTTAGGAGCGAGTTATAAATCTTATTTTGTTTGATCTTTACTTCAATCTTGGCACAGTTCCATGATGAGTGATAATTATCCCCTAGGAGTTGAAACAAAGCTTACATATTTGTACGGTTGTATAAAGCTTTGTGCGCTATTTTCTTTTATTCGGAGAAACACAGCTTTATGAAATCTAGACGAAAAATGTAAAAGAAATGAAACAAAGGTCCATCGCATTGTAGACCATCTATAACATTGTAATCCTCTTTGGAGATCATTGTAGTATGTTGTAATTTGATTGTGAAAATTCCAAAGGTCACACAGGCGTTTAACTGGTTACAAATTTGCCTCAATGGGTCATATTTGAAAAATTATGGTTCAATGTAGACAGAAATATTTGAACATATTATAACATTTCCTTTTGCTGAGAACGTCCATTCTATATATTGATTACCCTAAAGTGAAAAAGTGTGTGTAAATCGCTGGTACATTAGCGACAAAAGTAAAATAAATGTACAGTTGTTCAATTTTTTCATGGGTACTTTTTCACAAAATTGTGACGAAAATCCAATTTTATTTATTCCATTCAGTTCATTCGGCAGCTAGTCGCTGCTGTTTAGTTTAAATTTTGCAAATTATTTGAGTCCTGTGCACATACCTAGGAACAAATGGGAAGCAAATTGGATCCTGCCTGTTGGAATGGCTGCCAACACAACCGCATACTGGTGCCCTTTATTACTTTTACGCTTGGACTTACTGTCGGCCACTGTGAGTTAACCAGAATATGATAAGGAAAAAGGTAATAATCTCCGTCTCTCCCCAGTTCACATGAGTTTCTCCCGAAGCGGCGGCAGTCCTTCCGAGAATCAAAAATATGGAACCGGTATGGCGGCTTGGTTACAACTGCCGTGGCCATGGCAAATGTGGAGGATAGCTTTCCACCTGTTCAAAGTAAGGTTGGAAATTAGTTGGTTTGTTTTGGCTGCTTTTACTGCAGAACAATAACGTTTGAGACATCAAACTCACTGTACTTGAATTCGGCCACTATTAAAGCATCACCTCCTAACTGTAGCACGCCAATATCTTTTCCAAATATGGTAACATTAATGTCACTTGTCAAGTTGGAGAAAGTTGCTGGTAAGAGATGGGGGTGATTTCTCTAGATTGTGCGATGAATGCATGCTATACTGTAACGAAGATTGACAAAAGCCATGGTAACATTTCAATAGCGTGCACCTGCCGGACTTACGACAAAGTTCATATGTGTCGGACAATGCTCCAGATGTCCAATTGAACAGCAATATAAGTAGATTGCCGATCATGTAAAATAAGAACATTTTGATAAGCCGGACTGCTTTTTACTTTACGGAGATGATTGCCTTTTCGATCCGCACACACGAAATGCAAGATATGATCTATATATGTACATATATATATACATATATATATGGTGATAGCGTGATTTATTGAAACGCAATATGCTAAAACTTACAGGCGGCAACAAGTGATTACGTAATTTGCGTGCGGCTTCGTGCCACTTCGTATCTCACCTCCGTGTACATAGCTGTGCGTTGTTAGATAAATTGATAAAACACACGATGTGTACGCATTCGCTAACTATTATGGTAAACTACGCATTGCATTAATGTTGAGCCAGACGGTTTCGGACCAGATGCAAACCACATGTCATTATGGATGGTAAAAAGCTTAATTATTCGGCCACCTCAAATAATGATATACAACTGAACACAACATATCTGTCTAGAACTTTATCCGTCATCACTTAACTGATAGTTTATGCGTGCCGCTAAACTTGCGAAACATAGCAGTAATCATTCCATCGCGGTCAATGAAACACTTAATTTGCGAACCACGTCATGTTACTGGTCTTTATGGTCTGTTGAACAACGAAACAACTGCGTGACATTAAACAAATTTGTAATGTAGCTATTGGGGAGCCAGTTTGTCCGAGCCAACATTCACGCTTTTATGGGCTAGTGTATTTTTAGGCTACGGTTCCTTGGGTTGTTCAAAGTCCATTGTATTACGGTACACTTAGTTTTAAATAACGTCCCTGTTAAATGGCTCTCTGTTAAAGGTGGCTGTATTACATCCGCTTACTCTTTCAGAGTAAAATTTCACAGAAAATTGGCGCAACTAGCCTTATTTGACTATGGTCCCGTGAGTTACCTGTAAGTACTTGTTTGGTCAAATGAGGCAAGATTTTCAGTGCTGCAGAAAAAACATTTAGGGAGGTGTATATTAATGAGAAATTAATATCGGCATTAAACTTGCCCAAATTTAGGTCACTGAGTGTGCCTCTGCAATATTCGCTGTTGGATTGCTTCAAACGCTTTTGCAAGTGCATGACAACTGCGGTTTCTTAAACCACTTTAATGTGTCGGTTCATTAACCATTTTATCTCTGCTTTGCTAACCATGGATAGTCATTCGAAGTGGATCGTATGATTGCATTTTAGACCTTTTCGTTTTTTATGCAATTGCTTGGGTAATGGGAATAAAGTGTTATCCTTGGAAATATAGATGGTCTCATTTGAGCACTATGGCGTTTGAGCCCGATCTAGAGAGGAAGGTGTTTACAATGAGGTAACAGGTCAGTATTAACAAAAACTAAAAGTGCGCATACCATCCGACCTTGGTAAGGCTCGAACCCGCAACTCGACTGTTGTCAGTCCATGGTTGAGACCACTGAGCTACGGGTGACGGCAACGACCATCGTGAATAAGTTACTAGATGTGATATAGCGCCGCTCAGTGGTCTCAACCACGGACTGGCAACAGTTGAGTTGCGGGTTCGAACCCTACTAGGGTCCAATGAAATGCGCACTGCTGATGATTCCCGAAAGGATGAAACGCGCGTACAGTGCTTTTCCGGACATGTGGCGGCTGTCTGAGTGAGTCTAGATGTGACGAAATTCTACCTTTACCATTTCACTCCCCTACTACTCTTCTATAAAAATTAAAAGCTTGTTGAATATGGCATCGATTTGAGCCATGCAATGTTTCATGGTAAAGTGTTTTGCCGTTTAAACGTTTAAAATACCCTACTTTTTAGCACAATCTAGCGGGACTTACAGAAGTCTTTGGGCATAACCTCATGAGGCAATAGTCCAAACCGTCCAGAGATGCGCCTATTTATGTGGCAAACTGGTTGTGCTTATTACTAAAATTTAAAAAGTAGTGCGTCGTGTCTAGTGAGGAATCTTACCTAATTGGTTAGGCCTAGTATTTTAACGAAAACTGTATCATCACTATTGAGTTAACGATGCAGACGGAACGTACAAACGTCTGTTGAATGTACGTGGTTAGATGATCTGCAAACATTGTATCTCTGTCGGTGCTGTGTTAGCTGTCACATTAACGTTCCCAACTAAGACAAATAAAATACCAATTACAAGGATGTATTTACATTCCAAACGTTGGTAGCATATTAAAGTTTTTGGGTGCGCGGACAGCCGCAAAACCGACAAACACGAGACTTGGTTAACTTAAGTGATACCACCTACACCGTGGTGCTAGGGCTATTCTAGGTGGTCTGGACTCATATGTCTTCGGGCATTTAGTTTCTCGGCACCATCTTCAGTGTCCAGATGTAACAAACCACCTTGTAACGTCAATACACCTGTGTTAGCATACTTTGTTGTAAATGATTCGCAAGACCAATAGTGTTCCAAGACGAAATATGATATTAGCGGAGAGGCTAAGCGTCATTAGTGCATCGCTGGCAGAACAGCGTTTGAGTCCTGCTCACCAGCAATCAAGGCGTATTTCATCCTTCCCAATTTCCTTTTGACAAATCTTGAAAAACTGTTTACAATTTTATGGGCATATTTGCCTGCAGGGGAAATTTGACGACATTGCGCATCAAACTTAAACGACCAGCAGATTAAGTCAACAATGCTGGCAGTAAAATGCATGTTTACTGCATGAAATGTGCTGAAAAGTGGTGGAGAAACATGCAGTGATTATTGCAAAACCGTATTTCCATCAAAGTAACAACATTGTCGTTTGAAGGCCCATCCTTCCTAAGAGGCTTTGCTATAGAATTGAAGAACTCGGCTAGACCATTGCTTAAAATGTGCCAGCGGTAGCTATGTAAATACTATCCATGACCCAACTACACCTGAAGCAACAACAATCAGCCCTACGGGAAGTGGTACAGCTGGAGCTACGTGCACACACCAAACTGTACGAAAATCAGTTTGGCGTTAAAAATAATACTTATCAAAATGTACTAATTGCCAAAGTCACCCGGAAAGTTACGACTTTGGATACTCTGACTTGACCCAACATAAAGTAAAACGCCAAACCTATACTAACACCGCCTTCATGGCTTGTATGCAGCTGATCAGGGCGGTCGGTTTGGACCTAGGCCGTCCAAAATGTCAATAAGATACTGCATAGTGTACCAATGCTAATGTAAAACAAGAACTAGAGGTTCGACGCCAAATTCCCTAATAAGGAAAGTAATACGACAATGTGAGCCAGTGAACTTTTCTATGTGAGCCCTTAGGTGTTGTAGCTAAGCCCGCCGACTTCGTACGGGTCACCGTTACCCAAACGTAAGGAACCTTGTGGAAATAATACATTTCGGCGTTTCATTGACTTCCGCAAATTAGGCGGAAGCAATTCTCTTATTGACAACTTGCCTCCGGAATAAGTCATATTCCAAAAGCATTTAGGTGCATATTCCCTGCAGTGTGGGTAGACATGCAAGACGTACTTTGGAAGAGTACCTGCAGAAATACATGGTAAATACCATCCTTGTATTCGGAGCTCTCGTGGCTGGAGGATTTGCTAAGAGCAAAAAGGCTACCCAGAGCTAGGAGCTGTGGCACTACATACACGAGACCCTCTCCTAGGAAAAATTCCCAGTGTAAACGATCTTGAGCCTGAAGAGTTCACTGTTTCAAAGGATGTTGCTCAAGGAGCGTGGAACTGTTGCTTCAGTCCAGACAGTTGTCAAGAAATGTATTGCCGTGCTGGCATGCAGGTTATAACGGGCTTCCTTAATGAACTCTATACCGACTAAGCTTTCCCTAAGCAAACATACGTGGGTGGAAATTTAATCAAGCCCCCCTCTCGCCAACCGTTGGGATTACGTCATTTAGCTAGCTGACGAAACTGGCAAACCCACTTCATACTGTACGTACAATGGGAGGCGTTGTGAGGTAAAAACGGAACCTTGGATCTGACACAAATGAATTCGTAGCTGCTGCAACCAGAAAAAGATCTGTAGCCAACGTTTGACCAGCAGGCGACATATCGCGCCGAATGTACACAACAACTAACGCCCTACTGAGACAAAAAAATGCTTTTTTGTGTGTTCACATATGGCAACTTCTTCCAAATAAGCATGTGTGGCGCGACCATGTCAAGCATCATACACACGTGTAACTCATATTCGTACTGGAAATATGCCTGCACTCAGAAATTACCGGCTCCAGAAGTCGCGATACTTTGTTTGTTCCTTCTTCGAGATCATCGTCCAATGAATGGCGATGTGGTATTTTATACTACCGTAGTGACCTGTCGTGTAATCTGATAGACAAATTTAGTATCGCTGCTAATAGACTCAGTGTGGTGCTGACTGCCACTTAGCCGCAACCGCACTTAACTTTTGGCGGTTGTTTATCAATAAATAAATAATGGTATTTTGCTCGAGAAGCCGAGACACGAAGTTGAAGGCATTTGATCATGAATATGCAGAAGTACACGTACAAAAGGTTATAAAACCAAAATATCTGCAATGCGGACAAGACATTAAGACAAACCAAATATTCTACACGGTACACAAGCAATGTAGAAAGTTATTGTTAGCTGGTCGTCAAGCTTACGTAAATATTGCAGTATGTGAATTCAGGTGAAATATTACATGAGCACAAGGTGTAAACCTGCACAACTTTGTTTGGGTTGCCAACGTCTAAATCGCAGGACGTATTTCTTCTCTTGTGTGAAATATTTGACCGGAATCCGATATTTTGCTTCGAGTACGGCTTGTCGCATCT
>OX104060.1:18795423-18831467 GCA_944474145.2 Dicrocoelium dendriticum | reverse complement strand
ATTAACCGGAAGCGTCCCGACGAAATCGACGGGACCGGCCCTCGGTTGGCTCAACTTTTCCCCCCACCACAGCCCATACGACCCCGCATGAAACCCCCCCAATTCCCGCCCTTTACCGACCTCCCGGAAACCTATGGCATCAACTATCCCCTGCCAATTAGGTGATCATCAGGAGATTTTGTGGGATAGGCAATTGTAAGTTAAAGGGTCGGAGTGAGCTTTTCGATCTGATTCATCTCAAATATGGTGCACTACAAGGATTAAAGCTGGTACCACGTTGGTTTCTGGTATTTAATACTGGGCGTCCACTTCTGATTTTCTCGGCTTTCTAGCTTTTTGTTGGTAAGGTTAAGGGGTTAGCGAAAGATGACCCACCGAATTAAGCACAATTCACTTCAGCAAGACCGGGACAGTGAAAGAACGGCCACACCACAATCTGCTCTTGTTCATTGCTCTAAGATTAAAGTGGTCTACATTCGTCACCAGCAGAAAATCAACTACCAGTTGGGATAACGTCGCCCGCAAACCGGCATCCAGGAGGGCAACTTGGAACCAAAAATCTGGCATGTCAACTTTAACCGACGGTTCCACAGAGATGTGTTTTGGCTTAGTTACCAAATTGTTGACAAGTGCGTTTGATATCCTGTACTATATTTGGTGGACGTCGATAACCTACGCTGCACAATTATAAAATTTTCAATTGGAATGGCTAGGAAAGCCGATATAAAACTTTGACGTTCTTCATCGTCTTGCTTTGGGTATTATGGAGAGCGGTGTGCTGGTGCTTTGACCATGGTTACTATGCTTGGTTAGCGTTATCCGCATGCGGCCTCAAGTACATCCCAAACAACCTCGGAAAGACAGCCATCGCAATTCCCGATCATCCTAGGAAGGAGGATGAAGTGCTGACCCGCTCTTTCGGATACCTTTTAGTCTGCCTCAAACAACCGGGGTCATTTAGCACGAGCAAGCGGCCATCGCACACATGCAAAGCTGCTGTAACTATTGTTTTACCAGCTGGCGGTCGAGCATACTCTGAGGACATTCTTAGCAGAACTTTGAACTCGGTACTGTTGAATTGTCGCACATTCTTGATGAACCATGTGTACGATTTGTCCGGCTCACCATGTAGGGCAGTGTAATCTGCCACTGTAGTTTTAGCAGGCCATATCTTTAGATAATCGACAAATTGTAGGAAGTTTGAAAATAGAAAGAGATTAGTTATGAAGGTCAGAAACAGGTAGGGGCCAAGCACAAAGCCTCGGGGTACGCCGTACGGGAAACCGATTGGCTCGGATAGGGAACTGCAAATCCTCACCTTCACACGAGGTTTAAATAGCAAATCCCCTATCAGCTTAGTTAACGGAGCTCTCTAAATTTCGTCTTTTACAAGTTATATCTCATCGTTCGTCGTTCACTTTGTTTGACATATCTATTTGGTTGTTTTTATAGTAGTTAGTACAAGCGTTTCTGATTGTAAAGGTATCAAATTTTTTCCGCCTAGGCGATGCGGTGTCTAAGTGAAACGATGTATTAGGCCAAACATGTTGTACCCATCATACACCTCTAGCCTACAGCTTAGGAGCGAGTTATAAACCTTATTTTGTTTGCTCTTTACTTCAATCTTGGCACAGTTCCATGATGACTGATAATTATCCCCTAGGAGTTGAAACAAAGCTTACATATTTGTACGGTTGTATAAAGCTTTGTACGCTATTTTCTGTTTTTCGTGAAATCTAGACGAAAAATGTAAAAGAGATGAAACAAAGGTCCATCGCATTGTAGACCATCTATAACATTGTAATCCTCTTTGGAGATTATGGTAGAATGTTGTAATTTGATTGTGACAAATTCAAAAGGTCACACAGGAGTTTAACTTGTTATAAATTTGCCTCCATGGGACATATTTGAAAAATTATGGTTCAATGTAGACAGAAATATTTGCACATATTATAACATTTCCGTTTGCTGAGAACGTCCATTCTATATATTGATTACCCTAAAGTGAAAAAGTGTGTGTAAATCGCTGGTACATTAGCGACAAAAGTAAAATAAATGTACAGTTGTTCAATTTTTTCATGGGTGCTTTTCCACAAAATTGTGACGAAAATCCAATTTTGTTTATTCCATTCAGTTCATTCGTCAGCTAGTCGCTGCTGTTTAGTTTAAATTTTGCAAATTATTTGAGCCCTATGCACATACCTAGGAACAAATGGGAAGCAAATTGGATCCTGCCTGTTGGGATGGTTGCCAACACAACCGCATACTGGTGCCCTTTATTACTTTTACGCTTGGACTTACTGTCGGCCACTGTGAGTTAACCAGAATATGATGAGGAAAAAGGTAATAATCTCCTTCTCTCCCCAGTTCACATGAGTTTGTCCCGAAGCGGCGGCAGTCCTTCCGAGAATCAAAAATATGGAACCGGTATGGCGGCGTGGTTACAACCGCGGTGGCCATGGCAAACGTGGAGGATAGCTTTCCGCCTGTTCAAAATAAGGTTGGAAATTAGTTGGTTTGTTTTGGCTGTTTTTACTGCAGAACAATAACGTTCGAGACATCAGACTCACTGTACTTGAATTCGGCCACTATTAAAGCATCGCCTCCTAACTGGAGCACGCCAATATCTTTTCCAAATATGGTAACATTAACGTCACTTGTCAAGTTGGAGAAAGTTGCTGGTAAGAGATGGGGGTGATTTCTAGATTGTGCGATGAATGTATGCTATACCTTAACGAAGATTGACAAAAGCCATGGTAACATTTTAATAGCGTGCACCTGCCGGACTTACGACAAAGTTCATATGTGTCGGACAATGCTCCAGATGTCCAATTGAACAGCAATATAAGTAGATTGCCGATCATGTAAAATAAGAACATTTTGATAAGCCGGACTGCTTTTTACTTTACGGGGATGATTGCCTTTTCGATCCGCACACACGAAATGCAAGATATGATCTATATATGTACATATATATATATATATATATATATATATGGTGATAGCGTGATTTATTGAAACGCAATATGCTAAAACTTACAGGCGGCAACAAGTGATTATGTAATTCGCGTGCGGCTTCGTGCCACTTTGTATCTCACCTCCGTGTACATAGCTGTGCGTTGTTAGATAAATTGATAAAACACACGATGTGTACGCATTCGCTAATTATTATGGTAAACTACGCATTGCATTAATGTTGAGCCAGACGGTTTCGGACCAGATGCAAACCACATGTCATTATGGTTGGTAAAAAGCTTAATTATTCAGCCACCTCAAATAATGATATACAACTGAACACAACATATCTGTCTAGAACTTTATCCGTCATCGCTTAACTGATAGTTTATGCGTGCCGCTAAACTTGCGAAACATAGCAGTAATCATTCCATCGCGGTCAATGAAACACTTAATTTGCGAACCACGTCATGTTACTGGTCTTTATGGTCTGTTGAACAACGAAACCACTGCGTGACATTAAACAAATTTGTAATGTAGCTATTGGGGAGCCAGTTTGTCCGAGCCAACATTCACGCTTTTATGGGCTAGTGTAATTTTAGGCTACGGTTCCTTGGGTTGTTCAAAGTCCATTGTATTACGGTACACTTAGTTTTAAATAACGTCCCTGTTAAATGGTTCTCTGTTAAAGGTGGCTGTATTACATCCGTTTACTCTTTCAGAGTAAAATTTCACAGAAAATTGGCGCAACTAGCCTTATTTGACTATGGTCCCGTGAGTTACCTGTAAGTAATTGTTTGGTCAAATGAAGCAAGATTTTCAGTGCTGCAGAAAAAACATTTAGGGAGGTGTATATTAATGAGAAATTAATATCGGCATTAAACTTGCCCATATTTAGGTCACTGAGTGTGCCTCTGCAATATTCGCTGTTGGATTGCTTCAAACGCTTTTGCAAGTGCACGACAACTGTGGTTTCTTAAACCGCTTTAATGTGTCGGTTCTTCAACCATTTTATCTCTGCTTTGCTAACCATGGATAGTCATTCGAAGTGGATCGTATGATTGCATTTTAGGCCTTTTCGTTTTTTATGCAATTGCTTGGGTAATGGGAATAAAGTGTTATCCTTGGAAATATAGATGGTCTCATTTGAGCACTATGGCGTTTGAGCCCGATCTAGAGAGGAAGGTGTTTACAATGAGGTAACAGGTCAGTATTAACAAAAACTAAAAGTGCGCATGCCATCCGACCCTGGTAAGGCTCGAACCCGCAACTCGACTGTTGTCAGTCCATGGTTGAGACCACTGAGCTACGGGTGACGGCAACGACCGTTGTGAATAAGTTACTAGATGTGAAATAGCGCCGCTCAGTGGTCTCAACCACGGACTGGCAACAGTTGAATTGCGGGTTCGAACCCTACCAGGGTCCGATGAAGTGCGCACTGCTGATGATTCCCGAAAGGATGAAACGCGCGTACAGTGCTTTTCCGGGCATGTGGCGGCTGTCTGAGTGAGTCTAGATGTGACGAAATTCTACCTTTACCATTTCACTCCCCCTACTACTCTTCTATAAAAATTAAAAGCTTGTTGAATATGGCATCGATTTGAGCCATGCAATGTTTCATGGTAAAGTGTTTTGCCGTTTAAACGTTTAAAATACCCCACTTTTTAGCCTAGTCTAGCGGGACTTACAGAAGTCTTTGGGCATAACCTCATGAGGCAGTAGTCCAAACCATCCAGAGATGCGCATATTCGTGTGGTAAACTGGTTGTGCTTATTACTAAAATTTAAAAAGTAGTGCGTCGTGTCTAGTGAGGAATCTTACCTAATTGGTTAGGCCTAGTATTTTAACGAACACTGTATCATCACTATTGAGTTAACGATGCAGACGGAACGTACAAACGTCTGTTGAAGGTACGTGGTTAGATGATCTGCAAACATTGTATCTCTGTCGGTGCTGTGTTAGCTGTTACATTAACGTTCCCAACTAAGACAAATAAAATACCAATTACAAGGATGCATTTACATTCCAAACGTTGGTAGCATATTAAAGTTTTTGGGTGCGCGGACAGCCGCAAAACCGACAAACACGAGAATTGGTTAACTTAGGTGATACCACCTACACCGTGGTGCTAGGGTTATTCTAGGTGGTCTGGACTCATATGTCTTCGGGCATTTAGTTTCTCGGCACCATCTTCAGTGTCCAGATGTAACAAACCTCCTTTTAACGTCAATACACCTGTGTTGGCATACTTTGTTGTAAAAGATTCGCAAGACCAATAGTGTTCCAAGACGAAATATGATATTAGCGGAGAGGCTAAGCGTCATTAGTGCATCGCTGGCAGAACAGCGTTTGAGTTCTGCTCACCAGCAATCAAGGCGTATTTCATCCTTCCCAATTTCCTTTTGACAAATCTTGAAAAACTGTTTACAATTTTATGGGCATATTTGCCTGCAGGGGAAATTTGACGACATTGCGCATCAAACTTAAACGACCAGCAGATTAAGTCAACATTGCTGGCAGTAAAAAGCATGTTTACTGCATGAAATGTGCTGAAAAATGGTGGAGAAACATCCAGTGATTATTGCAAAACCGTATTTCCATCAAAGTAACAACATTCGCGTTTGAAGGCCCATCCTTCCTAATAGGCTTTGCTATAGAATTGAAGAACTCGGCTAGACCATTGCTTAAACTGTGCCAGCAGTAGCTATGTAACTACTATCCATGACCCAACTACGTCTGAAGCAACAACAATCAGCCCTAAGGGAAGATGTACAGCTGGGGCTACGTGCACACACCAAACTGTACCAAAATCAGTTTGGCGTTAAAAATAATACTTATTGGAATGTACTAATTGCCAAAGTCACCCGGGAAAGTTACGACTTAGCATACTCTGACTTGACCCAACATAAATTAAAACGGCAAATCTATACTAACACTGCCTTCATGGTTTGTATGCAGATGATCAGGGCTGTAGGTTTGGACCCAGTCCGTCCAAAATGTCAGTAAGACACTGCATAGTGTACCAATGCTAATGTAAAACAAGCACTACAGGTTCGACGCCAAATTCCCTAATAAGAAAAGTAGTACGACAATGTGAGCCAGTGAACTTTTCTATGTGAGCTCTTAGGTGTTGTAGCTAAGCCCGCCGACTTCGTACGGGTCACCGTTACCCAAACGTAAGGAACTGTGTGGAACTAATACATTTCGGCGTTTCATTGACTTCCGCCAATTAGGCGGAAGCAATTCTCTTATTGACAACTTGCCTCCGGAATAAGTCATATTCCAAAAGCATTTAGGTGCATATTCCCTGCAGTGTGAGTAGACATGCAAGACGTAATTTGGAAGAGTACCTGCAGAAATACATGGTAAATACCATCCTTGTATTCGGAGCTATCGTCGCTGGAGGATTTGCTAAGAGCAAAAAGGCTACCCAGAGCTAGGAGCAGTGGCACTACATACACGAGACCCTCTCCTAGGAAAGAATCCCAGTGTAAACGATCTTGAGCCTGAAGAGTTCACTGTTTCAAAGGATGTTGCTCAAGGAGCGTGGAACTGTTGCTTCAGTCCAGACAGTTGTCAAGAAATGTATTGCCGTGCTGGCATGCAGGTCATAACGGGCTACCTTACTGAACTCTATACCAACTAAGCTTCCCCTAAGCAAACATACGTGGGTGGAAATTTAATCAAGCCCCCTCTCGCCAACCGTTGGGATAACATCATTTAGCTAGCTAACGAAACTGGCAAACCCACTTCATACTGTACGTACAATGGGAGGCGTGGTGAGGTAAAAGCGGAACCTTGGATCAGACACAAATGAATTCGTGGCTGCTACAACCAGAAAAAGATCTGTAGCCAACGTTTCACCAGCTGGCGACATATCGCGCCGAATGTATACACCAAATAACGCCCTACTGAGACAAAAAAATGCTTTTTTGTGTGTTCACATATGGCAACTTCTTCCAAATAAACATGTGTGGTGCGACCATGCCAAGCATCATACGCACGTGTAACTCATATTCGTACTGGAAATATGGCTGCACTCAGAAATTACCGGCTCCAGGAGTCGCGATACCTTGTTTGTTCCTTCTTCGAGACCATCGTCCAATGAAGGGCGATGTGGTATTTTATACTACCGTAGTGACCTGTCGTGTAATCTGATGGACAAATTTAGTATCGCTGCTAATAGACTCACTGTGGTGCTGGCTGCCACTTAGCCGAAACAGCACTTGACTTTTGGCGGTTGTTTACCAATAAATAAATAAATAACTGGTATATTGCTCGGAAGGCCGAGACACGAAGTTGAAGACATTTGATCATGAATATGCAGAAGTACACGTACAAAAGTTTATAAAACCAAAATATCTGCAAAGCGGACAAGACATTAAGACAAAACAAATATTCTACACGGTACACAAGCATTGTAGGAAGTTATTGTTAGTTGATCGTCAAGCTTACGTAAATAGTGCAGTATGTGAATTCAAGTGAAATATTACATGAACACAAGGTGTAAACATACACAACATTGTTTGGGTTGCCAAAGTCCAAATTGCACGACGCATTTCTTCTCTTATGTGGAATGTTTGACCGGAATCCGATATTTTGCTCCGAGTACGGCTTGTCGCATCAAACGCTAAATTGCGATTTTCTCCGGGAAGCCGGTTACCTTCGTGCCTTCGTGTTGCTAACACGCAACACCCTTTCTAGTGCCAGTTTGTACCGGAAAATGCATGCTAAACAAGCTTAAACGCAATATTCTATGTAAGGTCGCACAAAGACTGAGGAAATTTTAACCAACATATCAGCTCTTAGGGTCTTGAACGAAAGACGGTTAAACCACAAAATTCGGAGCCATTTAAAAGCCGCTTTCATCCAGTTGCCTTCAGCTTGTAAAGTGGAACATTGGAAGACACCTAAATAAACCTGATGTGTCAGGTGAGGAAGTTCGTAGTTGCTGAGAAATCGGGCACTTCGATACGTCGCACTGAACGCTTTAGAAGGTTCACTGGTTGTAAGCACAACATAGACTATTCCTAGCATCAAGCTGGAGCTCCTTAAATAGTCCCACGACTATCAGAGCCAGCAATAGTATTCTAGAGACTTTATCTCACTGTCCCACTGCAATGCATGCACGTAAACTGTGAACAGCAGCGGAACAAGTACAGAGCCTTGTGGAACGCCGGTAAGGACAGCTTGTCAAAATAAAAGACGGCTTCCCACACGAATCCGCTGTTCTCCTCCATACAAAAAGCTAAAACTTACTGAAAAGCTCTACCAGATATCCCATAAGACAACAACTTAAGTGAGAGTCGCGAGTTGGGGACAGTGTCAAAGGCCTTGGCGACGTCAATTTACACTACATTCACTGCCTGTCCACTGTCTGTGGCTTCAGCATAGCGGTCACGAACTACCAGCAAGCTGGCTTGATAAGAAAATCCTTTCCGAATACCATGTTGCGCAACGGTGAACTGGCTAAATGTATGCAAACGGTTCTCCAACGTAACTGTTACTTATATTTAACCACCACGCTAGTTAAGCTGACAGGTCTGTGCTTAACCGGTAGGTTTTTGTCACCGCAATTAAAAATCCGGCAGACAGCAGCGTTCTTCTATTCTGTAAGTAAGACACAGCTTTTGAGTAACTTGTGAAACACCGAAGTCAGAGTTCTACTGAGTTCCACTGTCAAATATTGCAGCAATTTTGGATGAACAGTATCTTGCCCGAAAGTTTTAGTTGAGTTCACCTCTTTCAGCAACCGGAGTACTAGAGACTCGGTTAGAGTAATTTCATCCAGACAAGATTCATGAGGTATACATGAAGCTGGTTCACAGCATGGCGTAGTTGTTTCTCGTACAAAGACGCTTGAGTCCTGCTCACCAAGCACGCATGCCTTGCCATAGTCATTATTGGCATGGGTCCCCTCCTTTCGTAGCGACACTAGAATGGGCGAGTTTGCACCATAGCGTCATTTAACGTAGACGAAGAATTTCTTGGGATTTGTCAAGACTGTATGAGCTAAGCACCTTTCATACTGAAGCTGGGTCAAGCTTGCACTTATTTCGAACTAGCGAACAACTTTCAAACTTGTTGAGCTATGAAACTTTTCGATACGCTCGCCAGCAACTTGACCGTTTCTTTAGCAGGCACTTCCCCGCAGAAACTATTCATGGATGTGTTCTGGATTCCCTTCTTTTTCCCAGTGAGATAAGTGGTGCAGAAATGTCGTTGCGCTAAACCTAAATTTCTTCCCAGGCTACGTGAACAGTGTCGGAATCAGAGGCCACACAAGGCAATGATATAGCCTTATCCCGCATCGCTTGATACTTGAGGGCAATAATGTTTGGATATCAAATACTACCAGCTTGGAAAGGCCTGATGTTACACAGGGAAACGACAAGCGATCGTGATCGCTGGCACCAAGAGGCGAGTCGTAAGTGATGTTAGTTAGAAAGTCAAGAGAATTGGCAAAAACAACATCTACCATGGACGGTTGCTGCTTACGCTTAAATAAATAAATCATAAATAAATGGTATATTCTCGGTAAAACGAGGCATAGTGCTGAAGGCACATTCAAAAATGAATACAAGCATAGCTGTCATGAAATAGTAACACATTTCGTTCCAATGAAAGGTAGAACCAAAATGTTCGTAGTTCATACGAGCGAGCATTTGTTCAGGTATTAGTCCGACCCAGGAACATGATGATGCTGGAGCGCGGAATTCTGCATTATAACTGTTATGTCAATATTCAACTTTGACGTGATTTCGCCACGTAGTAATCTTTGTGCACAGGATGCAAAGTAAGATTTCAGTGCAATCGTTGTCCATTAAAAGCTCGGAATGTTCGGTGCACCATCAAAGCATACTCCATAGCAAAATCGGTTGCACTGGTTGTAAGCAGAATTCTAATGACTGCGTCAGTGTGAAATATTCAGCTGTGACTTCAATTGTGGCGAGTCACACTCGCCACGTCTCAGTGTTGTTAAGCGGACAATTGTGGCATTTTATAGGGGAACGCTTGCCAGGCAAAAACCCACCACGTGCAGGAACATTACCGTAAAATGAAGAAATGGATGCCGTGTGGCCTCTCCACTAGCAAAAACTACGCGCCCGAGCAAACCCGATTAAATTCCGTTGCGGGATTTAACCCACCGGTGTGCGATAATCAGCCTTCATCCATGGTTACGACGTCCTTGTTTACACTGAACCAGGGGATAGGTAAGCTTAACTAGTGAAGATGTTTCCAAACTAGTTTAGCGGTAACTGCATCGTCAAGTACAGCATGTCTGCACCGATAGTTTCCTACGCCAAATAACAAGAGAGATCTGTCTAATTAACCACGAGGAGGTTGAACTCTCCTAGCACCAGATACTGCTCCGCAGAATGAGTGAGTAGGAATTTTGTGAGCCCCTTGGAGTTTTTCATAGGACTTCTATACACTAATACAACCTAAACCTAAACCGAAGAAGGGCAAATCAAGGCTGCAAGAGCCTCAAAATATTTAAACGGGGAAGGCTAAAATTTCTTGGTCCTTAATACATTTATTTGATAACTGAAGTAAAGATCTACACCACCACTTGACGGCCAGGAGAGAGTCGGCGTCGAAGAGTGCGCAGCCAGGTAGGTATTCTTAGCCCTCTTCGATTTCCTTAGACAGCTACGTTTCAGTAAAACAAGTATATCTGTTTGGAATCTGTCTACCAGCTGACCCACCACGCACAGCTTTTTCCACAGGCTACGCATATTACTGTACTAGTTGGAGGATTTCGGCACATGCGGCCATAGGTCGTGGGTGAGTATAATGCCTTCTGGTTGGGAGGTAAAGGACCGCAGACTCACCACCTGAAATCCACCAATCGGGACGTTGGTCGCCTGTTGCACGCCATGCATTAGGGTTTCTGATGACTTCCTGTAATCTTGATTTATCTGCAAACGAATGATTCAGTTACACACTAACGTTGATATCTTTATGCTTAAAGGCAGCCTGCAGTAACGCTCTGCGCTCTTCGAGGATGGAATGCAGTAGACGGGGTCAAGGAGCTGGTTGACAAACCCGAACGTTCCCAACATGATGATGATAATAACCATTGCCAGTTACACCATGCCGTTCATATGGATCGATGGAAGTGTTCATGGATGTAAATGTCGTTTGGCTGACAAGTATTCTGCCTATGAAAAGACACAAGTGTCCGTTTAACAACACTGCAACGTGGCGGATGTGACTCGCCATCGAACAAAGTCACAGCCCATGGCTTTGCGCTGGCAAGTCAACTAGCGTCACAGTTCACTATTTTTGAAACTTTCTGACCCTTTTCCATCTGTGTGTCCGGTCGCCAACCCCCTTTCTATACATTCAGCATAGATCTTTACCTTGCACACACCTGAACACAGTATAACATAAAATTACTGTTTAGCATGTTCTTTACCAGTACTTTTTGAATTGGTCATCCTTAATTTTTGATCAATTTATGGCTAATATATTACTGCAATCTATGGCCGAGTAGTTACACCCATACAAATGTGCCCGAACTTACGACAATGCAGTTGATTCATTTTTGCACTTATACCACTTGTACAATTTTAAACATGAAAGGCAGAACAACTTTCAATTGTCTCCGGAAAGCTTGCCGTGAAACGCCAGTACATTTACACTCATTTGCTTATGCCTCGCGTAGTCGAGAATAAATATTCCTTTTATTCTTTAACATCTAATCGCCGCAACACACTGGTCCATTGTTATTTTCTGACCTCTCTTTTGCTTGTCATTTGCCTCTTCGAATTTTCACTCGCAATTCACCGACCAATTTCAGAGCCAAGCTACGGATTTTTCTACACAGGACATAGTTATGCACATTTGCGACTATTGATATCAAATACATGATCAAAGTATCGACAGCGTCATCATCATCATTATACACGTTAGCTAGTGGTGGTAAACACCTCAGCTACTGTGCCGCAATACATAGGAAAAAGAGATAAAAAGAGACTGGTGCAAGCCAGCTGAGCTACCGGTAACGGATGGGTATCGTTCCAGTAAGCTACCAGCCGGCTACTGTGCATCAAAAATATTACAATGCAAAAATATAGAAGGCTAACTAGTGAGGTCATGGTTGGAGGGGAGGCTAAGAGGGATAGGGTGGGACAAAGAATCTCACAGCACGGACGCCACTGAGGTTGGCTCCTCAAAGTATCGATAAGTTTAGCAAATTATTCCTTACGCATGGAACATCACCTTTTCCTTAGATTATAGTATGGATTACATAGTGTTAAAATATTGCTCTGTACCACGCTTGTTGTGCGCGGTATTCTGCTTTCTAACTTCACTCATTTCTTACTCGCTAAAAGGTATAAGGCAACTACTTTTAACAGGAGCTCAGCAGTTTTACTGGATTTTCTTAGTCACTTTACCTTACCATCATACTTACACGCTAGAAAGACTATTATATACGCGCCCATGAGTTTTAGCCTCATATAATGTGACCAACTCAACAAGTTATAAGTATGCTTGCGTCCTCCCACTCCGTCGCCTATTGTTAGTCAACAAACCTTAGATCTAATCTTTAGGCACATAGGACAATTTATTTTACTGTGCATCGCTGCGTTGTAGCTTTATAAACCAACGTGTACAATTACCGGTGACGCGTTTGATACATACGGCTTTCCGAAATACATCATGACTACGTTCGCTGCTCGTTCTGCTGAATCTGTCATTAATTAGCACGTTAAAGAGACCTTGTGCTCTGCGCACCGTTGCACTTTAACCTCAAATATCCCGATGCTTAGCTATTGGTTAGTCACCCCATATGTTCTTATGCACTGGTAACTACTTGTTTCCAGTTGCATAACATATATATTTATTGCATAGTTCGTCCTAGCCTACATATCGTAGCACGCTGTGCTGACTGTCTTCTAGGCACCAATACGCTTTGCTGCACTACATATACAAGTATTGACAATTTCATGCCACGCTGCCGCTTATCCTTCTTCTGTTTTATCTCATTTGAGCACTACTCCCTAGCATTCAAACGCTACTTCTTTGTCTGCACGCCATACTACATTAGCTCATGAGATCCGGATGTGCATCTACCACTTAATCATCGCCATGTATTTGACCTACCCCTTAACTCCGTTCCCGCCTATTAGTTTTATCATCGTAAACCAATATTTCGTTGATCATTTTCAGTTGGCACCTTTATCGTCGCATGACCAAACAAGGTTTCTTTACCAGGATATGCATACGAGATTATTCCACCGTTGTTGCAACATACCGACCGAACAAATTCTTTATTTGTTACCTTAGATGGGTACCATTTTCAGGAGGCCCAAATATTTGTGTTCAGCTCGCTTAATAATACGACTCACATAGTTCTTACCCGGAGCTCTTCTGTTGACATTTACTGACAACATGTACAGACGGACCTATCGTTGAACGTCGGAAGTAAGATTCTTCTACCGATGCTATAGCACTCTCAACTTTAGGATCCCGATTCCTTGAGAACATTCAATGAGACCGGAACAAGGGAGTCCGGTCACTTTAGCTACTGTCATAATACTTTTCACTTACCACATTTCTAGTGCTATTTACCCTGCCTTGACTGTTCACTTGGCCGTGGAGGTTTATATTTTCAAACAATGTCCCTTCCTGCCCCGTACGTATCTTTGAATCGTTGTTTCGTACACTCTGCTGTGCTGCAGGATCTGAAATATTGGGTTCGGCCTTCTATAGCGCTTTTGAAATTATTTCATCATGATACCTTAATGAGTAACCTCCGGTGAGTTTACGCGATGCTGCAAGCAATCAACACATTAAATACAAAAAATCTTGAATTCCTGACACATCTACCAAAATCCCGTCCATTCAAATCAGCATATGACAGGACCCAGGGATGAAATCTGCACTAGCCTAACATACATCAGCCAACTGAAAAGTTAGGCACAATTTGACTGCAAAATAACTGAGCAAATAATAGCTCAACAACAAGCGTATCCAATTACATCTTGCTTTTTAAACGGAACGATCGCACGGTTTCAGGACGTGGTAGGTTTCCAGCTGGCAAGCAATCTCCTTATAAAATCCGCAAATATCAGTTTAACAGCACGGCGACGTTACGGATGCGAACCGTCACCGAATAAAGTCACAGCCCAAGGCTATACACTGGTAAGTCCACAAGCGTCACATTGCATCATTCTTGTGACATGCACAACACTGACTCTTTCTAGTCTGCATATTCCGTCCTCGATTCCACTTCTACGAGTTCACCGTTGATCTGTACGTTACGTACACACAAACCCATTATATCATCACTTCACTGTCGATCGTGCACTGCGCCAGTTACTTTCTGAGCCATCATCCAACATTTTTTATCTTATCGTGGCTAAGACAATACTGCAACATACGACAGATTCAGTAAGTCCGTACAAAAGTGTCCTAAGCTCACGACCATGTAATCTATACATTTTTACATCTGCACCATTTGTACAATTTCAAACATGCATGTTTGAACAATTTTCGATTGTCACAGTTACATTTGCCATAAAACCGCTGTATAGTTGCATCCATCTGATCAGACCCCATGGGTGTGCCTCGCAAGGTCGAGATAAATTATCTGTCTGTAAGACAACCTTTTTCAGTGCAAAATTGGTGGCACTTTTATATCCGTTTGTCGCAGGTTAACATATGTAAAGTATGGGACCTTCAATGTGCTTGTTCTTACGTGTGCCCTTCGCAGCCTTCTTCCGGTTTATTTCATTAGCTTACCTTCCGCCAATGTCCAGAAGGATACTCGGGTACAGCCTGGGGATCAAGCTTTAGACTAGAGTCAAAACTGTGCTTCAGCCGCGTACATCACTACCATGACACAACTCTAGTGGATAGCCGGGCAGCAAATCTTCACAACCAGCACCTCATGTGCCTCATGTCATATCCTTCACGTACAATTTCATTAATGACCAATTGTAAATTAGACATTTTCTTTCTAATCTCCTACACATTACGACCTTCTTGACCTACATCTAGCCTGACACTTGACTGCCCTGTAAGTTGTCACGCTAAGATATCCTTTTACCTCGCTTCAGCAGTCTACTTTGTTTGTAGCCCATCGAATACAGTCCGCTGTGTCCGACTTTAATTGGTTTGTGATAATCACTCTCGATAAAACGCACCGTCTTGGACTATGGATTTCTAGTCCTACAACATTGATGTTATCCGCGAAAAGTAAGGGTGGGTCATGAAGAAAAATGCGAACAATGTCCTTTGTGTTAAGTAGAAATATCAATGGGTTTAAAAAGCTTCCCCATATGACTCCGCAGATCCGCAATTTCTAACTCTGACCCATTGGGTGCATATAGACAATATGATGACAGCCATGATATAAACGCGTCAGTAAACCCATAAGAGACCAACGTTGTTAGAAATGCTGCATGCGGTTCGCGGTCGAATGCGGTTTACATGTCTAAGAAAGGTATAATCATCGACTGTCCGGGGGTAGCCGACTTCCTTACGTAGTATAAGTATTCAACTTGGCAAGTTCGACATAAACGATTACGAGGCAGACGTGTTGCGTTCTGTTAATCAGTTTTGTGAATTTGAACTACGCCTTTTTTGTGCTTTTCTTTTCAATATTTGAGACAATATTGTTGTATGGTTAACAGGGAGGTAATTTGCTGGCTTGTGACGTGATTCGTTTGGTGTCGTGGTAAGACAGTGGCTCGTTTTAACCTAACGGGATATAAACTGGCCTTCGGGCCGGAAAGCTTGAGTAATGCTGGTGGATTGCTGTCAGGTCCAGGGTGGGAGAAATAATTTAGGTTGGCAACTTGCCTGCTAATGTTCTACAGTTTGAACGCAATTGTAGCTGTTGATTCACTGGTAAGCAGAGGCAGTCTTTCTTGTGCAACAAATGTGCTTGTATAAAACAACGAAGTGAAGTGCTTACTAATTAACTCAACGGCATATCATGGTCGTTACCGAGACTGCCGTTTAACCAAGAAACTCTCAAAGGTTGCTGAAGTAAAGTTTCGTACCTGACACTTAGTATGCGATGTAATGTGTTTGCAACTGGGAACACCTTGCGCTTGTGTCTCTTGTAACCCAAAAGTTGTTTCTTCTTGGTCTTGCTAGTCCTTGAAAATTCTGATAGTTTTTATGATCGCACCTATAACATACGTTTTCTTACAACTAAAGTGCGAGCATTTTAGAGGACAGCAACAGCTTTAAAAATAGGATTTTGAGGATTCAAAAATGGCTGCTTCTTATATTGCAGTAGTGCAAGCAGTTCAGTTTAATAGGTCAGATGTTCACAGAACTTATTAACGGCAATATCTGGACCATCACTAAGGTAAAATCCATCCTAGCCAAGGTATATAATAGTCATACAGAAGCTGTTTCAGTCCACTGTGGGAAATGATCGATACTGGTATGCTCAGTGTGGGCTCGCTGCCTCTATTTGAGCAAGGTTGAAGGTTAGTTAGATAACCTAATGGTTTCAAGTAGGGATATGACTAAGCGTCTGTGTTTGTGCACAAGATATGCCGAACGTGCGATAAAGGTCAAGCATATTCCTGCCTTTATTAGGACAGCATAATTCCTGTGTCCCTGCACGAGTGACAACAGAAGCAAGACCATTCCGCTACTTAGAGACTGTTGTTCGTTCCTGCTACAAAGCATCTGATGTGCTGCGGTCGCCACTTACTATTTTTCGAAAGAATAACATCTCAGGTCGCTAGATGACCAATTCACTCAATTTATTAAAGTTGGCCTTGGTAGCTCCGGGTGACAAGCAAATACAACAAAAGTGGACGATTTAACCACAAGGTTTACCCAGGCAGTTTACTAGCTGCCTGGTGGTGAAGCCTCTACTATACTCGCCTCTAAAGCATTTCTAACGTACATGACGCAACCGCCTAATTTGATCAGTAAGTGGACCAGTGGCATAAATCTTGAAGCCAGGAACAAGTAGCTCTGTCCACTGCGTGTCCAACTGGGCTTTCCAGACAAGCACAAAAGGTGGTTGAGAGAAGGATATTAAGGGTCTCAGGTGACACATCTTTTTCACCAGGGATCTAGTATCCGTTAGAAAAAGCTTAACTACATCATCCTTGGGTAGAAGGCTTACTGCTTCTTACCTAAACCTGCTGCGGCTATAATTCTCTTATAACGTATTTCCTGAAGATTGTTGAGAAACAAGATCACGTTCAATTTGGCTGCATTCATAGTTGCCTGTCTCAAAGTATCCACGGGAGCTTGAGCCACCGTCTGAGGTGAGATTTTCAGAGACTGTGATGCAAGCCATGGATGCTGAAGAATAATCTGTTGATGTTTGGCGGGAGTGGAAACTGGCTTTAATCTGCATGAGCGAAAAGGATTGTAGCAGTTTACAGGACTAGTAGAATCATGCGGTGCATTGTGCACCCTCAATAACCGGCTGTTATGCGAAAACTCAAGCAAGGTTGGTTTTGTTGCATCAGTATATTACCTCGGCGTTTGAGTCTGAACCTTGACAAGCTTAGATCGCAATGGCCCTACTGAAATCTCACCGCATTTAGCAAGCTAAGGGTAGTATACTTCCCACGCCACTAGCAGAACTAAAGAAATGCGAGGTCCCAAAAAGAAAGCGAACCTGTTCCTCGGCTAAAACTATACTCATCGCAGAATTAAATGATAAGTTGCTTTCTTTTTTATCACAGCTTAGTGAGATGCTAAAAACGTTGGCGCTCTTTAAACCCCTGAAAGATCACCTGAATACGCATGACTATATCAATAACCTATTAGAGAAGATTGCTACTGTTCTAATGGAAAAAGCAAAACAGTTAATTGCCTCTGTTGCCTCTGAAGTGCACGAACGGATATGTAGAGCATAAAATGTGATTTCTTAATGTTCCCGACAGTCTGATTCTGGATAAAGTAAAACTAAAGATACTGAAAGCTTGTAACCTGTCTAACGTTGACTGCAAATGCCAATGTTTAAAAAAAGACATTGAAACATTCAAAGTTGACTTTAGAGAGCGCGTTGTGTGGTTGGGTTGCGACTCGCAAGCTATATTGAGACCTGTGCCAGGGTTGGGAAGAGCAACAAAACATATAAACATTGCAACATTGTAGTCAAATAATTTTCAAATTTTCGAGCGAAGAAGTGGCGCAGGGATTCCTCCATTGTGGACCCTTCCTAGGCCAGTGCAACCAATTTAACGGCATTTTGAGTAAGTCAGACAGGACACCCATGGCGTTTAACTTTCAGCGTTCTGTTGCATCCCATGCATTTTTGTGTGCATTTTCATGGCATTTCTCTTTGGCTTACCCCTGTCCGTTGCGTCTCCTTCCAAGTTTCCCACAGATTTACTTTGGGAATCGATCAACTCTTCAATAGCTGGATGGTCCAAAATTTTGGCACTTTGATACTTACCCTCCTACTGTACACATTGCTCAACTGGACAGGATGGAAATCCAGTGCGGCCATAGGAGAACGCATCATTCGCCAGGGGATGGAAAATGGATAGCAGACGACTGTGGTTAACGAGGCAGTTGAGCAGTTGCAGGCCAGAACAACATTTACATAAAACAAATTCCTGTATCACATTACGTGATAATTAACCTTTTGCATTTACATAAAGCCTTCGGTTTCAACACTGGATCAGCTGTGAGGCAGAACAGTAATCACAACCTTATTTCATTTCTTAGCATTTTCTCAGCTGATGGCTCTCAATGTCAAGACCAAAATTGTTTGCAAACTGCTCTTCTCAGATTCGCTTGTACTTATTCTGATCACCCCTTGTTGGCACGCCTCGTGCAAAACGGAGAAAATAAATTTATTTATTTATTTATATATTATCATTGTTTGCCTACGGTACTAGAACAGCTGTCCGCAGAAACACCTTAATGGGTGCTGATGCGACATTGTAGTCCAATTTAACGGTGCCACCTTGCTGAACAGCGTTGGCACTTGCACCAGGATTTAAATCAGGGGAACAAGCTTAAAATAGCGTGGCGGTGCATAATACAGTGTATCAACACATGAGGCGCAATACTCCTACATGTACGACACACCTCAACTCCTAGACACAGAGTTTCAACTGATAAAATTTCCCGGGAGAAGACATAAGAAAAATTGTTAACTAAGAAGCTCGTTTACAGTGGTTCCTCTCTACTTGGGGAACTTACGCTCGGTCCCAAACTTTGTTGTCCTCGTACTAATACTAGTCGGCTAGAACAAGAAGTTCAGTGTGAACTCTCACATTCCCAAGTAGCTATGCTTTCACTATTGTCAGTGCTAGCTGCTGAGCAGTTTTAATCGACCGTGGTCAATAAGGTTGTCTTTACTTGAAGCACGAAACGTAAGTCAGGTGTTTGCTGGCGCACGCGCACTTAGACGCCCTCAAAGCGCTTAAACGGAACGATAAGGTGCCGCTTCCTAGGCCGGATACAGAAGCAGTGTTGACCTTTTGGATAAATCTCACTATCGCTAAGATGGATGCCATCCACAAAGAGCAAACAAAATTCCCGGATGATGAGGAAAACGTAAGACAAGACGGCCACGACAGAAATGACTGTCACAAAGCTACTACGTTGCCTAAAGCAAGCGAATACAATTGCCTCCGTTGTGTTAGAATACGCGCGTCTCTCCGGGACAATAAATCCACTTCTTTATGGCTTATTGACAGTGCATGAAGAAGGATTTCCATTGAGTGCAGTATTAGACATGTGTGATTCTTCATATCAGTTAACAGAGAAATGGCACGCTAAGCTTTTAGAACCGATCAGAAAAGTCCTATCCAAACACAGCCTTAGAGATTCAATCAGCCTCGTAGACGCCGTAAGCCATATGCAGTTATCCGGAAGGAAAATATTTTCTCCAGATGCAGTGTCGCTTTTCACCAATGCTCCGTTGGAGAAGACGATAGACTACCTATGCAAGGCTATGCGATTGCACCATGGGAATGTCGGCCTCCCAAACGAGTGACTTAAGCGGTTGCTTCTGATGTGAACCAAGAACGTACTAAGCCTGTTCGACCGGAAGATCTACGGACAGAAGAACCGATTTGCACTGGACTCTTCGTTAGGACCATTATAAGCCAACGTATTTATGAGTAAGTTGGAGAACAACTATCTGCACAGGGTTGTCAACAGATTACTATATCACGGATGGTAGGTAGACGATATATTCGGCAGCTCAGATAGTCATCTTTGCACGGAAGCATTAGTGAGGCATGTTGACTCCACCAAAGCAGACATAAAATTCCCCCTTGAACCAGAGTACAACCAATTAATGTTGTAATTAGATGTTCAGGTTGGTCGAAGCTCTGACAAGTCTATTTAACGCCGTGTCCCTAAAAGACATGGAAAGGGCAATAGATTCACTTAGTCAGGTTCGTTCCGCTCAGCTAAAAACGGAAACTTATTCACTGACTACACGAACAAGTAAGTAGGATACGTGGCCTGGACATGCTTCCGGACAAAGTAAAATTTGTACTAAGTCTATTCGACAGTAATGGCTATGGAGGTATCAGAAGCGAAAGCAAAAGTGGATTCAGTACGAAAGCAACCGAGCGACTTATCCTTAGCGTACACGTGACAGGATAGCTGAAGCGAAGTCTACAGGGATTTCTGACGCCATCGCTCAAACGTGCTTTGCAGCAAGCCCACAGCTAGGCTTCTACTAATTGCCGACCTTAATCAACAACTTAAGAAGAGCATTCCATGGTCAAATGCTGCTTCCCTTGTGCACTCATTCTCTTGCTGATGTCGATCAAGATAGAGCGGATAACCACCAGGAGACCGTCCGAGAGAGCTAGGGAACACTGTCCAGCTTGACTGTATAGCGACCTGAACAAATCAGTGGGAAGCGCTGTTCCTTCACACCCGATCGATTTAAGCCACCAGGTCAGAGCGCATGCGGCGTTCTAGCCCATCTACCGCGCAACAAGATGCCACTCAAGGGCGGTTAGATTTCGTATACTGGCAGCAGCCGAGGAAATAGCTATCTGGCTTAATGATCCTGACCCATGTGCGCACCGGGAATTTGTCCAAGCACTCTATCCTGGTCTCCTGTGACGCGGACACATAGTGTGGACCACAGTACACACAAAACCCTCTTGATCGCCGTGGGGGCAAGCACTTAGCTTGGTCAATCAAACCATCGGTGCTTTGAACGTGTACCCTTTTCTTATCTTTACTTTCATGCCATTTATTTGTGGCCTAGTAGAATGATGAGGGGCCACTGAAAATGAGCCTGTTCTTAGAAACGAACTTGTTGCTGCCCCACCAACGTAGCCGCAAACAAATTTCACGCCACCGAAGCAATTTAAATAAAATTAATTGGTTTATTCTCAATGGTGCACAAAATGCCTTAAAAGACATGTTTATGCTAATACAAATTCACAACGTCAGTAATGGTAAGGAAAGGTTGTAAGTTAAGCAGTGCATACTGTATCTTTGTGTATATGCATGTGCAGTATTTATATAGGTTCAAGCGTAAGTGAACCTGTTGAGTGCATTTGTTACTATTAATGTAAATTTGTGCTTTGGGTAAGCAAAGTTGCTCATATAGGAATGGATCAGTTAAAACGTTTGAAGTGGTTGCCGTTCGCGAAATTGGTAGGGTCCTCCGTGATAGAAAGTCAATGACTTTAGTTAGTAGCGAGTCATATCCGCCACATCACAGTGTTGGTAAGCCGACTTATGTGGCTTTTTATAGGGAGCAAACTTGCCAGCCGAAAGCCCAACGCTGCTTGGAACACCGCCACCGGCCTATTAACTGGGGCGGGATTAACCAAAACCACGCTTCTGGCACCACGTAGAGTTTCTGTGGCTAGCCAGCCAATATTCCAGTACTCCTTCCTTTATTATAAGCGACAGGCTTCTCTAGTTCACTGGCACTTGTGACGTTCCCCTACGGATATATAAAATAACCCAAGTAATCAAACTCGCAATATTTATCTAAGAAATATGTGCAGTTCTTGAGCATATATGTGTCAAATGGTTCTATAGATCTCCTGCATTATCCAGAAAGACGTGGCCCATGAAGTCTTGGGATAACCGTTGTAACCATTAAAAGTCATAATAGTATTAAACCCTATATTCGTTGTGGTTTATGTGGCTAAGCCTTTGCTGAAACTTGTATACTGAGGCATGCTGACTGTGGGCTATTTATAAGTTGTCCTGCAATGCTGTGTGTGCATAAGCGTCCTTACTAGATTCCTAGCGTATTCACTTACAATTATCGCTTATTTACCTACCTTTGCTATAATTAGTCGAAAGGAAGCTTGTTGGCCAGTTTCCTCGTACCGTTATTGTGGGGAATTTTTGGATACCTATAGCATCGCTAGATACGCATCCCTATATAGAATTTACATCTTTTCACCACATTTTGCGTATACTGTTTTTAGTTCGTTACTGCTTGCTAAGGAGAAAGAGATTTTGAGCGAAGTAAACTACTGGGCTTATTCGCAGACAACCATTCTAGCGCGAAGCACCCGCGAACTACTGCGTGTGTTGAGTTCATGGGGTTTAATGATTTGCAGAGAGCCGGAGGGAAAATCACTGTCAGCCCATCGAATCCGCCTCATGCTGGGTTTGCTGCGACTCTTTGCGTTGCGACGTTCCCCGAATGTTCGTCTCAGTTGCAGTGGACGCCTCCCAATTCTATCATTCTAAGCTCAACTTTTCTCTAGCAGCCGCTTGAAAGTTTCTTCCGTTGGCGTGCGTACGACACCTTCCGGTAGCCGTTCTAATCGTTTGCCACTTTAGTGGATAGGGTGAAATCCATGCGAATGCTGTATCTTCTTTGCCTAAACAGCTTCCGTGTGGTACCTAGAATAAAACAGTCAGTGTGGTGCCGGAAGCATTGTTGTACCTAACTTCCAATATTCCCTCGTAGGATATGCCTAATATAGACAAGATTCTATAGGCGATGGTGGAACTCCAAGAAAAATGTTTTCGCGTCTGGAATCGAAGCGGTCCGAAAGATCACGAAGTTCCAGAACAGCTTTCGCTAGGCGTCTCTGAACCTTTTCCAACGGCGCACAATCAAAAGCTGAAAGAGGACGGATAGCTGGTGGGCCATATGCTAGGACTAGACGGACGAAGGGTGATCACTGTTTGAAAAATCTCAAATCGTTCGAGCGAATGACCGCCTTAAGCAGCCACCAGTCTCCTTCCAGTGACCACCCGCTTCAATATGCCCTGCGTCGTTCTAAGATCAGCGGACACGATAACCCCGAGATCTGTGTCCTGAGTGGTATTATTTTCTAGCCAAAAGCAGTCAGTAACACTAGGCGATCCATCTTCCAAAAAGCACCCGCTACTAGCGGAGTATTTCATGGTAGTGCACTTGGCCCTCAACTGTTTCTGTTATACATTAATGAAATCTTCCAAGTCTTTAGGTACGGCACTCCATACATATTTACCGATGATAGCAAAGTTGTATTTCCTTTGATGCCAGCTGCATACGAAACAGCCTCTCAAGCAAGCAGCACAAATTTCGGTGTTTTTAAAATCGTTGCGATTGTTGGGGACTAAAATTCTCACCATTAAAGTGCAAAGTTTTCTCTTACCGTTGCGCTATAACACAAACTCTCAACGGTACATCCTCAGGTAACAGCTCCACCGTGCGCGACTTTGTTCTGAATTAATCTAGCTTGCTAACAATTTCTGAACAAGCAAGCTATAGCTCTGCCAAAGCCATATCGAGTATCAGGTATATTCTGAAGTCAGTAAGGCTGGCAAGGTCACAACTCACGTTCTACAAAGTATGGACCAGACCGATTTAGTTACTGCCCGATAATTAACATCGACTCGGGTAAGAATGATAGGGTGAGAATCGAGAAAGTCCAGAGGTATTGCCCTCAACGTTTTTTTGGCCCATTTACACTCAACTATCAAGGACGCCGCAAACTGCTTGACCGGGCGCCTCCCTGGATGCGCAGGCTAAAATCTAACCACTTGTTCCTCACTAAACTTCTCAAAACATCTGCCGCAAGCATAGCCAAAATTTCTAAACCGAAGGGCGATACACGTTACGTTACACGCAAAAGATCTCACCCATTCCCTTTCCTAAGACACGTCGCATCGTTCGTTTAAACCTCTTTCTCTATAGATATGCGCACGTATGGAACAAGCTACCAGCAATTGTCCGAGCGTCAAAAACTGCAGTGGCATTTTCCCCAGCCAAAAAAGATTATTAAGTATCTCTAACGTAGCGTAAAGTTTAAACAAGTGCATTACAGAAGACGTGGTCTGGCAAACAAGCTCCTGCTCACATATAGACATGTAGCACTCAATCACCACAAACTACATCTACGAGTATTAACAGCGTTTCAAACTTATTAGTTTCACTCTCTGTATGTATCCCTTCGCACTTGCCTTCTGCCAACAGTTGCATGGTTCCGCCCATACAGGTTACACTCACCTGTCTCACTGTCTTGCACTTGCATCAGATTGGCTTCATGCGTTATCTCTATGACCCCTCCTGGATTACTGACAAAAATAAACAAGACGGACCCCTCCTCCTCTACTCAACGAGCTGCCTTCTTGTCTGGAGGTAAAGCATCGAGTGCAGCTTTAATTTTATTTCCCTGTGTATGTTATACACCCCAGGATCTTCGACCAATATTCCTTACAACGGATTCCCAAGCTCTCGGATTAGCTGCCTAATGGGATGGGGAGTTGCTGCACAAATCTACTAAGAGTAATTAAAAAATGCCCAGGTAAGTTAAAAAGGAAAGCAGACCGCTTAATGAGCAATTTCTTTCGATGATTGAGCATCAGATTAGCACAACCAAATATAGAACTAAAACTGGAGAGAGTAAAATCGAGCAGTTATTACAAGTAAATTAGACGTAATATCCAAAAGAGTTAATTACATGTTATGGAGTTTGACCACATGTCCTTGACCTCCGTATCCCTCGTTTCCTCTGGCAAGGGTAGCTGTAGAGCCTGAACTAGCTTCGTTTGCGAACATAAGGACGGTTGAACTAATCGAATGCAACTTGCTTTGGCCGTCATAGTTGTACGAATGAGTTGAAATTTCGATCGCTGCGGTGGAACCTTGTGTACAAACCTAAAGGCACGCTTTGGATCCACCTGAAGCCCAGTGTCGACAATATGTGCCAGAATGGAACTATTAATGGCTCCGGTGGTAACATGATGCAACCAACGTGGGCAATGTTCATTCACGCGCTTGGACAAGTGCCGCGCCGTACGACCGATATACGTTGCGCCGCAGGCGCACTCGACCTGATAAACAACCATTGAGGCGGTCAGCATGGGCAACCTATCCTTGTTTCGTGAACGAACAAATGGTTCAGTCAAGTACACGCACTTTAGAGTAGCTGCTGCGAAGGTCGACATAATTGCACCAAGAAGACTACGGGTTAAACGCTCAGTACCTTTGTCCCCATTGAAAGGTAGTCGTATGCATAACTCTTTCTTTACCGCTGTTGACGCTGGCACCGGTTTAGGCTTTTCCCAAAGCTTTTTTAAACTAAGTCTGTCCGGGTATCTATTTTCGCGCAACACATCCTGTATAAACGTCAGTTCCGCATTTAGAGTGTCTTCCGAGCAGATTCAGCATGCTCTCGTAGTAAGACCATGAATCACGTTGCGCTTATTTCTCACATGGAGGAAGCTGTAAAAATGCATATATTGACCAATCCCCGTTGGCTTTCTGTAGACCTGTCTTTGGATTGAGCCGTCTGGTTGCTCAGTTAACAGAACAACAAGATACGGCAGCTGAGCTTCGGTTTCCTTTTCCTAAGTAAAATGCAGTGCTGCATGAGCCCGGTTAAAACGGTTAAGAATTTTATCTTGGTTAATGTGATCATCCACCACAACGAATGTATCGTCCATGTACCAATAATAGTGGCTAAAAGTGGCTACACCTGCCTGCAATTTTGTTCTCTCCAACTTGGCCATGAAGGTATCCGCCATTAGTAGACCTATGGGTGAATTTATGGCCACGCCGTCCTTGTATCTGTAGCATTTGTCGGTAAACAGGAACGATATTCCATGTGAAGCGCAACAGTAGGCTTTTTAGCTCACGAGTAGGCTTACACAATATTATTTTTGTCTGTGTTATATGGTCACCAATGCGCTCTATTCACGCAATCAGCGTAACGTCGTAAAAAGCGAGACAGCATCAAAAGAGAGTATCACGTTCCCGTCAATTTTGGCACTTTTGACGCTTTCTACGAACTGGAAGCTCTCACGTAAACCGTAAGTTGCACGCTGCTGTTTCACCGGTTCCAAAATTTCTACAAGCCAGTGAGCGACCATTTAGTAACGCGAGTTGACCATTGACAAAATGGGACGGAGTGGAACCTTAGCTTTGTGAATTTTTAGTGACCCGTAAAGTCTTGGAAAGTTTGTGTTACTAGGTTTGAAGCTGTCATACAGTGCACCTGAAATATACCCCTTAGTCTGAAGTGCTTGCAAGCTCTTAATGATCTGTGGTTCAATTTGTTCCGTTTGGTATATTTCTCCTGTGCTGCACGAAAACTTGGTCTCGTCGCCCATTATCGTTGTTAGTTTATCTAGGTAATCTTTTCCTTCTGGTAGCACAATCCCCGCACCCTTGTCTGGTCTACAAACGATGACCTCCTTATTGCGCTTTAGTTCCTTTCGGGCATCCAGGTGTTTTCGTGTTAGCAGGCCTTGGGAGAGCACACGATGTTTATGATATTGGTAGCAGCAGTTTACCAAAAAGACTTAAAACGTTCTAGATCCGTACTAATTTGGCGACTAACCCTTTCGTCTGCTAGTGTGCTTATAAATTTTAACTCATAATCGAGCTGGTTGTCCCTGCGCCTAGGAGCGTAAAACTTTATGCCAAACCTTGAGTCTGTTTCTAGGAACCGTGTGCAGCGAAGGCGTTCTTTTATCGAAAAGTCGCTGTGCCAGCTTAAGCCGCAAGCCGCGTTTCTAGACAAGCCAGAGAGGTATATGTACAACTGTTCTAGTTTGACAATGGATAGTAAGTTAATCGAAATTTTGTCGCTTGGCCTAAATTTTTACGCTCCTATATGCAGAGAAAACAAGCTTCAGTATGGGTTACAATTTGGAAGCTTATATGACCAGCCGAAAGGGTTGGTCGCCAACTGGAATACGGATCTAGATCCGTAAACATCGTGTCGTGCAAACATCGCGTCGTTTTTGGCCATAGAATCGATAGTAAAGACATCACTGCGGTTCTTAAAAAGCGCCAGACAACGATGGGCGAGTAGCGAATGTAAACAATTTACTTACTTTTATAGTTACACTTCTACGTTTCGCTGCACTTCATGTAAAATGTATGGTTCAACTTACCCAAATTTAAAACGACTGGTACCAGCTCGTCTTTGCTTGCTTCTTCCTTTGTTGTCGCCGGTTTATTAATCTGGTGTTCCGTTCTGCTGTCTGACTGCTTCATTGTTGGCATATACGTGCTCTCTCCTCTGCCTATACTTTGACTTTACCATCGTCAGAAATTGCAGCAAAGCAGTAGCACTTCATGTAAGGGGAAACTAACCTTTACATGACTTGCTATTCATTTTTACTGGTTCTTTAAATACCACTTACCAAATCATACTTTTAAAAACACGCCCGGTTCCTCAGCGTGGTCAATTACTTTGGTATGTTTATTAACTACTATACTGCCGTGCTTCAACCACTGACGGATTTGCTTAAAGATAACTCGAATAGATGCACATTTACTTTCGAAGCCGACACTGCATTGCTTAATATCAAACAGAAGCTGTTCCCAGTACCTTCCTTAGCCTACTTGAAGACTGATGAGAATGCTACTGCTATCCTTAAAATCAAATCCTCACCATTTGCTGTTCGAACCGCTTTTACTGCAACTGAACTGTAACGAAATTTAACCAGTGGCTCGTTTCTCGGAGGCTATAGTCAGCACAGACCCATATGGCACTTTGGTGCGAGCTGCTCGCAATCTAGTTATCGTCAAACATTTTCGTTATGCCTTTGAAGGACGACGTTTTGTAGCCAACAGCGCTCACACGGCTCTCGTCTACGCATGTTGTTCTGCTTCTGAGCACAGTTCTTTGCGAAAAAGGCGGTACTTGTATTACTCTACACAATTATGTGCCAACATTTGCTATATTGCCGGTCGAAACCATGCTGTTACTGATACACCGCCTCGTGCTAAAGTTCACCAGCTTTCGCCTACGGCCGTTAAACTTGAGGAAATGTCGGTTGCTCAGACGAACAAGCAGGAACTTGTACACTTTCGAGTACATACCTCAGCGTAATTATTGAAAAGGCTAGTGTAAAAACCCGACGCAAGGATTTACTATTTACACCGGTAAACCAACACCTTTTATTTCGCTGTCTTTCGGACGAACGGTGTTTAACCATTTTCAGGCACTTTCGCACTTAGGCATTTGATCCACTGTGAAGGTAAGCACCCATCGTTACAGTTTGCCATATATTCGCGCGGATATCCGGCAATAAGATAAGCATTGTTTCAGCTGTCCTAGCAACCAAGTGCACCGACACACCATCACTGTCACTGGAATCTTCGCCAAGCCTTAAGGCACCGGTTGGACAGGATCACTTACATTTAGTTGGACATTCTCCCCATCTAACGATTGTGCTTATATTTTGACGAGTGTGGATTGATTTACGGGTTGGCCACACGCAAGTTTTACTCAACAATCATACTGAAACTGTGGCTTGCGCAATCTTGGAAACTGATTTCGCTTTTCGGCGTACAAACAACCAGACCTATCAATAGGGGATCTCAATTTAGTCCTAAGGGTTACCGTGACGAGAAGGGCTTTTTGCACTGTATTTACATTCGGACAAACCTTCATCATGTTTTTGTAATTTTCTTGGTCGAACCTTCTCAACGACAACCATCATAGCCAGGTAAACTATGACTCACCTCTCTCTAAGCTAATTCCATTCGTTCAGGTTGATGTTCATGATACTGTCAAAGTGGCTGTTGAGTATTTCCCTACCGAACTTGTGCCTGGTACGATACAGATGACCAGGTGTGGGATATTGGACACAAGACTCACTGGAGAATTGCATCCTGTTGCTTACGCTAAACAACTTAAGCGGCACTTTCGGGCTGTTCAAGCTTCTTCTCGGATTACTGCTCAGGAACAGCGAATCCATCCGGAGTTGCACACTTGTCGGTTAGTTTTCCTTCGCAGCGATTCAGTTTGAAAATCGTTAACCCATCCGTATGAAACCTACTTCAAGGACTTGTCACGAAAGCCCAAATACTTCATCCTGGAAAAGACTGGATAGAGGGAACCTTCGCGTATTGACTGCCCTAAACCTGCCTATGTTGAGCCTACTGTTAAATATGCAGACAAGCTTGATGTGACTAATTTCTGGTTTTACTCTATGTTATTTAACCGACCCATGATGACGCCTCAGCAGCTTGGTGCGCTCGCTCAACCATTGCTTGTACGCTCACATGTGCAGTCTGTTTTGTTTCGTTACCCTCTAAACCAGCGGAATACATCATGTAAACAGCGTTGTCTAGCGGTTCCTTACCAGTCCACGCTCTACCAGGGGAGTTATGTAGTGGAGTTTACCGCTTACATGTTTCTTACGTGAAAGCATTACTCTCAAGACGCCTATTCGTATAGTATTTTGAATTGATGAAAAACCACTGGAATATATTTCTTTGAACATCCGCGCTCAGGTCGTGTTGATTAATGACGCTGCTGCTGCTGGTGTCGCTGCCTCCGGCGTTGTGGCTGCTTGCTTAAGCAGTCTTCGATTTTTCTTGAAACCCGCATGCCTGCAATGTAACTACCACCTAACATCTGCTCCCATTGTGTTCGTCGTGCCCAACAGTTATATCGTTCATGCTGACTGGAACTTACCTTAGCTTTGACCGTGAGTTGGCTTCTCGTTAAGTTTTTCTTTTTCTTAGGGGACAAGCATTGCTTCATTTCGTACACAAATACATGGTCAAAATTTATGCAAGTCAAGCCAGCAAGGTTAACTTGGGTCCCCCTGTCGCTGGTTGGCTACCTTGCCTCTGAAATAGCATCTGAAAATTGGAATGCTTTGATAGTAAAGAAGATTGAAGAGGAGGATCTGGTTTTAAGAATAATGCCAGTTTTCTAGTGTTTCCAATATGGGTGGGCAGAAATGTAATAGATAATGCTAGGTATATGTAAAGCGCGAAGCGGGATCGGTACGCTTTAAAACCAATACGCGAAAATAAGGCCAACCTCCGGTGAGTGGAGAACACCAAAGGTAACGCTAGGAAAAATTTATTAAGTGGGCGAAAGGCTAGCTAGTGCTAAAAATAAGGCACCGAAAGATAGCTAGCTAGGGAAAGGTGTGGTCGCGTGCGCGGAGAGCAAAGATGGCAGCGGAGCCGAGGAGCGTCGCGCCGTTCGAAGGCGGATGCTATGTTGACTCAAACAAACGCGAGCAACGTTCAAACAGGCGAGCGGCTATTTTGCTATGTACATCGAGAAAATATAATTTTGTGATTTTGTAATATTTTACGCAGCATGCGGCAGCCAAACAGGGGAATCTCCAGGTCACTACACAGCCCCCCTCTTAGAAGGGAACCGTAGGTGACCCTTCGATCTACGTGAGGACTGTCCGTCGCCGGCCAGCCTTCTGCGAGACCAGGCGGTGAAACCTGATGCAGCTGCTGGGGGAGAACCAATGCGATCGGACGCTAGGGGGGCTCCCACCCGTGTCCTCCCTACAGGTGCCAAAAACACAAAATGGGGGAAATGTTCGCAGCGTTCGAGTGCGTAGTGTCAAAGCACACGATGTTTGAGCACGTAGTGTCCGCAAACGTAACGTTCGATCGTCGTTGAACGTCCGCGTGTCGAGGATATGAAAAAGAAGCGGAGACGCGGAGTGTCAAACAGGTGCGAGCGACAGAGCTAACGAAAAACGATAGCACTTACCGAGTGCGATAAGCAAATAAAGCGAGAACCATTTTGTGTTTTCAAAACGATTTTCTCCTTTTTTTGGGTTTTCAAAACGTCTTTGCGGTTTTTGGGGTTTTCAAAACGCTTTGCAAATTTTTTTGGGTTTTCAAATCGTTTTTGTTGGGCGGGTTAGGCCACAAGCAAAAAGGAAGCGGGAAAAGAAGAATGAAAAGAAGACTAATCTTTTAGTCGCGCTGGCCAATGAACCCGCCTACCTGACCTAGTCGATTTCGGACGTTCGGTCGGAGGCGTTGTCGATCCAGCAGTTTTGTCGGATGAGGACGCTTTCGGCTCGATAGAAACGTAAGGAACTGAGTCGGAAGAGTTGGTCGGAGAATGCTTCGCAGCATCGGAAGTCGGCGTATCGTCGATCATGGGCTGCGTTGACTCGTCCGAAGGTGGACAGGAGTCATCGTCGATCTCAGGTTCCACATGGGCAACCTTGAGACGGTCGATAGAGACGGTTTCATGTTTACCGTGGCGGTCGATAACGAATACGCGGTCCTTACGTTTAAGAACCTTAAATGGACCTTCGTAGGGTCGTTCGAGTGGTCTGCGTAGACCATCGACTCGAAGGAAAACGTAAGTGCAATGCAGTAGATCTTGTGGAACGAACGATTTACGTCGTTGTTCTCGCACGTCGGTTGCTTTAATATGGCGCATGCTCGTGGCTAACTGCCGAGCGTAATTCGCGTCGTAGCGAGGTGTTCTAGGGTTTTCAGAAAAGAAGTCCCCAGGTAGTCGAAGAGGTTGTCCGTATACCAATTCGGCGCTGGACGTGTGCAAATCAGCTTTAAGAGCTGATCGGATACCAAGTAGTATCATGGGCAGTGCTTCGGTCCAGCTTAGTGCATTAGCGGCACTAAGTGAGGCCTTCAGCTGTCGGTGGAAACGTTCCACCATGCCGTTGGATTGCGGGTGATAGGCGGTAGTCCGGATGCGTTGACATCCGAGGACTTTGAGAAGATCGTTGAAAGTCGAGGATTCGAACTGCGGACCGCGGTCGGTAGTCACTGTGGCTGGACAGCCATGTGAAGCGACCCAGCGCTCAACGAAAGCGCGCGTTACGGTGTCCGCGGATACGTCGGGTATAGGTACGGCTTCGGGCCAACGGGTGTATCGGTCGATCATGGTCAAAATGTAGACCATTCCTCTGGATGGTGCCAAGGGTCCAACTATGTCGAGATGGACATGGGCGAAGCGAGCTGAGACTTGCGGAAAACGACCAAGCGGGGCGGACACGTGCCGCTGTATCTTGGCCTGTTGACACGTTAGACATCCGCGTGCCCAGCGCTTAAGATCGCATTGCATTCCGGGCCAAACGTATCTCTCGGATATGAGCTTGATCGTGGCTCGGATGCCTGGATGAGCGATGTTATGAAGGGTGTCAAAAACTAGACGTCGGAAGGTTTCTGGAACGACGGGTCGAGGTCGTCCAGTAGAAGTATCGCACAAGATTGTGCCATCAGATGACGGCAGTGGATGCGATGTGATTCGCAGCGAAGAATCTTGTTTGACGTTCTGACAGTCAGTGTCGGCTAGTTGCGCGGTAGCCATGGCAGATAAGTCAATTGCCTGGCCAGAGGTGTGGATTGCGGAGACGCGCGAAAGGGCGTCAGCAACGACGTTATTCTGACCAGAAATGTGTCGGAGGTCAGTAGAAAATTGAGCCACGAAATCCAGCTGACGAACCTCACGTGGTGAGTGTCGAGCTGATTGATTTCGAAAGGCGTAAATAAGCGGCTTATGGTCGGTGAAGATAACGAACGAATTACCTTCTAAGACGTGCCTAAAATGTCGAACGGTAGAATAAACTGCCAGCAGTTCGCGGCTGAACGTGCTGTACTTGGCTTCTGCCGGTTGTAAGCGTCGGGAGTAGAAAGCGAGTGGCTTCCAGCATCCCTCAGTGAATTGCTGCAGGACAGCGCCAATGGCGGTGTCCGATGCATCGACTGCAACGCTGAGTGGAGCCTTCGGGTCGAAATGGTGAAGCATAACGGCTTCGGCCAAGGCCTCTTTGCAGGCCCTGAAGGCTTCGGTTGCAGCGGGCGTCAATTCGACATTGCCGTTCTTGCGACCACGAAGTAAGTCGGTCAATGGACTGAGCAAGTCGGCACAACGTGGCAGAAATCGACGGTAGTAGTTAATCATCCCACTAAAACGGCGGATGGCGGCCAAAGTAGTCGGAAGGGGAAAGTCCTTAATAGCACTGACTCGGTCTTCGAGCGGCCGTATGCCATGCTGGTCAATTCGATGACCAAGAAAATCGATGGATGGTTGCTGAAAGATGCATTTGTCAGCGTTGACCGTAATGCTATTAGAAGCTAACCTCTCGAAGAGCATCTTGAGGTGCTTCGCGTGCTGTTCTTCGGAAGAACTAGCTACTAAGATGTCGTCTATGTAAGGATAAACAAAGTCGAGACCTCTGGTGACAGAGTCTATGAAGCGTTGAAAAGTTTGAGCTGCGTTACGAAGACCGAAGGGCATTCGCAAGAATTCGAAAAGTCCGAAAGGCGTGATGACTGCGGTTTTCGCAATGTCATCCTCGGCTACAGGGATCTGGTGGTAAGCGCGAACCAGATCGATCTTCGAGAACACACGGGCGCCACGTAGGCTAGCCGTGATGTCCTGAATGTGCGGAATGGGATAGCGGTCGGGGACGGTAGCGTTATTAAGAGCGCGATAGTCGCCACATGGACGCCAGTCTCCTGACTTTTTAGGCACCATGTGTAGAGGCGACGCCCACGGGCTCTTAGACGGGCGAATAATGCCTAGGTCTAGCATGTGCTCGAATTCGGAGCGAGCAATTTTGAGCTTGTCGGGGGTCATGCGCCTGGCTTTTGCGAACACAGGCGGACCTTTCGTAACGATATGATGTGTCGCGGCGTCGGTTGCGGAAGGCAACGGGACGGCAGGACGGAAGACCTGCGGAAAACTATCGAGCAGCGTTTGCCCGACGGGTGAAGTAAGTTGAGTCGCGTACACGGGACTGATTGACGCGGTGTCGGTCAAAGTCCCAATGACTGCGAGGTTCGTAAGACGGTCGACTAGACGGTGTCGCTTAACGTCGACGAGTAGGTCGTAATGACGTAAGAAGTCGAGACCAAGGATAGGCGTTTGAACATCCGCAACGAGGAATATCCATTTGAAAGCGCGTCGGAGGCTGAGATTTAGCGTGCGCGAGCGTTGACCATATACGCGGATGATGGTTCCGTTAGCTGCGCGCAATGAGCTAGTCACCTTTTCGGTCGGGTCATTTGGATCACGCGGGAGAACGCTGACTTCTGCGCCAGTATCGACGAGATAGCGAACTCCGGTTCTACGATCGGTGACGAAGAAAAGGCGACTGCGTTGACCAGCTACGTCCGTCGCCCCTACGTGCTGGTCCGCCCGTTTCCCTGCTGCTGTCGTTTGAAGGAACAGGGCGGGCGACATGATTTAGCTTGCTGGCCGAAGCGTTCGTGGTACCAGCAGTAACCGTTTCTATTCGGTGATCGCGAAGGAGACTTCGAACGTGAACGCGAACGGCTCCTAGAGCATTTACAGCGGTTATGTCTGGAGGCCGAAAAGTCTGCGAATTGTCGAGTCAACGTTGCCATCTGGGATTTAAGCGTAGCGATATCGTTGTCCGGTTTCGTCTGGACCTGCGAAACCTGGCCGTACGACTCCCAAATTCGGTCGGCTGTATCGGCCAGTTTGGACAAAGGTGCATCCTCACTAGCGCAGAGGATGTGTAGCATCTCGCGCGGAAGTCGTTGCAACCACATTTCCCGAAGAAAAGAATCATCTATCGAAGAGGGTTTAGCTAGGCTCTGCATTTTTCGAAGCAGCTGAGATGGCTTAAGATCGCCAAGATCGGTTTCGTTGAGGAGTTTCGTAACTCGTTGTCGATCGGATAAGCCTGTTCTTCTCAGAACAGCTGTCTTGACTGCATCGTAAGTCTTTTGGTCGTCAGGAAGATCTAGAATGTCATCAATGTCATCGATGACATTTAGCGGAAGCGCGGAAACGACTAGGTGGAACTTGGTCTTTTCGGACCTAATACCACGCAAAGAAAATTGCGATTCTAGCTGACCAAACCAAGACTTAGGATTAGTCTCGCGAAAAGGTGCGATAGGAAGCGTAACTGTGCCGATCTGAACGTCAGAATCTACGCGATCAGTTGCCATAGCGAGCAAAATAGCGAGCCAGCAAGATTAAACCGGAAAATGAAAAGTGAAAATCAGACGGGTGAGCGAAAAAATGTGGCCAAATCTGAAAAGAAAGGTTAGCGAAAACTCACCGGATAATGACCAAAATTCGGGGTCACCAATAAAGCGCGAAGCGGGATCGGTACGCTTTAAAACCAATACGCGAAAATAAGGCCAACCTCCGGTGAGTGGAGAACACCAAAGGTAACGCTAGGAAAAATTTATTAAGTGGGCGAAAGGCTATCTAGTGCTAAAAATAAGGCACCGAAAGATAGCTAGCTAGGGAAAGGTGTGGTCGCGTGCGCGGAGAGCAAAGATGGCAGCGGAGCCGAGGAGCGTCGCGCCGTTCGAAGGCGGATGCTATGTTGACTCAAACAAACGCGAGCAACGTTCAAACAGGCGAGCGGCTATTTTGCTATGTACATCGAGAAAATATAATTTTGTGATTTTGTAATATTTTACGCAGCATGCGGCAGCCAAACAGGGGAATCTCCAGGTCACTACACCTCTTCGTTTTCCGCATACAATCTTGAGGGGTCGAATCTTGGAGGAAATTTTCCTGCTTTTTACCGAGGCGGAAGGCAGAGACAATGTTTATTCCCTGTTCGCCTGCATCAAACAGTAGAGAAATCATCCTCTCGAGCAGTATTTGATCATCCAACATTCCTTCCCCGAGGTAGCCTTTTCCGATTCCGCCGCGTTCACCATGATGAGACAGCGGTCACGAGATGGCTGAATGCGCTCTGGAATTGGTGGCTTACGAGATGCTAGGATTTTCCTTTATCACTTTTTCCAGCTCAGAGATTCTGTTCAGAATTATCTTCATTTGTGACTGCGAAGGATGGAAGCTCAGGTTTATTCAAAGACTTAGTCTTAGCATTGGTGACACATGTGGCGGACCTTGGCCACACGAGGCCAAAGTCGCTTTCTCCTTCACTACGTCCGCATATGACTTCGTCGTAGGCTCAACAGGCCGGATGGTGTATCAATGGGT
>OX104060.1:18773213-18795412 GCA_944474145.2 Dicrocoelium dendriticum | reverse complement strand
TTAGTCTCACCGAATGTGTTCGACAAGTGAGATAGGATGCGAACTAAGAATGCAGGTAGTCTGGTATGTCGTAAGAAGCCAGTTTACTTAGTCCATTATGAGGGACTCTGTCGATTGCTTTCCCATATCTAAGAAGAGTATGAACAGAGCTTTCCTGAAAGCAACCATGGACGTTATATTGTTCAGGAATTCCAACTAGCAAGTTTGACAGCATTTAGACGGTAAGAATTCATCCCGAGATTTGTTGATGAGCTGACGATGGTCAAGAAACGTAGAGCGCTTCTTTGACGATCCTCTACATCACACTTAAAGCAAAAGCTCTGACTGGGATATCGGTAGCTTTTAATGGGTTTTGACGGCTTCCCTTTTGTGTATTGGGATGGTTACTGCAGGGTTCCAAGCAGCGAAGAAGGCTCCGTGTTTCAATGCTAAAAAGTGAAGATGTTACCAAAGGGGACGGCGATATTCAGGCCACCTAATATTAGCAGGGCCGAGATGAGACCATCCGGTCCGGCATGGAAAGCTAGTTTGAAACCCAGCATTTCCAGAGTAATGGTACGCAGGTCAAATTGTACTGTGCGTAAAGTAGCATTAGCGCAACTTGGAATATTAAGTGTCAGGGTCAGGTTAGCAGACGTGAAAAAGACACAGAAGTAGAGATTCATGACCTCACATACTACAGCTAGGTTAGTGGCACCTGAATTGTCTGGAGGAATAACCGATTTACTGGAATTCGGGCAGGGTGTCTTGCACCTTAGCAGAAGAACCAGGGCTTTCACATGGTTAATAGTGTTAATTGGCAGTAGGTTCTTTAGGCCGATAGGCGGTAGCTGGTGAACATTTCTACTCCAACAACATTACGATAATGCAAATAAGGAGGAAAAATTCTTGGGCCTTGTTATATCTTGAGCGTAGCACTTTGCGTTTGCCGTGTAGTTTGCGATGGGAGCTGCATACTGCGGTAGCTGCATTGTCATTGGCTTCGTTATATGTGCGTCTATCTGGGCAGGGTGCTCGGTTTCTATATAGTACCAAAGAGGCAGTATCCGTAGCTGTAGCCTGAAAGAAGAGATCGCAGCTGCTGGATCACCGAAGTAGAGCAAATGTTATCCAGTTGATGCGTTTGAACAGCCAAACAAAACAAGACGTTCTAACCACTGGGAGACGAGTAGTGAGTAGTTGGGAAGGAAACTTTACTATTGTATGATCGCAGCCTGGGCGGTTGTCAAGCATGCTGGCAGTACACGCGCCACTCTGCTTGTAAAAGTAGACCTATGTTCTTGATTAAAGGAGACACACCAGTACAGGCACGATCTGGTGATGGTCAGAGCTACAAAAACACGATGAACGCATGTATACTAATAGACAGCGGAAATTGTTGGAAAACTACATAGCTCAAAAAGTTACATAGTTGTTGCCTAGGAATATTGCAGTGAGAAGGACTGTTGCATTTGAGTCAGGTAGCCATGTGACGCAGAAGTGCGGTGAACTATATAAGTGTTTCCGTCACGAATACTAGGTAATGGTTTGAATAGTTTCGGAGGTTGCGCATTATTTTACTTGGGCGTAGGAAGGCGATATAAGGTTTTATGAACACCGTCGGACGAAGGGTTAAAGTTTCGTTATTATGCCATAAGGCTCAAGATTTTGACTTTTGGAATCAATGTCTGGGCTTTGCCATGGGAAGGGACGTTATTAAGTGGCGAGTCACATCTGATACGCAGCTGTGTTAGTAAAAGCAAGTTTGTGACTTTTATAGGGAGAACGCTTGCCAAACAAAAACCCATCACGTCCTGAAACGCTGCCACTAAACACAAGTTGAATAGCAAGGAGCGACTAGCAACGGTACTTTACTACGGAGTTTCCGCACGGCTAATCACAGTCATGGTGCATTCAGTTTTCCGTGCGCTGAACACGATGCTTAGCCTTGCTTTACCAGTATCGGCTAAGCCGGTGGTACTGGCCGGAGCAATGACTATGAATGGAGGGATTCAGAGTTGCGCAAGTGAGCAAGTCTTAAAATAATAAAGGTAGGGTATTTCGTAGGCGGTAACCTTAGCACAGCAGCTAAGGTACGGGCCAGATGGGTGTTTCAGGCATGCCCCTACCAAGTAAGTAAGGCACATGAAGTGAGCTAAAGCTTTTTCTGAGATAGTTTAAAGACAAAAAGGAGGTAACTACAATCGTGCATGTCCATAGAAACGACCAACCAATGTGTTAGATGTGGTCACGGGAATAAAGGCATGGCCGAAAGCCGCAGCATAGACAACCTTCGACAGCCAGCTGACATGCAGAAGATCTTCGGCAGACCACAACGACGAGGTGAGTCAAGTATCCATGGTTTAATGACGCCAAATAGCTGAAGTAATCCACTTGAAAGGAAAACGAGACTTACCGCCAGGTTAACGCAACAAAGAAGTAACAGGGCAGATTGATAAAACGCGCGTTTGAGGTGATAAACCGGAAGTGATAAAGCGCTGTACCCAATTTTTCAAACCAGTAGGGTAAATAAATAAATAATTTATTCTCAAATTTATAGAGACACACCAAATCGGGCATGATCAAGATTTACAGGCCGCTGTGTATTACAACGATACTTCTGGTTTATTCATGCGTAGTGTAAGCGGTCAATACACTATAAGTGCAGTGAAACGGTACACGTGGTCGGTGAGTATAATATTTTGGCACGGGTAGGGAAAAATTGAAATATGAGTCTAGTCCACTTGCGAGTGTGTAGTTGTGGGCAGTGACTTTATTCAGTGGCGAGTCACATCCGCTAAGTCGCAGTGTTGTTAAACAAACATTTGTGGCTTTTTATACGGAGAAAGCTTGTTAGGCGAAAACCTACCACGTCCTGCAAAACTGACATAAAGTATTTTGAACACTGATGTATAACTGGCAAAGCTGCTTGAAGACTGAGTTCATATTCGATTATTCGCAGTCAACTGGCTTCCAAATTCCTCGGTTGGCCGGAGATATAGTTTTTCAGGGCCACCATAATTGTTGCAGCCGGTTGATGATGGGAACATCAAGAATAGTTGTCTTTTTGTGTGTCCAGGTGAGCAAAGTTTCAAACTTTCTGCTGTCTGACTTTACAGATGTATAATTTGCGGGAATTTGATGACTTGTCTAGCTCTTCATACTGGACAACTGTTATGGTGGTGATTGCAGAAGAGTCCCTTTTGTATACAGCCATGCTTCACGTAGGTCCTTGTCGGTTAGTACCCTCGTCAGGCGAAACCTGTTCTTCAGTCCAATCCCGGATCTCCAAGCATTTCCGGACCACTGAGAAAAGGGAAAGTGAGAGACAACCGAGAGAACACCGCGAGAACAGACGTGGAGTAAAACATAGTTAAACTCTCATGTTACAACTTTTGTATTTGAGGCAAAACTTTTACCCTGTGAAAAATGAATATGCTGCAAATGACTTTTGAACGCCCAACGGAATCAATATCCGTTTGGGTAGATCGCTAATGTCTGCTGGAGAAAAGAATGTTGCACCAGTAAGTAATCCACAAAATATCAATTTGGTATGCTTCAAAACTTGCGTGGGGAGAGAGCAAAGAGAGTTAGAAGACTGGTGGGGATTGCATGGTGCATGAAAAGCAAGTAGCCAGCCTAATGCGACACGGAGCGCAGATTAAGAAAGATAAAACCAAGTAGTTTGCCGCCAGAGAGCGCTAAAGGTCAATTGGCAGTAAGGCAGCGGTAAGCTTAGACGCGGACATTCCAAGAAAAAAGGGTGATTGATATAATGTGTGGAGCCTAATACGCTCAAGATAATTGCAGATAATTGCCTTGGCCCTGCGACCACTAGCTGCTTCTAAACAGAGGCCGAATTTAAGGCAATCGACAGATTGGAGCGCTAGGAAAACTTACTAGTGGCCAGATGTAGCCATTCCAGTAAAAACTTGGTCACTAGTGTATGTCTTCAGGTTCACATAATGCATCAACAAGCCAATGAAGGTAAGAGATACGGACATTCCAAGAGAATATACGTTGGAGTGTATTCTAGCAAGCTCAAGGCCTGCGCAGAATAGCTATAGATCCTATATCAAATCGCTGATAATTGGTGAGGCAGAGAAGCAGAGGGACATAAAGTAACGCGAGGACAGAGAGTATCAGTGGCCAGCAAAGGCATTCAGTTTGAACCTTCTAAATACCAGTGGATACCTACAGTGCCAGAATAAGTCAACAAACCAACGAAGGTATATGATGAAAACAATCCGAGAGAGTAAGGGTTGCAGAGTTATGGAATGGCTCCTAGCGCAATGTTGTATGCTACCTACAGTGACTCGCTTAGCTGAAACGTGGTGACGTAGGTAAATCGAAGAACTGCTAATGGTACTAAGGGTAGGAGTATCGACGGCTAGCAATGGCATTTGGGTGAAGCTAGTGGATGCCTACAGTATCCCAGAATAAGTCAAGAAGCAGCAAATGTATGTGACGCAGCCAGTCCCGGAAAGTAAAGCTTGGAGGAATAAAAGAGTGGCTCTTGGCAGACCCCGGACATGCGCAGAGATGTTGGAGCCTAAGAAGAATGGCAGCTGCTAAACAGAGGCGCCAGAGGAAAGACGAAGAACAGATAACGGCGCTAGGATTGAGAGTAGCAGTGATCAGCAATGACTTTTGGATGAAGCCTCCTAGTTACCAGTGTATACCTACCGTGTCCCAGAATAAGTCAACAAACAGCAAATGTGTGTGTCGCAGACAGTCCCAATGAATGAAGGCTGCAGGTATAAGAGAGTGGTTCTTAACAAGCTCCGGATGTGCGCAGAGATGCATGGAGCCTAGGACCACTAGTTGTTGCTAAACAGAGGCGCTGAGGTTAAGACGATCGGCATAATGGCGCTATGGAAAACTTCCGGTGGACAGATGTAAACATTCCATTATGCAGTTTGGTCACTAGTGGATGCCTACAGTGTTACAGAATACATAAAGAAGGCAATAAAGATAAATGATACAGACATTTTAAAAGATTACAGGATGGAGAAACAAAGCGTGTCTCCTAGCAGCTCCGTATATGCGGTAAAATGAATGAAGCCTACAACGAATAGCTGCAGAAAACGTGATGAAGAAAAGATGAAGGAAAGGTAACGGTGCTAAGAGAGAAAACCAGTGGACAGCGACTGAGTTCGCATTAAGTCTTCTAGTTATTAGTGGATACTCACGGAGACAGAACAAGTCAACCAACCAGCGAAGTTAGCTAATGCAAAACAACCCAAGAGAATAAAAGTTGGGCAGAGAAGGAGTGGCTCCCAACGCAAAGGTGTATGCTACCTACAGTGACTCGCTTCAGCTGAAAAGTGATGGCGTAGGCAATACGAAGAACTGATAATGGTAATAAGGGAGTAAGTATCGACGGCTAGCAAAGGTATTTGGGTGAAGCACTCTAGTTGCTAGTGGACGCCTACAGTGTCCCAGAATAACTAAATAAATAAATAGGGATGTTGCTGGACCAGCTAGAGGCTGCAGCCTTAAGGGTTCAGATCAATCTTTACATTAATCCTATGCTCTTGCATGGAAGTAGGCAAAATACGAGCATATGTTCCTAGTTGGCATGTACAAATGTATCGGCATTGTTTGGTGTAAAGCAGATGGAGTCGTAGGCGTCCACGTTGAAATGCTTCTAGTTCCTTCGGGCCATATTGAGCTCCTTGTTCTTTTGCTGTGAAAGTAGTGCCGTATTTCTTTCTTTGAAACAGGATCCAATTCACCACAAATGCACGTTAACTTTATTGGAACTTTTTGGCCCGCTCATTCGCCACGCTTGTTAGTGCGCACATGGAAAAAATAAGAGCGGCGGCATTGTAAGGGTTACGAAAATTTAAAAAATAATTTTGTGAAATGGATGAAAATAAAATGGACATGTTAGGAGCCATACTAAGGCGGCGCGCTTCGCCAAAATAATACAAGTTAACAAAAATGCATAGTCCAACTTTTCTTGAGTGATATTGCTTTCTGGCGCGAAATTTCAACCTGGGTAAATCTCAGAAGAAAAAAACCTTTTCTAAGGCTAGTATACTGCGTAAAGTAGCACTAAACTAGGCTGCTCTGGTTAAGTGTTAACCGCTTATTACCTTAAAAGTAAAAACAATGCAATGCAATGCAGTTATTCGCAATGGAATGATGGGCTACGAATCAGAGCATTACATTTTTGCTAAAAATGGTTTCCGCCTTTGCGAGCCGATAGCAGAAGAAAGAAAAGAAAATGTAAAAATAAACCGAAGCAAAGCATGCGACGCAGACAGCTTCAGATAATAATGGTTGGAGAAATCAAGGTTGGCTTTTAGCAGGCTCTGGATATTCGCATAGGCATGGGGCCTACAACCAGTAGCTGTTTCTGAACAGAGGCTGAATTTAAGACAATCGAGTGATGCTGGTGCTAGAAAAACTTACTAGTGGCCAAATGTAGCCATTCCAATAAAAGCTTGGTCACTAGTGTATGCCTACATGGTCACATAATGCGTCAACAAGCCAGCGAAGGTAAGTGATACCGACATTCCAAGCGAATATATGATGGAGAGACGAGGAGTGAATCCTAGCGAGCACCGCATTTGTGCAGATTTATGGAGCCTACAAGAATCGCTGCAAAAGTTGATGAATAAAACAAGCCGAACGATATAAAATGGCAATATGAAAGTGAGTATCAGTGTGCAGCAAATGCCTTCGGATCATCTTTCTAAAATCTAGTGGCTACCTACGGTGACAGAATAAGTCAACAAACCAGCTAAGGTATGTGATGAAAACAATCCAAGAGAGTAAGAGTTGAGGAGATAAGGAGTGGCTGCTAGCGCAACGATACTTGCTACCTACAATGAACCGCTGCAGCTGAAAAATGGTGACGGAGCTAAGCCGAAGAGCAGATACTGTCGCTAGGTTAAAGAGTATCGGTGGCTGGTAATGGCATTTGGATGAGGTCTTTTATTTGCTAGTGGGTACCTACAGTGTCCCAGAATAAGTCAACAAACAGCAAATGTATATGACGCAGACCGTTCTAGAGAGGAAAGGCTGAATAATTAAAAGTGTGGCTCTTAGCAGGCTCCAGCTACGCTTAGTGATGCACGATACGTCTGAAGAATAGCCGCTGATAAACATAGGTGCCAAGAGTATGGCGAAGAAAGGATAATGGCACTCTGGGAGTTTGTGTATCGGCGGCTAGCAATGACGTTCGAATGAAGCCTTTTAGTTGCTTGTGTATACCTATTGTGTCCCAAAATAAGTCAACAAACAGCAAATGTACAATAGGCGGGCGCTCCAATAGAATAAAGGTTGGAGGGATAAAAGTATGGCTCCAAGTAAGCTCCTAATATGCGCAGAGATTTTTGGAGCCTACGAAGTATGGCCGCTGATAAACAGAAGTAGGATGATAAACAGATACTGGCGCTAGGAGCAAGGGTATCAGTGGTCACTAATTGCATTTGCATGAAGCTTTCTAGTGCTATCGGATACCTACAGCAACAGAATAAGTCAACAGACGGGCGAAGGTATGGGATACTAACAATACGAGAATAAACGTTGGAGAGATCAGGAGCGGTTCCTAGTGCAAAGATGCACCCTACCTACAATGAATCGCTCCAGCTAAAAGTGCTGACGTAGGTAATACGAAGAATTGATAACGGTACTAAGGGAGTGAGTATCGACGGCTAGCAATGGCATTTGGGTGAAGCCTTCTATTTGCTAGTGTATACCTACAGTGTCCCAGAATAAGTCAACAAACAGCAAATGCATGTGGCGCAGACAGTCTCAGAGAGCATAGGAGAGAGAATTAATGGGGCTTGTGTCCGATAATTTCTGTTTTTGGATTTAGAGGTGCGCTGGACTATGTTCCCAATTTTATCCTCCGGTATGTTGTTGTTAAAGAGCCCGCATGTAGGCAGGGTAGCAAGGTGTCCATGTAGGGATGATCGGAACTGTGTGGTATTCTCGACTGCCCTAACTTGTAATAGTACCCTGTTCCAGACGCGAGCGAGTCTGTAGAGAAAGGAGCTGTTACGCACGTTGTTGAGGGCTGTAGGTAAAGTACCAGTTAAGGATCTATGGCTTAGTGGATACCGAGAGTCACCGTTTTGTTGAATATGTCCTACAAGGTTCGTATTTGAGTGGTTTATCGTCTGGAACAGGAAAGTGAGGTTGAATCTCCTTCATCGTAATCACAGAGGTTCAAGACCAAGAGGTTTACAACACTCACGGCCTTGGAGAGTAAAAGTGCAAAGCGGGCGCTTTGTGGATGAGCGTTGTACTTTCTTAATTGCTATTCGGTCACCCTTTCTGGAGTTAGTAAATATTATTTAGCAGTATTCCAAAGGCGCTCCAGCGCATACCTTGTATAGAGTGAGGCTGGATTCGGTTACCAGCGTTTTCTTGCAGATATGATCAAGGAAGGATGTGGCTTTCGCTACACTATAGCTAACTTGTTCCGAGAGATTTAGTGAGCTTGAATAGATTGCTGTTTTCTCCAGAATAGAGGTATGTCCGAAGGCAATACCACAGCCCAATATAGATGTACCTTAAAAGGTATATGAGCGTTTGCAGACCACACTGGCGAGGTGGGTAGTATATCCATGGGATAATGAAGGTAGACAATTAACGGTTCTGCCAAGCAAAAGAATAATATGCTGGCAAGGTTGACGCAGCATAAAGCTATGGCATAGCAACTGGAAAACTTGCAGGAAGAAAATGCTTTTGTTTTAAGGGATGTTCCAATTGCAATAAGAAGTTAGACACCATTGTTTATACTAGTGCACGATACAGATCGATGGAATAGAAAGTCCGTGATGTTAGTCCCGGTTGTCTACTTATGTTTTGGACCTGCGAGCAGTAACTTCAAGAACATCACCAAGATAGGACGGTCAAGGCAAGTTTAAGCAACATAATGTGTCTGTCACGTAGAAGGCAAAGAATAAGAGTTCCGAATAGGGAAGGATTCGGAAAGGAAAGGAGGGTACAAGGATAAATTTGCCAAGTAGTGCGGAGTTTACCGGTCGCACGGGCTTATACGTTGACTGTGACGGAAGCAATTGTAAATCACATAATTTGGCGTTGGAGACACTAGCACAAATACACACACAAAGGCTTTTATTTTTAAAGTGAATTTGTACAAATATTTGCCATGTCGTCGAAATAGGCACGCATGGGGACGACAGCATGTTACCCCTAAGGCTACTGGCAAGCTGAACGACCTAATGGTTCACCCAATCGATTACTAAAAGCGCTTGCAGATCGGAATATTTACGAGTGGAACACCAGCCGGAGTACGTCTCAGCCCTCGAGTGGGCAAACACCAAACTTTATGTGGACGGGAACAGAGTTAGTGGTATCTTGGAACATGAAGCTTTTGTGTTAAAAACGAAACGTTATCCATCACCATAAATACATTAACCGGTCGTCTACCAAGTTTTCTGAAAAGAGTTACTGCTACTTTTAGATGTACGCCTTCGAATAACTTGGCATTTGCGGTTATCATTAATGAAATCTATTAATATATTGCCGGTGCTCACCAAAAAAGCCTATCCGGCCGCGCAAATGCATCTGGATTATGTCTGACTGTACATCCATGAGCATTATGGTATGCAGGGATACGGTTATTCCGTAAATTACTGAACTTTGTTAGCCACAGCAGTCTTCAACTCAGTCGCTCAAGGGAGTTCCACTCTGAGTGGATGGGCACCTGCGTAGTAAAATGGGTGCTGTCCGAAAGTAAGTTATTAGTAAAGCGTTTTGCTAAGCGCGGCAGACTGCCCGTTGCGGTATACTTTAATCATCTTAGGCCCTTTCTGCAGGAATCCGGCCAAATTGTTAGTGGAGCGGCCTACCTACGTCCAGAAGTAGCCGCTGAATCAGAATTGCATGCGCAAGCGTGCTACGTCCAGGTACTTAAGTGGTAGAACAAGTAGGACGATGTGGTGTAGGAAACAATCGAAACGGCAGTGCGCGAACTATGTGTAAACTGCTAATATGAGGGCGCTTCCTCTTTGCACCTTACTGCCGCCGCTTCTTCTGTAAAAGTAAAAGAGCAGAAGGAAGCAGAAAACTGTTACCATCATACTATAAATAAATAAGCTTATACCAAGCACTGTCTCATTCAGTCACATCTGGTATAGAATAAACCCCTGCTGCGACGCATTTAGGTTACTTTTGCGCAAAAGTTATGCCCGCCGCAAAAACAAATATAAGTGTCTCATTCTTGGCCAAAACCTAAAGGTAGGAGCATGCAGACACATTCAAGTTCTATTTCCAAACGATAGTCTCATAAGATTGCTTACCATCTAGTCAACCCTCGAGTAATTCAAGTAACATTAGTTCATCACTTGCGACCAGCATGAAGGCCGTAATTATGTAAATAAATAGATAAGTAAATCGCACATGAGCAGTAAAGTTTTAGATGTATTTTCTTATGGGTTCGTCCCAGTAGCTGACTAGCTACATTGCACGGTCTCCGTCCGGCAAAATCCAGGATGTGAGGTTAGCATTAAGTATGTTCGTCCGAGCCGCGCATCCCGCCGTCCCCTACTGAGACCAAACCCTTGGCCGCTAGAGGCCAATGTCTAATAACCAGCAGCTTTAGCTACTAAGCCATGGGATCAGGAGTTAACCTACATAATTTGCAAGCTAGTTGCAATATTGTAGGATCTATAAGAGTGCTAGCCGAACATCCACCCTGTGGTGCCTGCCGGGTGGTTCGGGTTTACCCCCGATCCAGCAAATCGTTTTGCGGCAGTGCTCTCCAGGCAAGCGTTCCTTATAAAAATCCACAAAGTCCCGCTTAAAAACATAATGATGTGGCGGACGTGACTTGCCACTATATACAGCCAGTGCCACTTGCTTCCTAATGACAATAAATTTTATACCGGCATCGTAATGTTCATCCGTACACCCAATACAAATCCATGGACGTTAAACATATTTTAAGATTGGTGGCGCCTTCAGACAAAAGCAAAGGCAGCAAAATCTTTGCATAGCCAAGCAACACAGTAACACCCGCCTACACACCTACATGCACACATAAATGCACTTATGAAGCAAAAATATGGTACTCCTATGACGATCCTAGTTTACATTCCTTGACAATCATTTGCATTACCACCAAGATCATGCCAGTGCACGCGTGCCTTGCTCATCCGAGAATAACAGTTTAGGTATTATTTAGTTACTTTTCACTGCGATGCATGTTTTTACTAGTGCAAGTGAGAGTGGCTAGCCTCCTGTGTAAGGAATTCATCTCATCAAGTGCTATATCCGTAGCATTTGAACCTAGGTGAGGCTGGGTTCCATCCCAAGTACTGGATCATAGGTTAAGCAGCACTGGCGAGGCAAAATAGAGCAAAACACGGCCTCGTGCATTTCCGGATGGATATTGTGTTTTACAGCTTGTGGGCTGCTAGGACGAATGCATCAACAATTGAGTAAAACATGCTTTTATACTCGACAAGGCAAACCAATTCTGTACAAGCGTGAGCGTGGTAAGCGTACTATGACGGATCACGATTACTACACAACGGTGGCAATCCACCGGTCGGTAGCGCGAAAGTTCAACTAATATCCGAGAAAAGAATAATTCCTTTGACCTGTGTTTGTTGCCTCATTTCCCGTAAAACAAAGAATTATATAAGATCAAACTACAGAATTTCTGTTCAGTAGGCGTCTAAGTGCGCTGTTATGATCGACGAAAAATGATGAAACAGAAATATTTGTTGAATGTACGGACGCCAACGTAAAACATGTGGGTGTAGATGGCTACCAGATACTTATGTAGCCTACACGCTGCGTTCCTACTACCAACGTTTAGAAATTGTGGGCAAAAATTAAACTAGACCTCTTATATGCCAAATCACAGAATAAATTTGATGGAAACAAAATAGCGTGTACTACGTAACTTAAAGAAAAATTTATGCGGCAAATGCGAATTTAACTTGTTTTCATACCATTATTTTTTTGACCAGCCCTTTATTATATCTATTTGCAATACAGACTGGAGGAACCTTACCATATGTTCAGAGTTGTGATAACGTGAATATATATATATATATATATATATATATATGTGGTTGGCGGCATCCGGTTTCGGATTTGCCTGTCACTGTGACAAGCCACAGGACGCCTGCGCCTACAGAGGGACCACGGATGGCTAGCGCTGCACCACCCACAGCTCCAACCCCATACCCCATATCCAGTGTAAACCCGAAGGAATATGACCGGGAGGCATGCGGATGGGAACCACGTTTCATCAACGGAGCCGGCCCACACTCCTTCACAGGCAAACACAAGCACGCTGTATTTGGGGAATCAACCGCACACAAGGCGGTGACTGGACCGTAGTCCGCTCCACACTGAGTGCATGGAACCGCTCTTTGAGCTTAGCACGGCCACAAGAACCGTGCACCCCGTCCCCTCCAGCAACGACCAACTGTCTCCTGGAGCCAGTATGAACGATGTAGTGGGTAATAGACAGGTAGGCACCTTGTCAACATACACATCAAGCGCAACCATACCAGGGATATCAAACAACAGCTATTCACTTTAAACGAAAAGCTGAAATTAAATAAATCCAATAATGCATACAGATACGGTGGCATAACTCTTCGCTAAATTACCATATGAAGTAAGTTGGTTAGCAACAAATCCGTGATAAGTAAGAAATGTCCACAAGTTACTCAAAATGCTACAAACGCAACAAATTACCGAAGATAAGCGCAATTAGTGTAAGCAACATGGCCAGTTAATAGAACATTATTCAGGGAGGCAGAACAAACCAAATAAAGCAGAATGAAATTTAGCCAGCTTAAAAAGACCTAGTTGAAGTGTAAGTTGGTTTATTCCAACTGCGGTGAAGAAGCATCGTGAATGCAACATCAGCCTCAGCATGGGGCATATATATATTTATATATGGTTGGCGGCATCCGGTTTCGGATTTGCCTGTCACTGTGGCAAGCCACAGGACGCCTGCGCCTACAGAGGGACCATGGATGGCTTGCGCTTCACCACCCACAGCTCCAACCACACACCACATATCCAGTGTAAACCCGAAGGAATAAGACCGGGAGGCATGCGGATGGGAACCACGTTTCATCAACGGAGCCGGCCCACACTCCTTCACAGGCAAACACAAGCACGCTGTATTTGGGGAATCAAGCGCACACAAGGCGGTGGCTGGACCGTAGTCCGCTCCATACTGAGTGCATGGAACCACTCTTCGAGCCTAACACGGCCACAGGGACCGCGCACCCCGTCCCCTCCAGCAACGACCAACTGTCTCCTGGAGCCAGTATGGACGATGTAGTGGGTAATAGACAGGTAGGCACCTTGTCAACATGCACATCAAGCGCAGCCACACCGGGGATATCAAACAACAGCCAATCACTTGAGAGAGAGAGAGAGAGAAAGAAAAAGAGAAAAGCTCGATTAATGCATAAGGAAACGGTGACATAAACCTTAATTAAATAGCATAGTAATAAGTTGTTTACAAACAAATCCTAGCTAAGTGCACGAGGACAGGTAGTATAGTTCACGGAATGCCACAAACACAAAAATGCTATGGAAATCGAATACAATTGGCTGAAGCGTTGTGTGCAAGTTGATGGAATAGAGTACATGGAGATATTTATATGAGAAAGAAAAGCAGTAAGGTAAAAACTGTAAACCCACCACCTGAAGTAAAGAGACTTAGCATGCAAGCACGCAGTTAGTAAATCGAATTCAGCGTGCCTACAAACGCTGCGCCGGCTCGTCGTAATTCACTGCGGGACCCGTCGTCGCTTCTGTAGTGGCCCCAAATGGCACAGCGCATGGCCCACTAGACATTTATATGAGAAATACATGTATATATACATATATATATATATATATATATATATATATATATATATATATATATATATATATAAGCGGCAGGCGAGCCCATGATGCGCTGAGGCTTGTGGTGGCTATCACCTGACAGATGGTCTACGCACTGCTGCTACTGTTGTTCCATGGACTCATGTCATGGGCCCCACTTCGTGTCGAGCGCTAAGTGGTGAGTGGGTTACACCATTCTCCCCGCTAAGATCCATGACACCAATCCGCATGAAGGTGGGAAATTACCGCGTTATAGACCCACTGCCTTTCGTTTGTACATTTAATAGAGGGCTTTGGCTGCGGTCAATTGTGGGCACCCTGCCAGTATCCTATTCCGTCCGCTTCGGAAGTTAGGAGGTGGTCGATGACACACTTTCCATGAAACATAGCCACGGGAGAAAACAGATCTAGGGGTTGTAAGCTCAAAACTCATGTTGCGGAAACACGGGAAGAGAACACAGGAGAGAACCTCCGGGCGTTCAATGCTTTGCTACTGCCGGCCTCAAGCCAGACAGCGTTTGTACAAATCGACGCAAACCTACCAAAACCCACCTGCGTCTGGCGGTGTTCGCAAGCGCATAGCCTACTACGGTCGTACAACATATCTGAATTGTTGCAGTACTTCAAATGCGGCGTGTGATGACCGTCAAGCGGGTCCCAATCTGTCTCAGCAGTCACCTTCCCGAGCTGGATCTGCTCTCCACTGTCTTGTTTGTCAGTCTATTGAGCAAAAGGCCCCGGGTGTATTTCGCTAATCAAACCTCCCATGGACAACCGCCACCACGCGCGCGATTGCCCACCAATGCGCAAACCACTCCGCATCTGGCGATGCAACCTGGGCACACTACTGTAGCGCAAATCGAGTGTGCGTCCCGAGCGACGCACTGCACTGGCCGCGATAGAACTGGCACGCTACAACACTGCTGCTCTAAGAGAGACCCAGTCCGCGGAGAAGGTTAAGTTGCGTGAATCAGGTACTGGTTATACATTGTACTCGGTGGGCAACGCCGCCTCAGCGCCAGGTGAACATGGGTCGGACTTGCTATATCCGATCTCCTAAGTGGCCCCCTGGTGGGTGAATCCACTGGCATCAACGCGCGACTGATGACTGCTCGCTTACTACGCAGAAGAGGTAACTCTAGCAATTTAGCAGCACGTACGGTTTGAACAAGCGTTATTCTGCTGACACGTGTGGTCGATTCTTGACATAATTATTCTCCGTGATACGGTCTTTACCGAAGAACGACCGAATATTTAGCAAAATGCCTACGACGCGCGCGTTGGGCGTGATGCACTAGTGTCGGTAGAGGTTATCGGTCCGCCTGGCATTGGTCTAGCGACTGCGAAATGTTACAGGCTGCTTACGCTGTGTGCCACACACGGTCTGACGAGCACAAACACACGGCTTGCATTAAGCACGCGTGATATAGCACCTTAACCGCACATACGGTATGGTCACGCTCACCTGCGCGACTATGTTTTGGTACGTCCGCGTGATGTGCGCCTGACACGACCAGGTGATGGCTGCTGCCGAGTAGAGCATGGGACGCGCAACCTATAAGCAACCTGATTGGTTTGTTAAGAACAGTACGAAGATTGGCGGCTTGGTGTCGGAGAAGAATGCATCATCTGCGGCACGTGTGGCAGACCCTAGTTACTTGGGAGGAATAGTCTGTTTAGCAAACTTTGACGGCGATTGACTCAATAGTTTCGAAGCATTAAAAATGCATGGTCAACAGATAAGGCGAATCGGCTAGAATGCTACGTCAAACGTCAGCAACTTAAATAACTTGTTGACACCTCAGCAGAGGAATCTGATAGATGGTAGTTCAGGCGCTACCAGCACACACTACAGACCTAATGAAGATCTGGTCAAAATATCTAGAGTATATTTTGAACCACCGTTCAGAGGTCGACAATTCTACATTGAATAACCTGAGGCAGAAAGAGATGAAGGCGAGGCTGGCGAAAGCGCTGACACTGGATGAGAAGCGGAGCGCACTTGTTTAGCTGCGAACCGGCAAGTGTGCCAAGGCCGACGGCATCCCGCCTGAAGTATTAAAACACGGCCGACCCGGGTTAGTGATAGTGACGCATTACATAGTACAACGCGTGTAGATTGAGGAAGAGGTGCCTCCTGAGCTCATGGATGCTCCCGTGATACCATTGTACAGGGGAAAAGGAAGCAAACAACGTACGAGTTATAGTGGCACCTACTTGCTAACTTGTTTGGGCAACAGTACGAATTCTTCTCAATTGTCTCGTCAGTCAGGTTGCGGAACCTACCATGGCACAAGGGCAGAGTAGATTCCCTTCGGGTCGCAACACTATATATATGGTTTTCGCAGCTCGTCAGTTGCAGATAACGTGTAGAGAAAGACACCAGCCGTTTGCTCCTTTTTCCTTGCTTTCCACAGAGCAGATGGTAGAGTAAATAATAAGGCATTGTGGCTGGTGTTATGTAAGTTTGTTTGTTCGTGTAGGATTGTAAGTTTAAGCGGATGTCCTCGCAGGGTTCGGTTGAGTAGATAGTCCTCGGAGGACTTCGCAGTTTTCACTGGTGTGAAGCAAGGCCGGGACTTAGCTCCTACTCTGGTTAATATTTATCTTCCTGCAATGTTGTCTTGTGCTTAAGTTGTTTTTGTGGAGCACCGAATTAAGGGTGAGCCAATGAACATCCGCCGTTTCAGTGCAAGAACCATACACTGTGAGACAACTATCAGTATGCTACCGTTTGATGAATAATGTGTGTTGTTTTCACAGAGCGCGGATGCGCTGCAGCCCACGACCTGTGCTTAAGCTTCAACAGTGGCCAACTTAGGGCTTATCAACAATACACGTAAAGCTGTATATATCTTCCGGCCTTCAACTGAGGTACATTCTTCAGTATTGCCAGAAATCAGCATTGGTGCTAAACTATTAGGAACCAACTCCCGCTTCTTTTACCGTGAGATGGTGAGGTCGACGGACCAGCAGCTACACAGGGAGCGGCGTATCCCCGCCCGTAAGACAGCGGCGGCCTTTGTATAGTAAGAAAACCTGGCGTGAACCAACCATCAGCTTACTCTTGCCACAAAGCTGATAGTGTATAAACCCATGGTTCCGTCCGTTCTTCCCTACGGCGGCGAAACGTGGACGATGCAAGGTAACCAGTAACATAATGGATCTGGGTCTGTACATATGCAAGTGTATGTGTAGGCAGATATGGGGAAGGAATTCGGTAATGGTATTCTAACTTAGGAATTTGTTCATTGTGTACGCCGTCATGTGTTGGGATCAACGGAGCACTCGAACTTGGGCGACGTAGGTAAACTACGAACCATCCTCCGAAAACAAAAAATCATTAAATTTATTTATTGGCGTATCACATGCGGCACGTCGCATTTTTGTTGAAGTGAAATTTTGACTTTTTATAGGGAAAACACTTGCCAGACGTAAACCCAACAGCTCCAGCGCAGAGCCGCGGCACTATTTCGTTGGCACTACGGCGTAAATGTTCGAGTATACCACGTCTGCTTTACCGCGCTGTATTAGCCCGAGTCGTCCCTAGGCTTTACACTCAAACTTGAGGCAGTGAGGTTGATTTTCAGGATAAACACCAACTGTTGCATAGACTGAAGAATATGTAGACAAACAGGTACTTCAAAAACAGACAGGCAGCTGGTGAGCAATGCCTCGGTGTCGGAGGTTTTCAGGTGGTAGAGTTTGCTTAACATATACCCTGCCAACACCTATCCTGGCAGCGTAAAAAGGCGGGCTACCTTCCCTTGTCTAGTATTCCTTTATGTGCGAAGCATAAGGAAGGAGGTACACGTTGCAGGCCTACGTCAAGATAAAGTACATCCCGTCATAATCGTTTTCCATGGAAGGCTATTGTACCCCGATATCATTGGCGGTAAATTATGTGCCCGTCTACGCGCAACTTACATGTGAGCGCTCCATTGGTTGTCAAGAGAGGAGCGCCGCAATTTACTTGAGCTGCCTAAGTAGCAGCTTAAGAAAAGGTGACCAGATCCTGCTGGAAATAACCCAGAGACACAGGACCAAGAGGCTTCTTAAAAGAAAGTTGTGTATGACTTACAAAACGAGCGACGCACCATCTCCAAGTTTTACCACCATGGTGGTGTCGCAAGAAACAACCGTTTTAGACATAAACTGGTTTACAAAAGACAGAGTGCACTATCACGTTTGCAGCTAAGCACCGGGATAAAATTTAACTTGGGTCTTAAGAACTGCTCGATTATACGCTTGAAGGCAAGTAAAAATTGCGCACCCGTTTTTGCTTGGTATCTTACATAAATGCTTGGAATAAATTACTTACGAGTATTAAGGAATGTACGCCTCCAGTACAATTCAAGTAGGACGTAGGAAGCTTTCTCAACTTTACAGCTTGCAAAGTATGCTTCAATTCTGTGACAATGATGAAAACGTACTTAAATAAGGTCTCGACGGCATCTATTGCAAGGTTGTGAACTTGATTATCTAAACTGAATAGTCACACTTGACGACAGGGCTTTTGTTTGTGTATCTTGACCTCACCAAGGAACCAAATAAGTAACATATCGAGCTTTCACACAAAGTTTAAACAGGGTCTACATCTAAGCATTGGACTAAAAGAGCAATCAAAATCTATGCAAATAATAAAGTAAATAAAAAGCTACAGCATTGTGACAAAACGGCTAGGTTTTTCACAAAAAAGGCAGGCGATAATGAATAAATGTACATTAGTTTGTAAGAAACTGTTTTGTCTACGCATGAAAGCCGCATTACGGAGGATAAAAGAGTAACTCTATTATTTCATTATGGTGAAAAGATTATGGTTTAACAATAAACGTTCAATGGCTGTCCGTCGAACTTTTATATTTGGGCGCTAAATGTGGATATAAATTGCCGTTGATGAAGAAAGCACAAAATAATCAAAAGCTTTCCTTTTATTTCACTGCAACTCGATAATATGATACGCTGTAATAATTTTGCAACTGTTCTATTTTCATTGTTACTTAATAATTCCTTGTTTCTCTGTTTCGATTAAAAGGTACGCTGCAGTAAACTTCAATTTACCGTTAGATGGGATGTGCCGTCCCAGAATAATTATATCGAATTCTGATGATACATTTCACCAAGCGCAGAATGGGTAGCGCGAGTTGGACGTTAGCATCCGAAACAACCTGGTATTTCATGCCACCTTGAGTTCATGTAATATTTACTTAAAGTTAACTCCTGAAATATTCAGGTGACATTGGCTGCCAGGGAACAGTAAGTTTCTACCGCGCCTAAGTAACCTGTAGGACGTCTGTTTTACCCTAACATCTTGTCCGCTCTACAAGTAGGTATGTTTTATCAACTTGTGAGTTGGCTCCTGCATATTTATGATCAAAGGTCTTCACGTACATGTCTCAGTCTTTCGAGAAATATACCATTTATTTATTTAACATATTGAGTACCTGCGTCTTCAATAGCTCTATTAAACTTGAAGCTCTGTGGGCTGTAGTGTGTAACTCATCCCATAGTTAACAGTTGTAGGTCAAGGAAAAAACTCTAAGGAAATATAGTGTTTACTTCTACTTAGACCGCCGATAGATGCCTAATACTGTAGTACGTTAACTACCATGTAGTCTGGTAGGCTGGTCTGTTTCGCGGTTCGGCGATGGAAATCTTCGGTTCGGATCTCCTTGAGCTAATGTCGCAACTCCCATTACATCGGTTCGTGGAACTCCAGACTAAGTGCTTGCGCAACCAGACGCCGTGTACCATGGAACTTATATTTTCGATTAGTCTATCCCGTAAGGGAGGTTAACTACGAATTCTCTAGGGGCTAAGAATCACGTCAGCACGCCCTTTCGATTGCTCAATCGACAAATAAATAAAGCTTGCTCCCGACAGCGCGGGGCACGCCTGCGAAGACACGATCAGCAGGCTATCGCTGAGTTATGCTCAACTGCATGGGTACTGGAATTTAATGCAAGGTAAACCGAAGCTTTATTACTACATCGCGTGATCTCCGTAGGTGACACTGTTGAAACGGCCTAAGAGAATTTCTGGATACACCTCACCAAATGCTCTGCCGCCTATCACCTACGAGTGAATATAACCAGACAATGGGGCAGGCTCCATGGATAGATTTGTTGGTAGGTACTGCTCAGGAAGCTGCCTAAGTACCGGCAAAATTACCAAGCGGCACAACCAATCACCACCCAAGCAAGTTATCGTAGTGTTAGAAAAATAGCATCTTCAGCAACAAAAGAATATGGCTGATGTAGCCGCAACAACCCCAAAGTTCTTTGTATCAACATAAATTCTATACCAAAATTACTACTAATGTACGGCACACGAGTGAATCCCGACTAACATAAAACTGGTATTCCTATTGAACAGTATGACGGTATCTGCTACTTAGACTTCCCTACCACAGGCTGAGCCCGTCTAGACGGACCTGGAAGGTAACCGCTTATTTGAAATTTGAATAATGGGTACACTAGCTTCGTGGCAATTGTAAAGGCTAAACCCACCCAAAGCTTTGGCTTTGCTTCAATGCACCCAAGGCTGCCTGAATTATTGGCCGGACTTTGGTACTCCGCTTGCCTGCGAGTTTACAACCTAGCTCGATGGCGATGCCTTACCTTCAGAATGGAAGGCAATATTTTGCTAGACCTTTAATAGCGGGGAGCGTACTCTTTACTACAAACAAGCGGCTTGCCAGCTGGACATGCGAACTCTTCAAACTCTTTGCAAAACAAATGAATGATTTAAAGCAAAACTAACTGATTAACTTGAATTAAAGTCAACGCTGCACAGCGCTGCTTCCGTAAATGATGTTGGTAGCTGTGAAACTTAATTGTAGCCCATAAAAGCTGAACTAAGGTGGTAGCCAACGTATAAGCAATTGATGTAATGTTCGTCGACTTTCCGAAAGCTTTTCGTACTGTCGTCCAGCTACGACTCTCACCGAAATTGAAAGCGCATAGGGTACATTCTGTTGGTTTTAAAAATGTGCATGCTACTCTAGGATAAAGAGAACCGCGCGTACAATTTAGTTGTTTTCGTTTGCTTAGACAACTGTTTAACTCGGCTTTCCGTGTGATCTTAGTTTCACGACCGTCGATTTACATGATTTAACTTAAAGCCCTACCCCAGAAGCTCCCGGCGCCGTCGCTTTCCTGTGCTTCGGACTAAAAGTTTTGAAATATAATAGCTATGCGTGGGAACCGGAGGAAATAAAAAGTGACTAAGATAGGCTCCGAGATTTGTCAACTAGCAGTCGGGAGATTCTCCGGTTTGCCTGTGTAAAATTCTAACTAAAATTATTTCATTGTACACCTAGGCAACCGGTGTGGTTTGTTGAACTGCTTGCTGAGTTCGAATGCTTTACTTGTTCATCGCCATTTTTGCTTGGCGCTCGCTTCGGTTGCAACTCGCGACTGCCCTGTGTGTTGTGTTTGCTCCATTCCCCTAGCTAGAGCGTCCACGGTGTTGTTCATTTATAGCTAGGTACCGGAATCTTTTACTGTACCAATAAAAGTTTCCCTGCAACTCGATCCGTCTGCTCGAATCGCTCTCTGGGCTCCCGGTACAGGCAACCCTCTAAATTGGTGACCCCGAATCCGGAACAATCTCAGCGCCGGATATTTTGAACTCTTCTTCGGTGAGCTCGTTCCATTTATTTTTCATATTTTGCGGTTTATTTTTGCATACGGTAGCCTATTTTTTGCGTCATTTTTTAAGCCATGGAATCTGTAGACCATAAGGTAGAGTCTCTACTTAGCGTTGTATCTCTCTCAGTACCACCTTTTTGGGACATGGATCCTGTTTTGTGGTTCGCTCATCTTGAGGCTGAGTTTTATAACCACAGAATTACTTCCGACTACGCGAAGTATAGCAAACTCCTGTCCTATCTCCCCAAGAAGATATCAATGCAGGTTCGTGACGTTATCCTTTCTCAGACCGAAAACCGCTATGATGCTCCCAAGGAGGCCACGATTAAGCGTGTTATGCCCTCTGAGAAAGTTCGCCTGCAGCATCTTTTCAGAGATCTGCAGCTGGGCGACAAACTGCTCTGAACCCTGCTACGGGAGATACAGCAACTCCTTGGTTCCTCAACCATGGATGAGACGTTACTTCGCGAACTATGGCTACAACGGCTACCGGAAAACACGCAAGCGATTCTCGCTACAGTGAGCTCCGTTTCGCTCACTCAACTAGCAGATTTAGCGGATCGAGTTATTGAACGATCACAGCCACAGGCCAACGCCATCAAGGTCCATGCCGTCGCGTCCCAGGGCACTTCTATCAATGGCTTACAGTCAACTATAGAAGCCTTGCAAACACAAGTTGCGACACTTAGTCGCCAGGTCCAGCAGCTTACTATG
>OX104060.1:18572023-18773167 GCA_944474145.2 Dicrocoelium dendriticum | reverse complement strand
GACATACTTTTTTGAAGAAGTCCTGGAAGTGACAGTGGAACAGTATAATTAAAAGATGAGGAAGCGAAAACACTTAGGGTCTGAAGGTATGAAAAAAGATCCCTCTGACTAATTTTAAAAGCTTCATGTATGTGTGTATACCGAGATAATTCACGGTACTGGGACTAGATATGTTTATAGTAACCACAACCAAGGAATGGGAATTGTGTGCAAGGGAATACAGTCTGTTGGTACGTATAAAACAGAACCTCACAAGACCTGGAAGGATTTAGAGTGAGGGACCGCGAATCCTACTGAGTTACTAGTTCGTCTAAACCTCGTTGCAGTTTCAAGGTCCTGAATGATTGGAGTTATGCAACCCAGAGCGACATCATCAGCATATTTACGGCCTATGAATTTTCATGGAATAGAGGGACTTTCGACAAGGCGGAGAATATGAAAGCGCATAGCACAGATCCCTGCAAAACACCACAATTGTGTGGGGTTCAGAAGTGTTCATTCCGCATAGCTGCGTGAATTGTGTCTGATTGGTGAAGTAACCACGTATCACACTACCTACCTACTCTACAATACCGTTCGCTGAATAACCTCAATCGCTTCAGTCTCTGCTTGTTTGAAAGAATGCGCATTCCAATCACATACTTAGATACCCGATGTCGAGGCTGCTCCAATACCTTAAAGTTGTGTTTCAGCCATGGATGCCAGGCTTGAATTGTGTATTCGACATGGGACCGATATATATGTACCTAGATCACAATCTGTGTACAGATATTGTGCTATCGGGACGATGGCGGAATAGGAAAACAGCTACAATGACAGAAGCCAAATTCATGACAAAGGCCAATGCGGAAAACAACTGGAACTCAGAACATGGCAATACTCACTAGACACACATACATTACAGGAAACTTGTACCAAATAGTGATACCAAGTACAAGGAAGGACAGAAGAGACAGGCACCGAAGAAAATGCCAAATATTTCAAGAAAACTACATGGGAGAGTCAACAACGAAACGAATATCATACAGCAACTATTGCCAAACATGGCTCCAACTGCATGCCGACAAGGCATTTAATTATTATAATTATAAGGAGAGGCATCCTTATGTACACATTATGTGATATATACTCACCAAATCAACCGGATGTCCTCACGTAAGATAGTGCTCCACGCGCGCAGAGTAGCCACTCGAATTCAGCAGCTTACGCGCTATCGTGGCAGCCGCCAGACATACATGCGAGCTGAGACGGCAGTGTTCCACCATTTTATATTTCGGTTAAATGTGTTTTTCAATAGTTTTACAAAACCCCTTCCTTATCACCATTGGAAATACAGACTGGCGGAACACTGCCTGCTGAGACTGGACACTAGCGCTACCGCAATAAGACCCGAACGAGGAGGACTGACTGACACAAAAGTGTCACACAGTGGTAGTATCCTGCGGAAAACTCAGTTAGTGTCAATGTGGCCTTGTGCCGTAACTGTCGCAGTGTTCTGACGAGAGTTCGCTAGGTTCACTGCACTTTGCACTGTAGATGCATCCGTGTTCTGAGTAAAGCTCAACTGGTTAACTGTGGATAGGCTTCAAAGTGTTGATGACGAATCGTTTGTTATTTGCACAGTCTAAGTCGCCTCATAATGCTTGTATCTTTAAGGTGAGCCCAGCGAAATCTGCGCAAGTTTGGCGGGGCTATGCCAGCTCCGCAACAGAAAGTCGGTTCCGCCTGGCTTACACACGTTCATAAACAAGCAGTTGGGCGCGAGCAATTCATTTCACTGCCTTGTAGTTATCAGTGGTGATTAGTGCGCCGAGAGAAACTATTAGAAAATTACCTTTAAATGAATTCTGGTATTTGTGTTATCACAACCCGCTTTTCACAACACGGTTCCCCTATGTCTCCTCATGGCCCCCCTAAAACATTTGCTTATCCCAAGACCCCCGGGAATCCTCTATGACCCCCCGTTGAGAGTGATTGATTTAGATGAGCGAATGTTTCCGAAAAGTCTAGGTTGGTTACATCAATGTCTTCTAGTTGGGAACTTTACATCACTGCTGACGAGGCTGTTGGAGACGAACGTTGGATACGCATCTCAAGAGCACGCCTCGCTTTTTTAGGTTGAGACTCTTGTGGCCTCGTTTCGACATTCGTCACTCCATCAAAGGGCGGGTTCAGTGTGCAACTGTTCGTGCTGTCCTGTTGTACGAATGCGAGACCTGGACCATTCGTAACCGTGACTTGCGCAGACTATCCGTTTTCGAGTACTACTATCTGCGGTCCATTGACTGTGTGTGGTGGCGGCACCCCGTAAGCAATGAGGAAGTTAGACAGCGTGTTTTAGGACGAGGAAGTTACTCGCTCGAAGAGCACATCTCACTGCACCAAGTGCGGTGGCTGGGACACGTATTGCGCATGGCTGTCCAACCTTAACCGCGTCGTGTGTTATTTGCGGTTGCTCGACATAGCTGCAAGATACGGTCTAGTGGACAGCCTGCAACTTGGAGAAGCCGCATGAAAAAGCTAACGAAGCAGTTGGCATCGGCCGGTTGTTGTCGACTACCTGGTTGGGGTCCGAGAGATGCGGATACTTGCTGGTTGAAGACCTTGGAAGCCATGGCTCAAGATCGATGTCAGTGGCGGAAGTGTGCATCGGTGTGTTGCGGCGTCCCTCCTTCCTCCGCCTAAAAAAACTGCAAAATTCAAAACCTTTGAGTGGCAAACTGGACAAACAAAAAGTTTTGTTGTTGTTATTTTCTTATTATTCATACCGTTTTCCTATTCAGCCATGATTCAAATGGCACAATTTCTGTACCAAATATATATATATATATATATATATATATATATATATATGCCCCATGCTGAGGCTGCTGTTGCATTCATGATGCTTCTCCGCCGTTGGGCTAAACCAGCTTACACTTAAACTAGGTCTTTTTAATGTGGATAAAATTCATTTTATTTTATTTTTGTTCTGCCTACTTGATAATCTTCTCCCGACTTACACACGTCGCTAGTGCAAATTGTTGTAAACATGCGTAATTTTATCTCGCGGTATTTTTTAAATGACTTTCGGATATTTTGTACTTATCGCGTATTCACATTTAACCAATTTCTTCTATATGCTCATTTAGGGAGTATTTATGTCGTCATATGCGTTTACTTTATTTGATATCGGCATTTCGAATGATTGCCTGTTGCTTGACATCCCCGGTGTGGCTGCGCTTGATGTGCATGTTGACAAGGTGCCTACCTGTCTATTACACACTACCTCGTCCATCTGGCTCCAGGAGACAGTTGGTCGTTGCTGGAGGGGACGGGGTGCACGGTCCTTGTGGCCGTGCTAGGCTCGAAGAGTGGTTCCATGCACTCAGTGTGGAGCGGACTACGGTCCAGCCACCGCCTTGTGTGCGCTTGATTTCCCAAATACGGCGTGCTTGTGTTTGCTTGTGAAGGAGTGTGGGCCGACTCCGTTGATGAAACGTGGCTCCCATCCACATGCCTCCCGGTCTTATTTCTTCGGGTTTACACAGGATATGGAGTGTGTGGTTGGAGCTGTGGGTGGTGCAGCGCAAGCCATCTATGATCCCTCTGTAGACGCAGGCATCCTGTGGCTGGTCACAATGACAGGCAAATCTGAAACCGGATATATATATATATATAATCTTGTCAGTTGACTCGGTCCAACTATTTCGTGTGATTAATACGTTAGTGGTGCACGATCACTTTCGACAGAAGACATGCCGTACGCCTGTAACACTATGTGATCCTCCACTGCAGCTATAGTGCGCCATACCTTTAGGTCATCAGCAAATAGCAAACAGTTAGAAAATAGCACTCTCGCGAGATCATTTATGAAAACCAGGAACAGGCGGGGTCCAAGTACCGAGCCTTGAGGTACGCCGCACTGAACTTCGATGGATTCCGATAGGTTGCTTCGAACCCTCACATTCAGGTGACGTTGCACGAGAAAGTCTCCTATCCAGCCCAGAACAGGATCGCCGATTCCATATTTCTGGAGTTTGTGGAGGAGAATACGACGGTCTATACGGTCGAATGTCTTTGAGAAATCCAAGTAGGCCGCGTCGACTCCTACACCAGCGTCCACAGATTCCGTCCAGTTTGCACGAGCAATCAAGAGATTAGTTGTACAGGAGCGATTTTGGCGAAATCCATGCTGTTCCGGAACGAGAATTTTGTTGTTCTCCAGGTACCCCATTAAAGCCTCAGCTACGATGGACTCCATAACCTTGGAGATCACAGGAAGTAGTGTTATCGGGCGATAATTTGTTGGTTCAGCACGGCTACCACTTTTGTAGATAGGCGTGATGATTCCGTGCTTCCACATCGTGGGGACGTGCATCTCGTTCAGACATCGTTGAAAGAAAATTGCTAATGGTCCTGCCAAACTCATGGCAGCAACTTTCAACGCCTTTGGACGAATGCCGTCCGCACCCGGGGAGCTGAACTCGCGCAGAGACATCAGCCTCTTCAGTACAGCTGCGGAGGTGAACGATATGTGATTAAGCCCTGATGGCGGCGTTAACTGCTTAGGCAGGATGTATGATGATTGCGCGCTTTGGAAGGTACGGCCAAATTGTTGTCCAAGGACGTTGGCTGCCTCTTGTGCGGTTTGGGCTAACCCGCATGCTGTGTGCAGAGCAGGAATACCGCGCTTAACACGGCGCAAATTGTTTACGTGTCTGTAAAGCAGTTTGGGATTAGAGCAAAACTTTTCCACTAGACCTTGTTGGTTCTTAAGTTTATCCTCCCGGACGAGTTTGACACAGTGGTTCCTATGGATTGTGTAGACATCCCAGGTATGGTCGTTCGGGGAGGCTATATAGGTGTGCCATGCCAAGTCCCTTAATGCCATGCACTTACGTGTCCTGCTCCTTACGAAAGACTTCATCCTTTTAGGCCGGTAGAGTTTGGTTTCAGATGTCCTTGCCACGAGCTTGGTAAATATGTTGACGAATTCACCGCAGGCCACCTCGGGGGTTAATTCAGCTAAGAACGACCAGCTGGTTGCATCAATGAGGTCGGACAAGTCTTCATAGTTGGTTACGACACGATATTCCTCGGCATGCTCTTTAGGATAATCCGCGTAGCACATGTAATGAAACAATAGCGTCGCATGATCACTGCGGCCCAAAGGAGTATCGGTTATTACTCTCTCGACCATTAATTCTTCATTGGTGAATATTCGGTCCAACATGGATGGCCTGTCAGTTCCCCTGAATCTGGTGGGCGTAGTGACGTGGCCATAAAGAGGGTAGTCGGAAACCAGATTTTGCAAATCTGCTTTGAATTGCTCTCCTGGTGTGGCCTGGGATTCGAGGGCATGTAAGTTGAAGTCACCGGTGACTAGAATGTGACTGTACTTCCTGTTTATCACTTGCCTCAACGCAGCCATCAAATTGCAGTCCATCTCAGGAGTAGACGATGGTGGGCGGTAAACAACAACCAGTAGACCAAGATCGTTCCCTCTTAGCCGGAAATTACACCAAATGGCGTCAGGTACGTCAGTTTCCGAATCGTTTATGCGTTCGCATTGCATGTTGTTACGAAAATAAAGGGCTACCCCACCACCTTTGCTGGTTCGATCCTTCCGGACAACGGACATGCCTGTTAGTGCAATTTCAGCATCCGTTATCTCGCAGCGCAACCACGTTTCGGTGACAGCGATGAGGTCCCAAGCTGCAGACGCGTGTCGAAGTCTTAATTCAGCTAATTTGCTGAGTAGACCTTGGGCATTTGTGTACATGCATGAGAGCTTCTCGGAGACCAAGAGTGTGTTAGATTGGATGGATGAAGCAAATGAGTTTACGCCGACCATTAAAGGGTCGGCGACTAATCGTTTTTTGATGGGTTGCATACTCTCGAGAAGTATTTGATATATAAGCAGGTATCAGATGCCCCGAATCCCGGTGTTTGCTCGTGCTCTGCTGTGCCCCTCCGGATAGTATGGCTACTCTTGAAACCGTCCCCGAGTCGGGTCCTGCAGTTGGCGTTTTCATTAAGAGTTGTGTCTCTACTGAATTGTCATTAGAAGGTGTTGGTGTTCCTGCTGCTTTCAGACGAATTTCTGTTGGCAATCTGCAACGGAATTTAATCCAGTTCGCTAGTAGGGTTTGTGCCATTAGTTCTGACTGTAACACAAGTTTTAACAGCCTGGGACCGCACCCCTTATAGTTTGGTGATATGGGGATCCTTGTCAACGAGGTGACCACCACATTTTCGAGAGAAAGAGCCTCCCGGATGTAGTGCCATTGCTCGCGGTCGTGCATCTGAGCATCGTCGGAAGAGGAGTCAGTAAGCTCAGGAACACCGTGAGCAATCACTGTTTTCTTATCTTGACTTTTTCTGTACCTATCTTTGTTAGCGGGATCTCCTGAACGTTCTTTCCACGGGATTTCGGGTAGTATGCGCACTCCACTTGAGTCGTTGCGGAGACGATTCGCAGACAGCAGAACGGCCTCAGTCTCGTCCGCCGAGTTTAGTGTTACCCGAAGTAACCGGGGTTCGCCGTAGTGCAACGCGTTTGGGTGGCGCGAGATTCTTCTTAATTTCGTGGGATTAGCATGGACACCGATCGACGTGCAGATGGAACCCCACTGATTTCGATCGTCCGTCAACTTACCCTTAATTGTATTGGATTTGGATTCGGGGACATTTGTGCATACAATGTTTAGGGCACCATGGTTGCGCCTGGTGGCTACTGGTTTTGGATTTGGAGGCTGAGTATCCGGTGTTTTTGTTGAATTTGTGAACGGCACTGGTGTGTGCCATCCGTGCTGCGGCAGTTTTGTTTTCTCTAGTCCGGGCACAAAGGTTACCGGTGCTCTTTCCGGTGTTTGCTTGGCGGCAACCGATGCGTACGTTGCCGGGTTGTTCACTATTGCTGGTTGACTGTAGCTTACAGTCTCGAGTGTAGCGAACAGACTACTAGGTGCAGCACACAGTACAGAAGTTGAGGCAGGCGCGCTGCAGGCACTGTTTTTACTTATAGGAGGGAGAGAGAATGGAGTTGATACTGCTGGAGGCTGAGTCGTTGGGTTGGGTTGGGACGCCTGGCTCGCTTCTTCGGCCTGACTAGGGAATTCGGGGTGTTATTTTCACTCACAAGTGCAGGTCCGTTTCCTCCCATGGGTGTAACTCGGGCGCTCACCAGTTGCTCGACCGCTTCGGTTAATCTTTCACACCTCTTCAGTAGCACAGATAGACAGCTAACAAATGGAATAGACTTGCATACTTGGCAGAACCAAAACGCCTCTGCGGTGTTTGCTTTCGTCGACCCCTTCCCAAGGCAGGTAGTGTGATAGGATTTCAAACACATGGTACACACCAGACCACTTTTTACCACTTTAGCACATGATTCGCATTTGCTCTTCATACGAGACATGTTCTCAGTAGGGGGTGCTGTTTTAAGGGGTAGAAAGAGGATAGAGGTACTGACGCACCGTTGCGTGGCGATCGGCGCTGGTTTGAGGTCAGCGGGTCCAGGCGTGTCGCGGTCAAATGAGTCACACGTTCCTTAGGGTAGGCGACGTGCGTGCTATCGATCCAGCTGGTAGAGGTAGGCAGCGATGCGACGTAGGACTGAGGCAAAGCAAGGTGACTTGGAAAATACTGTCTAATGACGACAGTGGCAGTTCCAAGGGCGGATCAAATTGACGACTATCGCTTTGTAGAGCGACTTGAAGGAATGGTAGTAAGCTGATCGGGTGACTCTCAAAAAATAAGACCACAAGAGTTCTTATGCGACGAGAGGAAAAATAAAACCTCCGATAGGGTTCAAATACGGTTGACTTCGAAGTTGCAAGAGCACAGTTTGCTGGTGATCCGTGAATGATAGATCCAATAGATGAACAGTGGTAGGAGGAGCTCGCGGAGCCAAATCGAATGATAGCACGTAGGTCTCTGTGAGGATAAATCCAAAGATTTGGAGGCGAATAACGCAGGAGGACAGTTTTTTGGCGACCCGTAAGCAGTCACTCAGGAGCGCAAACTTGAGGATTCGTTTGGCGTGGTGCGGTAGCTAAAATGAAATTTGTCCTACTTCGTTCGCAGTGGAACAGGCGCTTGTGTCCGTACTCCGTTCTTGACCGTCTGAACGGCTCTTATTGCCAACCTGTCTGAAGCTGGGTAGTAGGGGGTAGATTTCACATAATGTATGCCGTCGCTTTGAGAAACTTGAAATGCTTGACTGGTGAATATGGAACCGTTGTCTATTACCAGCGTATGTGATATGCCGAAGGTACTGGAATATGTTCGTATGAAAGAAACGGTCGTCTCAGAGGTTGCATATGTAAGTGGAAAATCTTCTACCCTTTTCGAGTAAACATCAATGAAGAGGAGAAACATTTCTCCATCCAAAGGGCCAAAGAAGTCTGCATTTACGCATTACCAATGTTTACTGGGTCATTTCCAAGGACTAAGTTGTACCAGAGAGGCGTTCCCCTGAGTTCTTTGACACGCTTTGCACTGTCGGATGAGCTATTCGATATCTCAGTTATTATTAGGCCACCACACTTAGGATCGCGCAAGTGCCTTCATTCTCGTGATTCCTGAGTAGGTTTCGCGTAGTTCTTGTATTATATTCTGTCACCATCGTGGTGGTATGTTCGCTCTAGATTCAGAGAGTAGACACCCATCCTCGAGACTAACCTCTGTGGGTTGGATAAAGTAGGGCCATAGTTGAGGTTTACAGCTGTCGGGCCATCATTGAGAGGCTAGTCGCTTGACTTTGGCCAGTAATATATCCCTTTCAGTCTCCTGACGGATATCTGCATTTGACATTGGATTTTCCCCCAAATGTTACAGCAGATTGACTAGCTCCACAGCTTTAAGTACGAATTCTGGTAGATGATTCCACGGTAAAAGCCACAGAGCGTCCGCGATTCTATTTGTTTACCCAGTGACATGGGCGATCTTGTAATTGTAAGCGGAGAGAAATAAAGCCTAGCGTTGCATACGAGATGGGGCCATCTGGTTTATGCCTTTTTCTCACCAGAGTTTAGAGAGGCTTGTGGTCAGCAAAAATTTCGAATTTGCTTCCTCACAGATACTGGTGGAATTTCTTAACTCCAAAGATGATCGCTAAAGCTTTCCTGTCGAGTTGCGCATAGTTCTTTTCCGCTGGTGCCAAAGTTCTGGACGCAAAAGCTATTTGCGCTTGGTCATGTCTTCCTTTTGGTATCATATTACGGCCCCGAGTCCTGTGGGTGACGCAACACAACGGAAAGTGATCGGTTGCTTTGGGTCAAAATGCTCTCAAAGGTATTACAAAAGAAGACACATTTAGATTCCTTGAGTTTCAATTCGCTCTGCTGAATACGTTTCAAGACTGTTGCAAAGTGCTGTCATAAGCTTGTAATCTGTACAATCAGTAACCAAAACGTCGTCCAAGTAAGTGCAAACCCCGGGTAGGCCTTTCACTAAGTAGTCTATAGTCCTGTAAAAGATGGCCGGAGCGGCGTGTATCCCGAATGGTAATCGCTTATAGCATAATAATCTCATGTGTGTACTAATGGTAGTAATTCCCATTGAGGATGCCTGTAGCTTCACTTGAGAATAAGCATAGCTTAGATCAAGTGTTGAGAACTGTTGCTACAAGCACGAGTGAGGCTAGACCTTGTGGGTGCCATAATAAGGCGAACTGTACTGATGAGAAGGCCAGATGAAGTAGCTAGGGAAGGCTGAAGAAAGTAATCGGTTTAACCAAGGTCTTAAATGCTTCAGCTACGGAAACTGTAGTGACAATGACATTTTACTCCATCAAGCATCACCATCCAGACTTGTACACATTTTGTTTTACTTTGCACTCATCCAAAGCCTATATATACCGGACTGCAATTTTGAACTTGGTCCGCCATCTTGCTCGCGTGTTCCCGGCTGTTGCGCTTCGTCGTGGTGTAACTCATTGCTTCACCATTTTCTCCCACTGCCCTCAGGCTATATTTACATAGCTATTGTACAGTGCTATTTACTCAAGACATTCTTTATATCCTGCCGTCTTCTATCTTACTGTGCTACGGATTTCTTGTGTAGCATTCGTCAAGGCGCTACATAATTGGTGACCCCGACGTGACCTCCAATCGCATTCCGGTGAGTTCGTTCCATTTCTTTGGTTTTTCCACGCAAGCCATGGCCTCAGTTTCTAAAAGTGTGAAGATTCACAGTCTGTGCAAGCGGTATCTCTTGTAGTTCCACCCTTTATTGAAAAAGATCCCGTTTTGTGGTTCATGATTTTAGAAGCTGAGTTTACTTCTAAGCATGTTACTAGTGACTCTGCAAAGTTTAATCACTTGCTAACACGCCTGCCAACTGATATTACTATAGCACTATGTGATCTTATTATTACATCTCGTTCTCCTGACCGTTAAAATTTTCTCAAGAACGCTGTAATAAATCGTGTTACTCCCACAGAGAAGTCCTGCCTGCATAAACTTTTTACTGGTCTACAGCTAGGTTCTAGTAGGCCAACCGCGCTGTTGCTAGAGCTGCGTGGTCTGCTTCAAGGATCGCATATGGACGAGTCACTGCTTCGAGAGTTATGGCTTCAGCGTTTGCCTGAAAACGTACAAGCTATGCTATCGCTTGCGAAATCGCAGCCTTTGTCAAAAATTGCAGTCCGGTATATATAGGCTTTGGATGAGTGCAAAGTAAAACAAAATGTGTACAAGTCTGAATGGTGATGCTTGATGGAGTAAAATGTCATTGTCACTACAAAACATTTCCGTGCAAAGATAAGCGAATGCGATACAAACCAACCAGTTTTAACTTTTGCGCTATCAGTTCATTAGGAGTTGGTTCCAGATGATGTTATTTAAAATAAATCCAGAAAGTTGCATCTGTTGTGGTCGGTAGTTGATGCTAGTTCAGTCTGAGGCAACTTGATGCTCTACACAGGTTAGATTACTGTAAAAGATAGCCAAGATGGCGGACACAGACGGCAGTTAGGCCAATCAATGAGATCGCCAAAGTAGGCCGAGAATATTCACCAAATTTGTACAGATGGTATAATACAAACTAAAAATATTGGTGGGAAAAGCACACAGAAAGAACACGTGTTACAGCGCAATCCGGAAGCCAAAGTGGAATCCGACACCACAATTCAGAAACCCGTGATGTCCGTGGGTACAGCCAACTGTTGTTGGATAAGCAGCTCACTGTGTTGCAAGTTAAAGCTTTGATGAAACTGGACTACAGAATGGAAACAGTGTATGAAATTGGGTTGAAGTATAGGTTCTCAGGAACAACGGCATGATGATACGCGCAAACTGTCTGATTAATATCTTTTTCATTTCGTTAAACCACTTAGCCTTTGCCTAATCTGAAATCCTAAAAAGAAATCACCTAAGCACTGCTGCCCCATCATGTTTTAATTTTCAATTGTGGAATCCGCGAACCGATTGTTGAGTAATCAGCTCACCGTAGCCTAGCGGACCTAATACAAACTAGATCGCATGCCTCTATAAAGATCCCTTAGTGATATTTCGTCACAATCACCAGCTCAAATGGCTATTTGGGTTAAGTATTCTCAGACCAAAGCTAAAAACGATAACTTATCTAATGTGGCAACTGGGCACTTTAAAGTGGATCTCGACAGCTCACCTCAAATGATAAGGACCTCAGTCACCACCGTTCCAGACGAAACTGCAATGTCACCTAAGCAAAATTCTAGTAACTACTACTTCCTCAATCTTGACGCCTGTGAACCAATTGAATTGAATTCACCGTTCATAAATGATGAACTAACTTCTAAACATTGGGAAGAGCTGACTATCAAGGGCTCTGTAACTGTAAAGCGAGCTGAACTCAACGAACAAATGACCCCATGGACAGTCAATCAAATACTGCAGAAAACCCACAGCCACTCACCGGTTCCAACAAAAGAATTAAGTCTATGATGAACACGGTAGATACTAATAAGATCTACTAACATACATCGCAAAAACACTATTTAAAGCGACATTCTGGGCCGACAAAAACCAGAAATAAATGTCTTTTGGATACCCCTTGCCATAATTCCCTTTCATACCACTAAAACAGGCACAGTAATGATAGCAAAAGCTATGTCGCAAAGTCAAGGCCCCTCCCCATCCCGTCAGATATGTGTGCAGCCATTCCCAACACCCATCAGAATGACCCTTTTTTAGTACAGGAGGGAATGGAGCCGCGGCAATTCCCACTGCTTACATACCTGGCAGAAGCAAAATACCTGTTCCAAGTGTTCTTGCAATTTTTACAGATGACTCGGCTGGCCAACTGCTGCGCCAGTCTTAAATTAGACTTGCTCTCTCAAACACCTCCATGTCCACAGCAATATCGGAAATCACAAATGACATATTACCTATATCTCCACGCATGTTAAGAGTAGACCCGACCACAGTACTCCCACTCATATCTCCTGTGTCCATAATACCTGACTACAACAACGCGTATAACAACGAACTGAAACACGATGACCCCACAACATATAGAGCGTTTTCTATAATTCCACTTAATGCCTGGTCTAGTAACAACAAAGTGTACTTCCTAGGTATGCTTGCTCATATCAGCAACCCACAAGCACTCCTCGTTACTGAAACGTGGCGCTCCCCGATACATTAGACTACCTTAATAATTCCTAATTATCAGCTCTTCCGATAACATCGCGGAACAGGCAAAGGAGGTGGATGCATGATATACCTAAACTGTACATTTGCAGCAGAAGTTCTTGATCATTCACAGCTAACCAATTTTCCCGATTCTCTTTGGTTGTCCGTCTCAGAAACCGGTTCTCACATTCTACTCCGATGCGTTTACTACCTGCCAACTGCGTCAACTGCGAGTGTTACCATCATCACTTCAGCTTTCGAGTTTGCTGACGAGATGCCACACAGACGGAAGATAATTGCTGGTGATTTTAACCAACCAAAGATAAACTGGTCTTCTCAAACATCCTCATCTACACATACATCTTTCCCTTTCTCTCTCAGAATTAGTGGGTGGATACAGTGTGTTACTGAGCCAACAAGAGCGACCAATATACTCGACCTGATATTCACTTTGGGGGTCACAATTGCACAAACAGAGGTATTAGACAAAATCTCTTGTAATGACCACAAGATGGTACGATAAACTTTCTGCGTTAAATTGGCCACCAAATACACCTTTATTTCGCAATATTTAACCCATAGGATAAACGGGAAACATTTCCAAAAATTTATCCGATCATTCGATTGGGACGCAGTCTTTCGCTCTAATAATGTGTGCAATACCATTGACTAATTCTACCATCGGGTGCACCAGGCCATTGCTGTCCATACTCCAAAATGTAAGGGGATCACACTGTCCAAAAAGACGCATTTGCGCGTTCAGTCAGCCGAAAACACAAAAGACTAATTGCTAAATACATAAATCCGAAAACATTACATTGCTTTTAAGGTTACACAACATATCTGACAGCGTCAAACACATACAATTGACGAAGAAGATACACGAAAAAGGTTGGCTCTACGGACGACATGCAACACGTAGGATCTTGTTCAAATGCTGCGTCTCAAAACTGATAACCACTTATCCTTGGTCAATGGACTGGGTAATGCAGACGGACAGTCCCTTCATGATCCAGCCAACATCTGCGAAGCGCTTAGCTCATCTTTTGCTACCTCCTTGAGCCTGGAGACGACCCCGTTTAATGCAAGCATTGGGGTGCAAACAACCAACGCTCACTGTAACATTGCATTTTCTATCATTGCTAACCAACATGTAAGAAATTCTAACAAACCGTCTTCCCATCTGGATTCTGATGGTATCCCACATACCATCAAAACTTTGGGAGGGCCTGACATGCCATTACTTGTGCTGAACATGTTTACCATTTCGTTGGAATCAAGCTACTTTCCAGACTAGTGGAAAACATCGACCATTTGGTGAGCAATTACTTTCAATGATTTATCTTCGAACCATTACAACCATATTTAGGGCTAAAAAAGGAGCAAAATGGACTCCGTTATTAGAGATTACGTACGTGAAAAAGCGAAACAAGTTAATTACATGTTACGGAGTTTGACCGAAGGCCGTTGACCTAAGTAGCCTCCGTTTTCGCGGGCCAAGGAAGCTGAAGAGCCCGGATTAGCATCTTTTGTGAGCATAAGGACGGTTGAAATGAGCGATTGAAACTAGCATTGGCCGTCGCAAGTGTAGGAAGACGTAAACCTTTCTATCTTTGTTGTCGAACCTCGTATACTATTCTAAGGGCAGAGTTCAATCCTCCTGATGCTCACTATGGACAATATGAGCCATAATGGAGCTGTCAATTGCCCCAGGGCCACATTGCTGCAACCAACGTGGGCAGTCTTTATTCACGCGTTTGGACAAGAGCCGCGCCGCAAGACCGATATACGTTGCTTCACAGGCACACTCGAGCTGATCAATAATCATGGAGGCGGTCAGCAGGGCAGCTTATCTTTGTTTTGTGAACGGACGAGTGGTTCAGTCGCCTAATTCTTGCCACACCTAACGTCTGCCATCACGCTTCACTCAGCTGGACTGCGTGAATCGAGGCTAATTATCGATCGCACACCTCACCTCAGGCAGTCGTGAATGTCACACCACCGTGCATCAGAGCACTGATTCAGCAACACCCTAGGTCCCATACACGACGTGCGTCTGTAGCACTCGCTCACCACTGCATAGCCAAGTTGATTCGGATCGCTTTGTTAAAGTGAGGATACGTCTCGGTTGTCCGGAAGGTAGGGCACTACCCAGCCTTCATGTTTCGACGTTGTGACCCCTACAATACTCGGCGTGAATTCGCAGACTGGCACTTCAGGTAAGCAAACCACAGCCGTAGTACAGGCCTAGTACGCGGCTGAGCTGTGCGCTACACTGTTCCCACTACGCTTGTTCGGGTGACATGCACTGAGGCCCCACGCGCTATCGGTACAAATGCCCACAGCGGAATTCGTAAGCGGCGGACATGTGGGCGAAGTGACCAGACACGGGCACGGCCACAATCATGGGACAAATTATGTCGCAACAAGACAAGCGAATTCACCACACCGAATGGGGTCAAATGCATGGAGGACTTGATGTCTGGTTTAAATAGCCGTGATGACATATTTTCCCAGATCGTCCTGGAAAGCTCATTGTGCCAACACCAAATGACACGAAGAGGTCCGTATGTCCGCCACTCGTTCGAAGTGAGGAACAGGATACTGACTGTGTATGAAGAAGGAAACGACTGGAAGCACCTCGCCAATTTACTTCACGTGAAATTGAGCACTTGCCGCAATTGGATAAGAGTGCTGGAGTCGACCGAACCACGAGGTCAACACGGGGGTGCTCGTTGCAGAGCGATGACAGAGAGCCACGTTGACTCTCTGGTTGAGTGGGTGTCGGCGGAATCCACCATAACCCTTGCAAAACTCCGCTTGCGCTTGAAAGCTGAGTTCGACGTTGATGTCTGTACCAGTACTGTTGCCAGATACCTTGACGGGCGATTGATAACGATGAAGAAGTTACATACAATTCCTGAATCCCTGAACACGCAGGTGAACAAACAGCGACGGAAATTGTTCGTCCTGCAGCTATTAAATTTTCAAGCGGAAGGAAGGGAACCGATGTGGATCGACGAGACGAACTTTAATCTCTTTTGCGCACGAACTCGGGGCCGTTCACCACGTGGGAGCCGAGCACAGTGTACTGTGGCAAACAGTCGCGGGCAAAATGTGCACCTTGTCGGAGCAATGACAAAGGACGCATTGATAGCGTTCTCCGTTTTACGTGGAAGCTACAATAAACAAAGATGTGCGCAGTGGCTGCGACAGTTGCTAGATGCACAAGGTGCGGATGTTATCGAACGGTGCCTGCTGATTTGTGACAACGCGCCGTGCCACACAGATTTGGAAAACTTGTTCCAGGAAGAACAGTACCGATCAGGGAGGATGTTACGATTATCCCCATACTCTCCGGCGCTGAACCCTATCGAGGGGATCTGGAGTATAATCAAAAGCTACGTCAAGCAAGCGATGAGGAGCAGGTATGGGGAAATGCTCCGAGGGGACCCTGATTGTGTTCTCAGCCAAAGCGAGTGGCGCATCAGATTCCTGGAGCAGGTTGTGTCAGAGGCACGATCACGTGTGACACCGCGCCACTGCGAGAACATGGTTCAGCACGTGACAGGGAATTACGGACGTGCTATTCACATGTCCGATTTGTAACTAATTTTCATCTAATTAACATATAATTTTATACATAGAAATGGTGTTTTCCTTTTTCATCGCCGAGTGGTTGCTAGGAATACTACGTGCCCCACTTGCAATATGCAGGTTCGCGATAGTGGAACACACTGGCGCCCGTTTAGAAAGGAGTGCGCAACGTCGTTCAGCGTACCCGTTTCCGTATATGTGCCGTGAAATACGTATTGCGATATGCTTTACTGATAACACATAAGCTGCGATGTGGTTCATCGGAAATGCTGGCTCATTTCTCGTCGTAGATTTCGTAGCAGTTTACGTATGCATCACAGACGTATCAGAAATCGGGTGTGTGCCGTTCTGCAGAGCATTGATGTAGCAAGCTTGATGACAATGGGTATAGGATAATCGTTTGCACGAGGAAAGGAGCGCAGGTGAATGGACATCGCCTCACTAAATCCCTTATGATTGATGCGGCGCGCAGGATACGATAAGGATATTCAGGGAAAGGTTTCGCGGTATAGTATTGGTAACAGTTCCGGATTGCGTAGCTATCGCTTAGAACCTGCTTATTAACAAAGCCGAGGGCAGCGGTGTCAAGCGGAAGATATGTGGAGAATTGCGCGTACTCGCTTAGGTAGTATTCTTAGCCTACCTAGATATGTATGGCTGCACAGGAGAGGAATGGTTCCATCAACATACTTAGCATCAGTACCGCAGGTTATGGCCCGTAAGTAGGGCTAGTTTGTTCGGCTGCAAACCACTCGATGTTGGTCAAGTGGCGTCCTCACATCACTGATGACGCAGCATAAGTTGACTTCTGCTGTCCGAATGACATAACATGGCAGATGCTAAGCTTTCCAGCGGTTTAGTCACCTTTCGGTTACCTGAAACGAAACGTGATCCGGGGGCACGTAGCTTTAAATCCGTCATAATATAAGCAAGTCAGTAGTGAAAACAGCCTGGGGAACCAGGAGCCAGGTAACGGATACCTCAAATGGTTCCGCGCTAGAGCCGAACGCAATACCCGTACCTCGGAATGCCGTACGAAACATAGGCTGTGCCTAACTGTATACACGTCAACGTCCCCGCTATCTAGCAAGCAGTCCAGTACGTAAGCAGCAACTGATTTCAAACGGCTTGTGACCACGGTGATGCACGTTGCACTAACTGCCATGTAAAGCAAAGTTTCAGAACGCAAGTAAAGCACCATGGGCAGTGCACCGAAAGAAAATGGTCACGAGTACGATACAGTTTGTTGTGCAGTAGGACATTCTGTTACAACCGCCACGTTGAGCAGTGTCTTCTTGCCCTCCGATTTCGTGCATAACGGTCGACGCAGAGTCTTTGGAGGAATACTATTGCTTGCTTGTGTCACAGGGCATCCGACTGTAAACACATTGTCGGCATGAATCATGACAGCGCGATCCAACATTTTTGTCAAGGACAAATCCTTTCTGTTACTGACCATACTTGTGTGCAACCAATAGAGCAGGGACACGTGTGGAGCGGGAAAATTACTCCACTTTGCTCAGTTCTCGAGTTTCATTAAGGCTGGGGGATTGCCCACAGCCGTTTGTTCATTTAGCTTGCTCGTGTATTGAATGACGTAGGTAGCCTTCTCTGATCTGTCAAAAACGCCGCCGATGGCTTTATTGTTCTTGAATCGTTCGGACTACCTAGCTATGGGGTAATCGTAATAAAAGATAGTCGGAGCGAGGGCGTAAAATCGACAAAGCGTCAAGAGCACAGCCCATGCCGCCGGGCAATTAAGCGGTGCGACGACCCAGAGAGTGGGCAATTAGACGGTGAAAATGTAGCATATTTATGAGAAAAGAATTGGTATTTTGAAAAACTGGTCAATAAAGCGGGGTGGGCTATGAACGGGGTGGGCAATAAAGCGGGTTCCATTGTATAACACATGTGCCTGTTAGAGGAGAGACAGCAATCAGCAAAGCATGAACTTCCCGAACCGTACGATTCTTCACGGAGGGCCGCGAGCAGATTTAGTGCATCGAGAAATTTCGTTCTCACGCCCTATACTTACCAGGTTGACAAGTTGAGCTCATATGTCACAATGATAGGTTAAATATCGCAAGATGGTTACCTGTACCATTTCCGTGGATCGCACTTCCCAGCTGCGTATTGCAATAATACTTCCCTTTCATAGTACATAAACGGATCACCGTTGTATTTGTGCACTAGTGCTTGTGGCTTGCACCCTAACAAAATACGAGACTTGCTAAGCACTCTTTTCATTGCCCGTGCTATTATATTATTCCCTGTAAGTGTCCCTCTAACTCGAAATGCAACCACTTCAATCGTGGCACATGCACTAAGACTGTCATATTATTGACCGTGTGCAGTTATCAGTGTGCATTTTCACAGTTAGGCAATCACACTGTTCTTCAGTCAGAAGAGTTACTGCGCTGCGGTCATCGCATCTGTGAGCACCTGATCAACACTGCGCATCAATGTCGTGTTAAATACTCATTTACGGTTCTCCTAGTTGCCCCATAGCGATGCTCAAAGGGACTCAAAAGGCGCTTCCTGACTATAGCTGAAGCTCTTGCTATCGGACGCCTTCAGCCGGAATTATGCAAGCAGCAAGCTCTCGTGCAAGCGCTAATTCTGAACTGGTCCTCACGCAGTTAGCAGGCCTCAAGGTCACCGGTCCATCGTGACTCGTTTGAATCTGTCATTGATTGCTGTACATAATAAGTTCCCAGTTTAACTGTTTCCTCTATCATCCGACGTCCTTGTCCTTGTACATAGCTAGCAATAGCTTTTTGCAACTTTCAGTTATCTGCTTCATAATTGTAGCGCCTGACGATATTTATGGAAAAGAAATTTCTTCGCAATTGTTCTCTTCATGTCTGAATGGGCATAATTTATGAGTATAAGAATCTCTATAGTACTGTTTCTCAAAGGGTGGTCCGCGGATGCCCAGGGGGTACGTGGGCTACTTTCAGGGAATCCGCGTGATCTCCCAAAGTGTTATAATTCTATTAGGAAATTTTATGGACGCGATCAGTCTATGTCACAAATTTATGACAAACATGCTGTGAAAATTTTTAAATCAAACCTAACGGTTTACATTATAGCCTTGTGCATTGCCCATGGAAACATACCTCTTCCAAGGAGGAAGCTTGTTTTGGCTGGGAGTTAAAATGTGAGCGAACGAGGCTTTCCAAGTTCAGAAAGGTCGTGTGTTAATTTCACCGTGATGCCATGGGCAGTGGCTGGATGGGTCATTCTACGTCCGCTCAAGCTCACATAACCCAGTCTCTGTCCCTCGAGGGGCAGCGAGAAGTATGCCATATGATAGGGCTCAAGTTTGCGGTCATTTCAAGTGTTACTATTCTCCGAAAAATAAGCAAACCGGAAGGGAGGCCCGTTTGCGGGATCGCTTCAATGGAAGCTCAGAAGGAAAGCGTGGATATTTCTGTGTTTAACGAATGTGCTCAGCCGATTATGCGAACTCGAGGGAAACTACATCAGCGACGTTACAAAAGGGTGGCACTTTCGTTCACTACGATACTTCTTTCAAAGTACAACTTATCATAGTAACCAAATTCCTGGTGTGTTTTGGACTCTTGTGTTTAATTTTTTATCTCCATTGTGGTAGTTAGACATGTAACATCAACAGGGACCATGAAATGAAGAATGGAATACTGCTAAATGTTTCACAGGAATATTCTTCGTCGAATTCAGATGTAGTAGTAGTTGGGCCATCCAATGTGCCTTCTGAGCATGCAGCAACTGAGACGTGCGATGTTTCTGTACTACCTGATGTGATGCAATATAAGTCTGTGCCAACCGGATCCTCTGTACCAGTGGGTAAGAGGCGGAAATACAACAACATTTATCTTCGTTTTGGATTTATAGAGTCCAATAATTGTCCACAAGGTGACTTGTGTAACAAAGTTCTTCTGAACATGGTGCCTATTAAAATGCAGCGGCATTTGGAAAAATTCATACGGACTGTAAAGACAGAAAAAGGTACTTACAGCGCATGCGAGATGAAATATTGAACACCCAAACGTACATGCTTCACGCGTCGCAGACTGTAAAAAAAGCTACGGAAGCATCTTACATCGTTAGTTATCGTAATGCGCTGACAGCAGAACCGAGAAACGTATCCGGCCATGCATACAAAATGCATGGAGATGACCTAAGACTCTTCCTTTCAAAAAGCTTTTCACAGACTGTCTCTGTGTGATTTCTGATGCAAAGCGAACGATGTGTACCTTGTCATGGTAGACAGCTATCGCCGTGCTTCTCCCATTTGCCACAACTTATCTGTGTGAGATTGCATTCTCGCATTATATCTATACAAAACAAAGTACCGAAACAGACCTGAAGCGTAACGAGATCCGAGGTTATAGCTTTCCTCAATAACACCTAGTATCAAACAAGTCAGCGCTGCATGTCGGAACGAATTTTATCCAAGGTACTAGGCCTTAATATAGTTGCATTTGCATGTAAGTTCAACAGCCTTCACTTTTGCCAACATAAATGAACAACTGTGCAAATTCAGTGTACAGCGATGAACTCCACCTCATTCTTATGTTATTAAAGCCTAGTTCTGTGGATAAGGAAAGCTCAGGGGTCCGTCGTGCTAGGTTACACTACAAAGGGGTGCACGTGCCGAAAAGTTTGAGAACACCTGCTCTATAGTGACACACGGCATCCTGTTGGCCGACGGTGTCTGACCAATGAGGAAGCTACTCGTCGGTGCGTGTGTGCACCTTAGCCAAACTTTGAAACGCACCAACTTGAAACTGCTTATGAACCAAGTTGAAAATGCTTACGAACCAAGTTGAAAATGCTTACGAACCAATTTGCTTCCTCTATTAACTAACTTGACTCGGAAATTGTATAGTGCTTCCAGGAAGAGACCTTCGCGAGCGAAGACAGTAAAATCATTCATACGCAGCAGGACACGCAAGTGTATCGTCACGAAGAAGTTACTCTGGAGAAGATACAAGGTATCATCGAGTGCCGAAACATGGGAAGCCTACAATATCCAAATGAATCACTGCGTAAACCTGGTACGCGAAGATAAAATACAGCACCAACAGAATCCAGCTGAGAAATTCATTTCTAACCCCAAGCTCCTGTAGAGACACATAAACAAGCTTCGCAAAGTGCAACGAGGTATTTCTGCCTTACACACGTTATGTGGACTCGCACAACCCGCAACCGAGGCGGCCAACGCCCTAGGTCAATCATTCACCCCCAACTTCCAGAGCACGACATCGCCGCATACACTGTTCCCGATCATTGTACCATCACCAGGACTTAGCGACATTATGTTTACGAGTGCGGATGTTATAAAAAGGCTAATTGCCCTGCGCGAGCATACCTCTCCCAGCGTTTTATAATATTCTTCCAAAAGCGTTGAAATTAGCTGCAGTAAACCTGGCGAACCCACTCTACAAGTTCTTCCAACGATGCCTCGATGAGATGCGGGTGCCAACAATGTGGAAGCAGGGCATCGTCACTCTCATCCATAAGGGAGGAAGTCGGACAGATCCGGCCAACTATCGCCCGCTAACACTACTTCCGGTGCTCTCCAAAATCATGGAAGCGATTGTTGCCCAAGCGCTGATGAACTTCTTGGAAGAACGCAATATCATATCACAAGAACAACATGGATTTCGCAAGATCCGATCTTGCACTTCAAACTTGCTGCTTGCCAGATCCATTTGGACTGAGACCGTTGACAGCGGTGTAGGTGTTGACGCAGTATATCTGGACTTCTCAAAGGCTTTCGACCGTCTGAATCACCGTATCCTCCTTCACAAGCTGCAGTGTTGTGGAATTGGTGACCCAATCCTCGGTTGGATAGCTATCTTCTTGCTTCAACGACATCTGAATGTAAGAGTTCGCGGCGTCATCTCTGACCCAATCGACGTTAAGTGCGGAGTGCCCCATGACTCAGTACTTGGTCCACGACTATTCCTGATTTACATAAACGATCTCACGACAGTAATCACCTCCAACTCCTTACACTTCGCTGATGATCACAAGATATGGTGAGCCATTAGAACAGCCAGCGACAATGCAGCACTTCAGGATGATCTTGACAGCGTCTACGAATGATCGACTCAGAACCTGTTTCAGTTCAACGCTACGAAGTGCAAGGTGCTGAGCATACGCCATAAAGCCACTTGCGAATACAGCCTGGAGGATCAAATACTGCAGCGCACTCCAACGGAATGCGCTCTAGGAGTAGTAGTGCAGGAAGATCTGGGCTGTTCCCGTCAGGCCGAGAAAGCCTCCAAAAAAGCTAACAAACACCTTGGCCTTTTGCGGAGGGCATTCCGGCGCTTCGATCCTTCCATCTTTTCTCAGATGCACAACACCTACATTCGGCCCCATTCTGAGTACGCCATCCAAGCCTGGCAGCCATGGCAAAAGCAAGATATTACCGCTCTGGAACTGCCACAACGAAGGGCGACCAAGAACGTAAAGGGCCTTTTTCATCTCCCTTACCGATTGAGGCTGAAAACCCTCGGGTTCTACAGTGGACAATATCGACGCCTGCGTGGTGACTTGATAATGACCTATATGATCCTGAGGAATCCAAACCATTCTTGTCGTCACCTACTAAAGCTGAATAGCAATACAACACTCAGAGGACACCAGCTAAAGCTGGCCACACAATACAGCCGGTTGAAATGTCGCGGGCATTTCTTTTCCCTTCGTGTATGAGAACACTGGAATGTTCTTCCCACATATGTTGTTTCTTCCCCCACGTTAACGGTATTCAAAAGACGTCTGGATGATTCGCTTTTCCACCTACATTACGTTATATAATCAGAGATGTCCACGTCAAACAAACGCGAAAAGACGGTGCTCATTCTCAGCTTTTGTGCTTCACTATTTACACACTGCTGTTGTGAAATATAGTTTCGGATATATTACAACTGCATTCACCAATTTACATCAATACAAGAAAGCGGCGCACGAGTAAGCGTTGGTCGTTTCTCTTGTTCTTAAGACATGCCTTCCCCATATTACTCTACAGTAACAATTCAGTACACATTCTACAACGTTTATATGAATAAGGGGCACTTGAATTCACTAGACGCTTAAATTAACGATTTACATTTATGTATACTTTCACTTCAGCCATCCTACGGGACTTGTAAAACAATTGCTTTTTTACCTGTAGTATATCATTGTTCATTGTTCATTGCAATGAATTTGGCGGATCCACTCTGTCAGTCCTTCCAACAATGGCACGACGCGATGTGGGTTCCAGCAATGTATGAGCACTAAATCGTCCCTCCTATCACAAAAGCGGAAGTCGTTCAGATCCCCCAACTATCGCCCGACAAGATTCCTTCAGGTGCCCTCTAAATTCATACTGGCCAATATTGCCGAAGCGTTCAGAAGTATTTGGAAACGTGCAACATCATAGCACCAGAGCAACATGGATTCCGTCAGAACCTGTTTTACACCACCAACCGGCTACTTGCTCGCTCCAGCTAGACTGAATCCGTCACCAATGGTATGCGAGTTGATGCATTTTACCTGGACTTCCCCAAGTCATTCGACCGTCCACACCACCGTATCCTCCTTCAAAAGCTGCAGTGCTGTGGAATTGGTGACCCAATCCTCGGTTGTATAGGTAACTTCTTGCTTCAACGACATCTGAATGTGAGATTTCGCAGTACGTTCTCTAACCCTTACGATGTTCAGTGCGGAGTGCCACAGGATTCAATACTTGTCCACTTCTGTTCATGATTTACATAAACAATCTTACAAGAGTGATCACTTCCAATTTCTCATTTTGCTAATGAGCACAAGCTTTGGCGGGCCAACAAAACTACGAGTGACCACGTAGCGATTTAGAATGACCTTGGAATGGTGTACTAATGGGTGACTCAGAACCTGCTTCATTTAAACGCCACCAAGCATAAGACAGTGAGCGTAGGTCATCAATCCACCTGCGAGTACAGGATGGGGGATCAAGTTTTGCAGAGTGCTACTATTGAATGCGATCTAGGTGTGATAGTACAAGAGAATCTTGTCCGTTTACCTCAGGCCAAGAAGGCGTCCATAAACGCCAACCAAGACCTTGGCCTTTTGCTTCTTGACGATACGGTCTTCTTTCAAATGCGAAATGCCTACATTAGGTCCCATTCAAATACGCTATTCACGCCTAGCAGACTTGGCACAAGCGCGATCTCACAGCCATTGAACTGCCACAACGAAGGGCAACTGTTTCATCTCCCTTACCAACTAAGTTAGAAAACGTTGGAGTCTACGGTGGACAATATCGATGCCTGCGTGACTGTTCGATAATGGTATATTTGATCCTAACGAATCCAAACCACGCTTTTCATTACCTTCTGAAGCTGAATCGCAATACCACTATGAGAGGTCACCGGCTGAAGCTGGCCACACAGAATAACCGGTTGGAATGCCGCCGGAATATCTTTTCAGTTCGCATGCAACAACCTTGGAACATTTACCTTTTTTCTTCCTCCTACCAGCAGTACTCAAAAAAGGATCAGTGGTATACTCATGAGTTTATGGTCCTGTATGTCCGTGCTTCAAGAGAACATCGAAAATCGGAGGTGATCAGTTCCATTTCCTACATCTCATGCCTGAACGCTGCTACGGTGAAAAATCGTGGGGATGTACTCTGTGGATTTACGTGTCACCAGGGTCCAAAGAAGTTGCACAAAAGTGAGCGCTTTCATTTCCCTTTTTAATGCTTTCACACGGATTACGTGAACTATAACTGTTCCCCCATGTTACTTTGTGCGAACACTTGCAATGTATACTTCACACAATCGTTGTGCAGCATTGCAGTTAAATCGGCAGATGCTTAAACTGCTGGTTCACACAAATTTGCTGTTTCTTGTTTTTACTCTAACCGTTCTGCTGGACTTGTCAAGCACGTGTTCATGGTCCGCATGCAATCACGGATATTCTCGTGTAAGGATCCATGCGAGTACCTAAACTTGCGATCGTGTACAAAACAAATTCTGTAATACCTTTCTTCCCATTTTGATACCCGTCGCGATTGAAGGAGGTGATTTACGGTTTTGTGAAGAATATTCTGTAGAGTCTACGATTGTTCATCCCTATTATTGTTCGTCAGATCCAACCAGCAAAACAGTTGTTATGGTTTTAAGCCCCAACTTTTCCCTTTTGTTGTCTTCTCCGAGCCAACCACTGACCTGAGAAATGCACGCGCGCACGGCCGCACTCATACGCATAAGCGGTTGACACAATGAGGTATACACTGTTACCATGGTAACGCCAAATCACATATCCCATCACAGACGTCACACGGTACATCAGACAATGAGGTTATTGCTTTTGCAATCCCAACAGCCTGCACCGTAGCTACAACAATCGTTAATCCCCGTCTCAAAAAGCGGCAGTCCACTAAAAACCACTTTTTCGGAAGTCGTTCACTGCTGCCAACAACCTACAGTTCCACTTGTCACTTACTGAGAAGGACCAATGGGTTGCGAGCAGAGTTCTGTGAGTCAATCGGAACCCCATCCACAAACTACGGGCCAGGATCAGGGTCTCGATCCGGTGGAAGAGGTCGGTGAGTTTCGCAGGTCATAAACCATGCAACTACTTACGCTAAGTGTGATATCCGTCGACGAAGTTCTACCTAAATGGCTTGTCTATAAAGGTAAATATGAGGTTAGGAGCTATAATTAGGTGGGGATTCGTCACAAATGAAATCGTCATGTAATATGTGTGCAGAAAGCCCCCAGCTGTGACTTGTCCATGAGATAAGAAGGTCTGTTTTTGGTTGTTGGTTGCAAAATTTCAGATGAATGTGGTTAGTGGTCAACTGGGGAAAACACTAGCGTCATTTCATCTGCAGGATAGTTACTATGCAACTGGGTTATGTATTCATCGTAAAGATCGCCAGCAGATCCACTGTGTGTTAGGATCAATTCTTGTTAATGCATCTATGGGCGTGCTTCACATAGTCAAGTGTGCATGGGTACAGTGTTGACCCCAAACATCTATTCTGAAATCCTTTCTTCCTCAGCGATGTTCATCACAATATCGTTATTCGCTTCTACATTAGCCGCATTACATCCCAATGGCTTTCCGTGCAGTCGCGCTGTGATAGTTCACAGCATACTTCTAATTTGTTTGCCAATTTCTGCGTGGTTCAGAGCTCCATTCGGTAAACTACGAAAGTCACAGTGCATTCGTGGCCACATACCGATTAAGTTGAATCGAACAACGCAATTTTCTGAATGTAAATGGTCAGAGTACCGTGATGTATGGGTCACTTTAAAGTACGCGTTATGTGAATGGATCGCCACGCGATCCCTGTTCAATCACTGGAACCATAATAGAAGAAGCCGACGGAAATCGCGTGTTTCTTGTCCGAAAACACTGCGCACCACGACACGGCGAAGTCGTTTAATCTCATCAAATAATTATAGCAGGCACTTGAATCAGGTGCCTCTGGGATATTAGCAGAAATCTCTACCCTTAAGCCTTCGAGACATGGATGGTAATGACTGTAAACTCTACCTGATGAAAGCAACTAAGTTTTAAACTAGTGGTGTGGTACAGTGTTATCGAACAAGTAAAGTCCAGTCTTATTTGCTTGTTCTACATATGATGGATAAACTGTTTAGGCACAGTTTGAACAACGAAATGAGAAGACGAATATTGGCAGATGCTAGCATTTCGTATTATCTCGTCAGTACCAATACAATAACAGGGAAATTCTTTTATATGTCTTACAGGGCACAGTCAAACTAATCAAATTTATTGTTGTGATCATTGTTATCAGATTACGTCCACGGCAACCGCAGGTTGACAACTAATTGCTTTTGGACACACAAAGCTGGTCTAATTCGGCTTATCGCGACGGCCTCGGCAAATCGTAAAAGGCGTGCATTAGTATGACGTAACAAGATCCGGAAAGCTGATAAGGGATTGACCTGGTGGCGAGTCGCCAAGATGTGCCTGCCTATGGAGGACGCTGGTGGCTTACGCGAACACGTATCATCGGAGGTGGATTGGGTAACTTCACGCTGAACCCAGTTTGGTAGGTGTTCCTTCACTCGGGAATCTAAAACCCGTTCGGTCCTGCCGATGTAACTGATACCGCAGTCACACACGAATTGGTAGACACAATGGGATTTGGCGCCGACGGGTTCATCTTCCTTTACTGAAGGTAACGGCAACTTTCGGGTTCTGTTGATAATTACCGCCTCCGCAGCACAGTATGCACGCTGAATGGCCGAGACAATCCGTTTGGTTATCCTTTTCGTTGCAGTGTCACACTTGAATGGGAGCTCAATGTACACCTTCTTCTTAGGGGCTGTCAACACCATCTCCTTGGGCGGTCTAACTTGGCTATGTTTGTCTATGAATCGCTTTGGGTAGCCATTCTCCATAAGTGTCTTAGTGATCAGCTCTAAGTCTTCAGCCAGGCAGTCGTTGGAGCAGATACGTCTGGCCCGAGTGAATAATGTTTTTACTAGCGCGCGCTTGTGTGCCATCGGTGAGAAGCTAGTGAAGTGTAGATATTGGCCGGACCACGTTGGCTTCCGGTATACAGATCGCTTAATCAGCCCATTATCCCTGCGACTCATGAGAATGTCGAGGTACGGAAGGCGCCCATTCGATTCGAATTCAAAAGTCACATTCAGGTTGTCGTGAACATTATTAAGTTGATCTACTAGTTGTTCGATTTGCATCTTTGTGGAACCGAAAACAAGGATATCATCCACGTATCGTTTGTAATACGGCAGCTGAGAAATCTGTCCACTTAGTTTCCTCTCAACCATCAGCATGAAAAAATCAGCCAGTACCGGTCCTAACGGACTACCCATAGCTACTCCATCAATTTGGCGATACGTATTGTGGTCGAATCGGAAAGCGACATTCTCCGTGCAAAGTAACAGGGACTGTCACAGGAGGTCTGTCGGTATTGGTAGACGGAAATTCTCCTCTTCTATCAGGCGGCAAATGTAATCCACTGTCTCATGCAAGGGGACATTAGTAAATAACGATTGAACGCCCACTGAACACATAACCTTGTCGGCTAGGCTGATTTGGTCTAGGTCTTCGATTATTTCAAAAGAGTCCTTAATGCTGTGCAAATTGTAGTGCTGCCTTAGTGGTGCAAGGATCCGAAATAACCAACGAGTTTGTTGGGGCAACCCTAAACGAGTTGCATTCGGCGTCCAAGTTGATGGTTTGACCCACTTTATATTACAATGCACACTGATATACAACTGGTAAAATTGCAATTGCTTGGCAAGCCCCGCAGTAGTACGCGACGATTGTAAAATGATCATTATAAGTTACAAAAAAATGAAATCCTGGTTTGAGTTGACTTACCAAGCTGTTCATATGAACGCATGCTGGTCTTCTAACCGCTAGGTAACGGAGAAGGCTGGTGTGCACACGGAGTTAATTCATCTTTCGAGATAAACGGACTATGTCACGTAATGTGCGGGGGATGAATTGTGGTCCCATGGTATTTTATAAAACTCTTCTGTGGGAGCAAAATAACATGGAAAGAAGCAGCGTTCCTAATTCCAGATACCTGAAAGTAGAAATAGTTTTTCAGCAGTCAAGTTGACTGAAGTGCGTGGTCAATTTGAGATGGTGGCCTCTCAGGCCCGTAGTGTGGCGGACATGCGACAGATTGTGATAGGTGTGATTGACATTAGTCAGTATTTAGTGCACCGTGAGTAGGTCGCCTCGCATGCGCAGCTATTCCTCTCTGCACCAGCCCATGGTTTGTAGTCTGCGTTGTTGGGAGAAGTGAAACAATCCTCTGGCGATTTTATCGCCCCACTTTGTAGGGCTTTAAGCGCAGCAGCGTACTGCTTACGTCAAGATCGATATGCTTAGATCACATACTCCACGTGGGGCTTGAAGTAGGCGTTCAGCACCTGTGAAAAGATTGATGGATCAAAGTTCCTGAAAGACCTTCGTAGGAGGCCAAGGTGCTGACTGGCTCTTCTCGATAACTATTCAGCCTGTTTCGAGCGGCTAAATTCTTCCTGTGCGATTACCGGCCGGTGGCTGGAATGATTGCACGCTTGGTTAGCAAACCTTAGGTCACCGGTTCGTATCCGCATATGACCCGGCGTCCTCGAGGTATACTCAGCCCAAGCGCGATCCGTGGTTGCCGCGTGGTAAAGAGGTGCCGATACAGTGCGCTGAGCACTTTTACTTCTTTATTCTTCCTGAACAATCCCCTCGAGGTCACCTTCCTAGTTACTATGTTGCAACAGCTGCTCTCCCGTCAATATTCGTGAGTACACAATGATCTAAACGCAGAACTTCGCGTTGCGTAAGGTGAAACTGGATGCGGTTTTCGGAGAACTATGTGTAAGACTTGTCAACTTCTTTTTGTAGTGCCGTGTGGTCACCCACTGCTTTTATTCCATGCGAAATCTTGACGCATTCTGTAAATAGCAAGTGGCCTGACTGGAGCATCCTAGCAAGATCGCTGATGAATACTAGGCACAAACATGGTTCCAATACCGATCCTTGGCGCACATCACACTGGACTACAGTTGAGTCGGATATGAAAAGGGTGCTGCGGACTCTCGCATTCAGCTTCTGACGTGCCAGTTGCGCACCTAAGAATTATTGCTGTATTTCTTCGATAAGTCCTGTTGGTGTTTAAGGTTGTCGTCGGGACCTAGTTTGACAGTGATTTTGCTGTTATGCAGGCATCCCAGTCCTGATCATTTGGACAGGCTTTATAGTCACACAAGGCTGAATCCCTTACGGCCATACATTTTTGTATCCGGCTCCTAAGGAAGGACTCCATTTATTTCTGGCTAACGAGTTTTGTTTTAGGCGCGTTTGCCACTAGCCGGCTGAACATGGTGACAAATTTTTCCAAGTGACGTCGGGATGTTTGTCAGCTAGGAAAGACCAGTTAGTTACCTGAACGTGTTCGGAGACTATACCGTAGTAGGTGAAAAAGGGAACTTCTCCGCTGTTTTCACATATGTATTCCGCGTAGCTGATTTAGCGTAAGAGCAGCCTCCTGTTATAGTTACGGCCAGGCGGTGTACTTATATTTACTGCTTCAATCATTAGTTCCTCACTAGTGAACAGGTCTAAGACAGATGTATTGGCGCCAGTTCGGAAGCGTGTGGCAGTGATGACGTGGTTGTATAGAGGTACATCAGTGACTACCACTTGCAAATCCGCTTTAAATTGTTCACAGAGAGCAGCTGAGATTTCGTTTGGGTGCAGGATGAAATCCCCCACCAAAGGATGTGACTGTATAACCGTGCCTCATAGCAGACGCCAGGCGATGATCCATTTCCAGAGTGGAGTTGGATGGCGGTAAATTATAGCAAGTAAACACACATCGCCAAATTTCAAGTCCAGACGGCACCACAGAGAAGCGAAAACTTGGTATCTGAAATGCCGATGATATCTATATGCAGGTCCGGTAGGTAACACAAGAGTGCTTCTCTTACCCTGCTGAGTCGGTCGTTTAGTAGGAGTTATGCCGCGTAGGGATATCCCCACATCAGTGATCGAAGGATTCAGTCACGTTTCCGCTATTATGACGATATCCCAAGAAGTGGAAGCCTGACGAGTATGAAGCTCTGTTAAGTTACTGAGAAGACTTTGAGCGTTGGTATACATGCCGGTGAGGCCGTCAGCGTTTAGCAGTCCACTTTTGGATGCGACATTTAGATATGGGGTTATGCCTACTGTTGTGGGCTCGGCTGTCAGACCTTTTTATCTTGAGACCTAATCGCTAGCTCCGGGGCAATCCCAGGTTAACCTATAGAGATTGCAAAATCAGTAGGTGGATGCAAATCTATACGTGCTTCAGGTGTCGGAGTGTTTTGACTGCATTCGGGTTCTGAGAGTTATACTGACGCGGGCGCACAGAAGGGTTGTATGTTCAGAGTCATCTCATCAGTTTGCGGTCGGTTGTCCATCGACTTTATACGTATTTCGGATGACAGCTTTTTGCGCAAGTTTAGCCACCTTACTAACAACGCTACTTCCATGGGTTTGCTTTGCAGTGTTACTTTTATCATTTGTGGGCCGTTCCCTCTGTACTTAGGCGATGACGGCAACCTTGAGATCATGTTGGCGCTCACATTTCCAATTGCAAGTGCTTCGCGGACGAAGCGTCATCCATCCCAGTCAATTGCTTTGGCATCTAGCGCGCTTGGAATGTGAAGCACCGAGACACGCTGGACAAGCAGTGATCTTACGTTGTTTTGTTTTCGTTAGCCTACTACGCTCAGTTTGCATTTCTGGTGTTCGCTCCATGGAACCTGGAAAAATGCGAACAGCGCACTGAGTTTTTCGGTGGCGTGTGGTTGACTAGAGAACTGTCACCGCATCATCTCCTGACTGCAGCCTTACTTGGATTAGTGGTGGTTCACCGTAGTGCGCCGAGCTTGGATGACGGACAAGGCGCAGTATGCTGGACGGCTTTACTTGAACTCTAATTAATTGACAGGTGGTGTACCACTGTTTCTGATCGTCTAAGCAGGTTGCGTTTGATGGAGTTCTCCTCGGTTTCAGAGACATTTAAGCATATAACAGTAAAAAATTTATGACGCTCTATTTTTCTGCTTTCTGGGAGTGTGTGACTCTTTTTTTTGGTCTGACAACAGGTGGCACACTAGATCCCTTGATTGTAGTGGTGGCCATAACTAATACTAGTGTGACAGCCATCGACCCCATGGTGCATAGTGCCTCTTTCATGTGGGTGACAACAATAGACGCGCCTGTTGTTGGTTGTTGTTGTTGTTGTTAATTCTGTTGTTGTTGTTGTTGTTGGTTGTTGTTGTTGTTGTTGTTGTTGTTGTTGTTGTTGTTGAGGAATACACCGCGAGGCCTTGCTGAAGTAGTCTGTCCGAGAGAATCATTAGAAGCCGGCCACCGTACCGTGGCTGCAGTCAGTGTAGTTGAAGTGCCCATCTCTTAACCATTGTTCTCACCCCCGGCTTGGCTGCTCTGTTCTGAAATTGTGTTTGATGTTGCACAACCACCTCGGGGTTCTGATTCTCTTGCGTCCAGTGGGGCGAATCTTTCGGCAGTTACTCGCTCTACAATCTCTGCCAGCCTGTCGCACGTCTGCACTAGTGTAGCTATACATCTGACGAGTGGAATATCCGTACACTCCGTGCAGCACCAAACGGAATAGGTTGTGTTATTTCGTTTCTTTACCAGGCTAAAGCTAAGGAGACTATTGTAAGTTGGAACACAGTAACGCAAAGGGCACAGCTGTAATGTGTACACACGACCAAGTCACCGGTTCGCTTGATAACATGGACATTTATTCACGCACATGAGTCACGAGCATGGCCAGACAGACCGTGGCTCGTGATAACCAATCACAACAGAGACAGCACATAGGATGGAATTTTATACCAGAGTACGTTCTATTCCAGTTCGTACATCCTAAAACAGTTTCCACAATTGACGTTTCACTGAAATTATTTAGGCGCAACCCTCTGTGGGCACGCATTGGCCACCATGGTGCTCGCCAGTTCAGTTACGTCACTGGAAGTGCCCTTTATCGCGAGGTCTATCCGAGTAGTCGATGAAGTAATGGTGCTCACAAAGCTTTGACAAATGTCCTGTGGGCTAGGTGTGCAGGTGATATACAAACCCGTCAAAGGACGCGCACGAGGTGAGGTGAATGTTCCAGGCCTTATGCAGGGTGGCCACGAAGTCCCCGGACACCACGTTTATGCATATACCTACGTAAATCAGTGTATAAATGTAAAAAATTATACATCATACTTGTCTAGGAAAAGAAGGGCTTTTCGCTGATCAATGAAATTTATCAAAACAAACGCATGCTAGCCTATGATCACACTGTCTTGTATCCAAGGTGTCTGTGTGTTCATCGTAATTCTCAGCACATAGACGAATGCGTCGCCAAGTGCATGCTGAGATGCGTTGCAGAACATCAGTGGAAATCGAGTTAAATGAAGCACGGATTTCAGCTTTAATTTTTCTGTGTTGTTGTGACGTGCTTTTCTGATGTTTTCCTTCATCGTGCCCCACAAGACTTTGTCGCATGATGAAAGGTCATGACTGCCAGCCGACCACTGATGCTGTGGTCCACGTCCAATCCACCGACCAAGGAAATTCTCATCCAGGAACCGGCGCACCCAGATAACAAAATGTGCAGGTGCACCATCTTGCTGCAGAATGGCTACATGCATGATTCCAGTTGCAACCAATTATGGAATGAACTAGGTCTCCAACCTTTCTCGGTAGGTGAACTGATTCATTGAGTTTTCAAGAAAAACGGGCCCACTGATTTTGGTGGCTGATATTGTCGCCCACGTCATGACGTGCGGTGGCTTGTGGGCGATTTATTCAGCATAGTATGGGTGAATCTTGCTCCAGATGTAAACATATCGTGATGGTGAGCTGAGACAGACAGCACATACATCACTAAAGTAAACATTGTGACGACTGATTTTTGGTGAAGAATTCCTGGAGAAGGTGTTGACACGCTTCCATTCGATACTGTCGATCAATATCATGCAGTTCACTAACCTGCATTGGCCTGAATGATGACATGCCTAGGTTAGTTTTGAGTACCTTTTGGAGTGTGGAGCGCGAAATAGGCACTTCAGCAGAACTTTTACGAGTCGATTTCTTTGGAGAATTGAAAAGCAACTGCTGAATGCTTGCCACGTGCTCCATTCGGGAGGCAGGGCGTCCAGAGCGAGGGGCCTCCAGCACAGATCCAGGTGCAAATGTTTTCTTCTCCCATGCCAATAATGGGCTCTTTTTGGCGCAGGCTTCTTGTAACGCTCCTGGAATTTGGTGGAAATGTCAATCATTGTTATTTTTTCTAGCACACGATCATGCACCCAAACAGCAACTATGTGTCTTTCTTCAATGCTGTAGGGACTTGTGTCGCTCATTTCTCCAATGTATGCCTGAAAATAGAAAGACAAAAGCATAGGACATATATGCTATAAATATTAGGATGAAAATTTAAACATTACTTAGTAAATGGCATTGCAAAATACATCAGTTATGAACAAGGACCAGGGACTTCGTGGCCAACCTGTAGTGGCAGTACAAGGTCTGTGTCGTTAACTGACGCATTGAGATGGTTGCTGTTGCCCTCGATCCTCGCTAGCCATGGCATGCCTCAATACCGCACTTTGCTACTGATTGGCCAACAGGCTGCACTTGCCTGAGCACTAGAGACCCTATAGAACGGCATTTCCTACTTAGCAATTATCCTGTGTAAGATTCGGACTCCTTGATAACCCTGCGATCTCCTATCTAGGACACAGGATGCACATTCTCATTGCGCCCGTCTGGAGCTGATGCAGATCCAACTGCCGGGCAAGCCGACGTAGACATTGTTTTTAGGCCTCAGGATGAGGCTACTATGATCGTTTGGGTTCCTTTCAACAGCTGAATATGCGTCCTTAGATTGGAATGCTCCTTCTAGGCTTCGCTGTAGGGCGGAGACAAATCGTATCTGTCTGTCATTGCGGCCTAAGCCCCAACAAATTGTAGAGGTGATTCGGTGGAAGATGAAATATATCACCAACTGAAAGAACTCGTTCGTTTTAGGAGAAGTATGCACACCGTAGTACTTGCTGGTTTTATGAAAACCCAAGTCGGCATATCTTCTTCTGATGAGATTCATTTTGGTGGTCAAACTGGTGGAGGCTCCCATAATGATAAGCGTGAGCAGTTAATATACCTACGTGATGATGCTCGTCTCTTTCTCGTAAGTACTAGCTTACAACACAGCACCCGCAGCAAAGTGACTTGGCGCCCACCAGCTTCGGATCAGTCATGGACGCATATTGATCATATCGCGATCAGTTACTGATGGAAAGGCTGCGTCCCAAACTTTTGCTCGATTTGGTGCATGAGGCTGAACTCCGATTACACTCTTCTGCGTGCCTACCTTCGGATGTGATTCAGCGGACGCCCACAACATCGCTGTGAGCTCCTAGACTCTTGCCAATGGGCGAAACCAGGTGTTCTGGATGCGTATTAAAATACCCTGACATCCTGATGTGAAAGCGCCCACTGAACAGATTTACAAATTACTGACCGCATGTTCGCCATCCGTTACTATCATGAGGCATGTCCTCAAGTGGCAAATCAAATAGCCAAACTAGACTTTGCGTCTCTACACCGTCTCTTAAACTTCCGGTTGCTCGCTAACGTGTTACAGCTGGCAGCGAACATAATGCGTCTGGTAAAGAGCTTCGGGCGAAACTGCGTACTATCCTGAATAGAGACTGCGAAGCATGGTAGTCTTATAGTGCATCAGAAATAGAAACAGCAGCTGCCGTTGCTAATCATCGCAAATTATACTGTCTGATAAGGGAAACGGGTAACATGAGACCTGGTGTTAGCGAGATCATACCCGGAGAGTAGACAACCGATCCACAGCTTGTCAAAACGCTTGGGCGTTGGTCCGAACACTTTGAAAAGCAGTTTAACCAGCCTGAGTTATCGCTAATTTTTTGGTATTGATTACCGTTCTCCCTGTGCCGTCGCCTTGGATCATCCCTCAAGGGCATGAGCCGGACGACGGATTAGGCTGTTGAAACTGAATAAGGCCGCAAGGTCAGATAGAATTCCTCTAGCTTTCTTCAAATTAGTGGAACTTGATCTTTTAGATAATTTACAGGACTGGCTAATGAAACTCTGGGAGCGGGAAACTTTGACAATAGATGGAGCTGCGCCGTCATAGTCCCAATTTTCAGGGGAACCTAATGTTCCGAATGCGGTAATCGTAGGGGGATCAGTCTGACCTCAATTGTCTCTGAAGCGCTCGCGTTTGTTGTTCTCCACAGATTAACTGGCACCATTGAACTTCCGATTCGTAATGAGCAAGCCGAATTTCGGCGAAATCGAGGCTGCATCGACTACATCTTAACTTTGGGTTAATTTTCGATGCACCGCCGTGTTCACTGATGACCCACCGTAGTCATGTTCTTCGACATCAAAGGTGTCTTCCATTCGGTGGACCGATGTGACGTTTAGAACTTTTTATTTAGGTAAGGGGTGCCCAAAATTATGCAAACCTTATCAGAATACTGCACATGCCTAATTCGGACAGAGTGCGGGTTTATGGCAAACTGTCGCCGCCCTTCAATGCCTCCGGCGGTGTGAGACAAGGTTGCTGGCTGTCACCTTTCCTCTTTAACTTCACTGTTGATGAAGTCATGAAAACAGCTTTCGCTGGGTACGAACTAGAAGAAGTGGGACTGTTTCTTGGGAGCCACTTCTTGACTTGGAATATACTGAGGACATTACCCTAACCTATGACGGGGCCCAAAAGTGCCGAGCAGCACTAGATGGATCAGCACTGACTGTCAATAGTTTGTACCAGGTTTTGTTGCATAGAAATGCAAAATCCTTCTCCAATTTAGGCAGAGAGCCATCCCTGCGCGACTCTTGATTGGGATATGCTAAAAGTCATTCAGAAATTCAAGTACCTTGGTAGCTATATTAGCGTCCGTTAGCTCGTAGATGTGGTCGTGAATCATTTGGCAAAAGGCGGATTTCTTTTTCCCATCTCCGTCACCAGTGGCTTCGATGCGACAGCACTCACGCTCTGAAGAGCAGAGTTTATAATGCAGCCGTCCTTTCAACCCCATATACGGTTGTGAAACTTGGCCCAGCAGTTCGACAGACATAAAGTGGCTAGCTACGTTTGACCATCGCTGCTTCCACAGCTTAGACATCAGCAGTACGCCGATGAGCGATTTCAGTGCTTCGCTGCCTCCAAACCACCACCAGTCACGCATGGACTAAAGATACTACGGGGGCCGCTCGGTCTCCTACACAGGTTCGAACCCGTGGCCTCAGAGTACAAGGCAAGCTTGTGATCCTTAAATTCACGGCCGGCCATTCGCAGCTTAGCTCATGTCTGATGAGAGTGCCGTGTGAGCTATGCATGTGTTCTGCGTCATGTATTCGGTGCAGGAAGAGTGAGTGAACGGCTCAGCACCGGCATATCACACACTAGGCTCCCATGGCTAGGTCAAGTTTTGCGCATGCTAACACACCGACTTCCGCGAAGTGCGTTGTTTGTGGGCCCGGGGTCTGGATGGAAGAGGAGGAGGGGAGGTTAAGCAGTGAGTTGGGCGGGAGCAATGAAAATCCTCACTTCGAAGTTGGCGTCGGTTGTTTCTTCCCGACTGCCGCTATGGGGTCCCAAGGATGATGAACACGTTTACTTCTACACGTTTGTTTATATGGGATAGTCTGCCCCAATGGCGTTAGTGTTATGAGTCTCATTGTCCATCCCCTTCTCCTTTACATTCTCCTCCAAGTACGTCTCATACCTAATACACAGTATGATATTTAGCAATATATTAATTGCATTTTGCATTTTCTGTAGTGTACTGTTTGGTATCTTATCTAGTTTGTATTGCAGCACATTAGTTGAGGTGTGTTGCGCACCCTTACCTAACATGTATTGATGATGATTGATGGTGGAGGTTCCCATTGAACCCTACTTTGGACCTGCCTCTTCTAGATTCTCAACGACCTACCGAACTATCGGCTTACTTATTCCTGATGCACATGCACCAATATCACAGATGGAATGCATCCAGGGCTACATCCACCCACGACTGCAAATATACCTAGTCAAGGTTGCGAGCTAGCTATATTCTTCCGTGTACAACAGTGCATCATAAAGTTGAACAATCCAAACAAGTTGAAAAGGAAACTGTATTGTGAGGCATTTTGTCTGTAACAAATCAAGTACAAGGATGACAATAATGAATACGGCAATATGAGAGAGAGAAGACATCAATCTGTTGCTCCACGTGGTTAAATCGGACACCTGTGAGAAAGCACGTCGCTGATCATGCGTGGTGACAGCAAAACACAGCTGTACTACATCTTATCCGGGTCCGATATGTTCCTTATACCTGTACTCGCAAAGTGGGCATCGAAGAATCTCTTAACTTCAGACATCGATTGTGCCTCAACCGTTGTCTCCAGCAACTTGTTCCAATATTTCACCACTCGACGCTCAAAGCATAAGGGTGATCGATATGCTCCAAATACGCTTCAAATATACTTAAACGTTACAGTGCACTAAAGCTGAGCACTCACTGAAGGTAGCAGCCGATCAAACCCACCTGCCCAAGTGGTCTTGACCGCGGACTCGCATGAGTAAGGTCGCTAATTCCAGCTCCAGTGGGGTAGCTGAATGACACACTACTGGCGATTTACAAAAGTTGGAACGCCATTCATCCTTTTTCTGGGTGTTCAGTGGCTGTCTGGCTGCGTGTCTGCTATGATTGTCCATTAGAAACAACTCTAACAAACATATTAAAATGGAGCGCACTAAGGCGTCAACAAAACTATAGTTACAGTAACGAGTAGGAACTAAGATCATTTAGCGCGACCTTTAAATGTACCCTTGCCTTTTCATTAGGACATCGTTCTTACGATAGCTGCTGCAGACTTGTCAGGTTTCATTAAATATTTTTGCCACTTTTTGGTCAGACCATTTACGTAGATCTGTGTCGACTTTTTAATAAGGGCGTTTTAGACCTTGAAGAATCATCGTTCATCTTAACAAACGGCTTTAACACTGCGCCCACAAAATATGTAGATTGGAGACCGTTTACCCGAGTGGCACCTGTGCTTACAACGCCATTTTTACATACATAAAATTGCCTCTTTCAGGTTGATAGTTTAGAACCACTTTCGTAGTCACCGTAAAATGCGAAAAACCCACCTACTGATGTGCATAAAGTTTGGAGGTGTTTCGGTGTCGCGCCTCCCGACACTGACCCCCCAGGACCGGTTTTGTTTTGGTTTAGACCTACCAGATGGACATGGCCTGACTGGGTTGGGACTCGGGGCTTAGTGATTAACGGCTAATGGCATGATCATTATGCCACTAAGATCCATGAATAAGGCTTGCATTGACTGGACATGACTTGACAGAGTAACAATTTGAGAAAGATGAGGGTTGAACTCGAACGAAGGGCGTATCATACGGCATATCGGTAATCGATTATGCTATATAAACTTTACTTTCCAAGTGCAACACTTGGACCAACCATTTCCCCTTTCACTTAGGTTTGCTGACTTGGGGACCATGTCAGGCTAGTTGAAAAGGTTGATTAGATGGATCATTTGAATTTACTCGCCGTATGAATAGATTGTGACACTCAATCGTTAGGCATTTTGAATTGGACCGCGTTCAATTCCACCACTTCAAAGTGGATAACAGTTCAGCTTGAGCTTGCCCAGCGTAATTCATTCACCCAATGAGAGTGTCAACGTGTCTCCCTCCCTAGATGAATCATTAACTATTGGACGAGCCGTTCACCTGCGACTCGCTGTCTTACAGTCAACGGATTCGCCTGACCTCCCAACATCTCGGGTTATGGTCGCACTGTAATTTGTCGCGGACAAACTCAAGAGAAAACGAAATCGGCGATGTATATATATATATATATATATATATATATATATATATATATATAACGCTAGACCACTGAACAACTGCTTGTGCCAAATGGGTAAATACAAAAAGAGAGAGAAAAGGCAGTCATGGCAAGGGATACGTAGGTTTATGTGTTGTGTGGACAGAGAGCGTTCTGGTTGCCCAGGCTGAGGGAAAAGGTTGACTTAAGGGACCCCACCACGAGCCTTCGGTCTTAAAGACCTGAGCTGTAAAGAAACAGGGCTATTAACGCATGCAGTTGGGACGTCCAATCAGCCGCTGAATACGAAAACCGTTGACAGGCATTTGGCTCATACGACTTCTTGTGCTCGGTAGCAATCCGAACTGAAGGCCGTGGCCAGCAAGGTTGCTTATCTTCCATTCGTTAGGTACTCATCTCTTAGTACGGAAGTGAGTGGTCACTGACCCTATAGCTCTTCACATTGACATTGATACAGCGCCATAGGAGCTCTTGTGGTATTTGATGCAGAAGCTGGTGACCAGTCCAAATCTCCCCACGCTCTGAAATACTGCAGCTGATTGTCCGTGACTGCTCATTCATGTCACCTGCAAAGCAGAGGAGACGCGAGAAATGGACAGCTGGTATCCCCTATGACACTGCAAATGAACATGCGTGTAAGGTGCACTCTGTTATAGACACAATAGCAGTCATTAACATTGAGCATTACTAGCTGTTGGTAGGTTTCCTTCTTTTCCCTGCATCGATAGATACAAAGAGTGGTCTTAAGCTGCAACAATGATTTGCTTGTGCGGACGTCGTGGTGTAGCTAACTCGACGACGCTTATAATCGACCAACTGGTCAAGGGTATGAGAATTTGCCTTAATATCTTTCCTTGAAGTTCGCACACTTTATTTCCGGCAACAATCATTGGTTATTGGTAGAACGGAGAAAATCAGAAGCAAGTCTTCGAACAGAATAATCGATCAACGGAACAACTACAGATACGTTACAGAGCAATTACAAATACTGGTCGTGTCGGCTCGGTATGCCAGGTCATACGCTCTAACTAGCCGACTGGTGGTGGAGTCTAGGCGGTTGAAAAAGAGCTTTTCCAAACCACCGCCTCTTCCTGTGTTTTACAGTGGAAGCCCGGGCTTCCAGCTTTTCGAAGTCGTTCAACAGCTCTTGGTTCTCATCTCGGATATTGTCTTTTTATCACGAGGAGCCTTAAACTAAAGAACAGAATCTCTCATGCGACAGGCAACATTCCCGAACCAGCAAAGTTATCCATGGAAGACTTCGCTAAAGGAGAGTTTGTAAACCTTAACAGCCTCTCAGATAACTTGTGAAGCTACGCTAATGACAAAGTTGTAGTTGTAAATGTGATCGGATAGGATAGTCCTTATCATCACCCAGAGCTCATGGGAGTGGCAGTTGGGACCTTGGGGTAGTGCACCTCCGCTTCTTGATATCAAAGCCAAAAGTTGTAGATACTTATAGCAACGAGAGATGGTGATACAATTTGTACCAACGGATGGCTAGATTATAGCTCCGGTGAACGGAGCTACGTCTGTCTTTTTCTCGCGTCAACAATATTCTATAAAGTACGCTGACCTACAATAGGAAGAGGAGATTTGTGGAACGACGCAATGAGAAGCTTACCATCTAATGATCTGCGGAGCGGCTAAGGGAATACTGGAAGTAGTAAGTATCATGGCCAAATCCAAATCTGGAATATACCTTGGAAAACATGCAGGTAGAAAAACTTCGTTACAAGTATGGTGATAAAAGTTGGAAACGCCCCAGTACCGCAGACTAACGGATGTGGACAACACTAGCTGCGGTCGGTTGATGACGAACGCCTAGGTTCACAGACTAACTGGATTAAACGATAATCTCCGTTTTATTCCAATCCCCACATATCCATTGAACACATGTTTAGTGTTTGAACCGACTCTATGGCAATCGAAAAAGGGTTAATGTATAGCAGCCTCTGATTGTTCGAGCATGAAGGTGTAAATGAGGCTCGACGGACCAATCAGAAAGAAGTGGGCGAAGCAGAATTCCTGGTGAAATAAAAGCGAATCTGAGGGAAAGTGTGACAATGTTTGCGATAACGCCTAATAACTGGATCTTTTTCAGGGAATATGATTTCCATCACATTAAGAAATTTAAAAAAGTTTCAGAGGCTGCTAAACAATGCCACTTTTGACACTAATGCAACTTAGGTACTCCCTCCGTACAGACAAGGTAGCCAACTAGTCCGTGAACTAGCTCGACGATTAAGAACGGGCGCACTTGGGTCAGATATCTAGAGAGGCGCAAACCAGTAGTCCGGAAAACAAAAGCGTCATTCATAACCACCAAAGGATTACTCCTAATGTAAAATAGTAGTAATCGATTCGGCCCCAGCTGAGCATGCAGTAGACATGGGGTACGGGCTGACGGATACGATGGGTTTATCAGCAACTCTGCAGAGACTTATTGACTAAGCGGCGGAACCAGTTAAGCTCATCGTCTTTGTGGATAGAATGAAATTGATGGTACACTCAAGCACCTGGCGGGCTGTGTGGGTTCAGTTGAATATCAAAGCTAGACCTATGGTTACTGTCACCAAGACCTTGCACATCAGTGTGTAGTGAAGCGCCTGGAGTTTGTTCGTTCTGACCGCATCACTCGAACTAACATCACAGCCACGAGATGGAACAGCTGACTTACCTTTGATTTCCAAAACAGTTACCATCTTTGGTTTCACAAAGCTAACGTTTCCAATTTTGCCCCAAATGCCTATCATGCATCTGCTCAGTCACTAATACTTAGTATCGTCACTGAACTAGGCGTCCAATCGTCTTGGCGTCATGATGCGGGAACCAAAAGCCATGTTGATATGGCTCGTCCAGGTCGCAAGATATACAAATATTTATAAAGCGGTTCCAAAGATTACAGCTCTGTGGTTTGTAAATTAGGTGGCTTTCTTCAATTTAAAGTATATGAATCCCACATACTGATTCAAACATTAACCTCGGTTTATCTTATAACTGGACTCTATTTTGTGCATGTAAATCGAACCGCGGCATACCACGTTCAGAAATAGCGGAAGCTGAACGCGAATCTCTCGGTATCTCTAAAGATCCGTTATCAAAAGCAAAGCAGCACTAGCAGTCTTGAAAAGATTTTTTCCGTTTTCTGCTTAGCTGCTTTTTAACCGTTGTCGATAGGGATCAAATGGTAGTTGGTATCCAAGGCTGCTGGTATTGGGACTGCTCAGAATGAGTCTCGTACCTTTAATTCCAGGAGCATAATGACGCAGTGGTGTAGTTCTCATCAATCCTAGGTTTCAATAACCAATGTTCACGTGGGGGGCAAAAGGGAGATATACTTGATTGTCTCAGATTGTTGTGTCGCTGCCCACTGCTCTAACTCACGTGGACAACAAAACATCAAGCCAAGCAGGAACTAGGGTCTTTTCCTCAGAACATGGCATTGTTATATAACAGACGAGTAGTAGTTAAGGTAAACCAAGGCAATGAAATTACCAGACTGATTTAGCCAAGAGGAGAGCAGTCACATAAGGAAGCAATCAGAAGAAATTACCGAGAGGTAGTTGATAATATCGGTATCAGGGGAGTACTGGTTAGCCATCAGAAACATGGACTATTAACCTTTTCTAAAGCTACCAAAATGATCCGTTGAAACAAACATCGATAGATGCGCACATCAAAAATAAAGCTTGCAATTACGAACTAACGCACAAAATGCCTCTCCATTTAGCGTTTTCCCTAACAGATAACTCCGGTTAGTTATTAGTTGGAGGAGGAAATATGATTGCTAAATCCCGTTGCCATGTACCACTTGGGCAAGGCTACCTTATGCAGAATACGCTTTATTAGTTTCCATGCCTAGAGGATATTGGGAAACACCTATATCAGAGTCACATTTTAATAATATCACTCCTCTTCCGAGAGAGACGTTTAACTTAGGCAACTCAAGTTGCCAGCGTTAAGAAATTTTTAGCTACGTCCATCTTGAGGTAAGCTTGATTTTTAGTTACATCAAGTGGAGTCAAGAAGTTGGCTGGTAGCTGAGGTAAGCCATCAGTTCAATTAACAGACCTTGTTGTCTCACGCTAAAGGAGGCAGCTATGGACGAATATGGTTGCAAAATGCGGCCCTAACAAAACGCCCTGCCCAAGCTTGGACCGATTTCCCTGTGACACCAGCACTGGGTCATAACTATGTGCATAGATATAGTATATATGTATAATGGCACGACATTTAAGATAATACTAGTGTCTACATTTGTGAACATTGTCCACTCGCTGACAGGAGTTGGTTTACACGGTACGAAAAATTATAACCAAGATATATAGGACAATGCAGTCCCCTTGGATACCAAAAGGCACACTTTCGAATAGCATAGCAAAACCACCAGGTCTGTTGCCACCAACCGAACCCAAAGCATGCAGCTGCTTCGAGTGAATGAACCTCGATCTGACACAGTAAAACTGCTTAGACCAGTTTGCATGTGATTACCAAGCCGGTCACATAGACAGACCGATAGGATACTGACTTCCCGAAGTGTATTCAGCGTATATGTGAGGAACACTCACTGCACATTTTTTGCACCATGGTCAGGTAGACCAACGCCCTCTTCGCTCTGCGGTCATTGTTGACCACTGTGCCTCAGACTGCAATCAACGCAGTTCTCAAAATTCTTCTGCACCACATCAACTCCCGTCTCTTCTGCATTCCAAGCCAAATATCGATCCCCATTAGGTTGTACTGAAGGAAGAGCTGAGGTTCACTTATTCTGCCTTGTTTGTTTGTCCACGTGGTCACGCCCATGCAAGAGTAAACAAAAGGTTGGATTATTATTGACAAATTTAAGGCCAACGCTGCGCGTACGCCAACTAACCAGTATTCGTGGACGCCGATACATGCTCTTAGTACTAGATCTGAAACGTGTATGCTTCGAGCAGCGAGCAGTGAACTACCGAAACAGTTTGCCCCGGAAAACTGTCAAAGTGCACTCGGTGTCAGAATTCAGGCAATACATATTTTGCCGATTTCCGATTTATGAAGTGCATCGCAGTAGAATAGCACATGGTTCGGCAGTAACCTGCTGCAAACCCGCAGGAATCGATGTCATGGTTCGGCGCACGTGCGTGATCTAACTACAATGGAGCAACACAGATGTATATCCACCAGCTCATTATTCTCAGCATTCGGCAGTTAGTATTCAAGTATCAGACAAAAGCATCGGCCTCATTTCGTTTAAGTAAAGGGCTTCAAATCCTTGTAGCCAACTGCCTTATTTAAAAGAACTCTTGATTTAAACAGTTCCTTGCGGTACTCCGAAAACTGTGGCATGGTAAGAAACACTGGTCGATGCAAGCATCGCATAATGTCCTCTAAGTACCATTAACAAATACCGAACTACAATTATATACTTCCTTGTGGGTGTGATTACATAAGCTTGAGGTGCAATGTAAATAAATTCAACCACTATAGCACCACCAACGCAAGGATGACAAAGTGCTTTCGAGCACACAGAACTGGCTCCTGCCTTCTTATTACGATAGCATCGCTGAAACCAAAGAGGTGGGGATTAGGGTGACGCATTTCAGTTGTGAGATCTGATCCGAGCTCTATCCGTTCGTACGCTACTAGTAGATGTTTGCCTATTAACCTTGCAGAGGGCATGGATTCTGGTCAACTTTTTATTGAGTCCATTGGGCATGTGTTCCTATAGTCGGGAAGTCACAGACATATCGGTTCTGCTAGGTAGTAGGCTCCGCATTCGCAGACAAATTGGCATATGTTTTAGGAGTTTAGACTCGATTGCTTGTGCGTCCTTTGTATGTTTAATGTCAATGCAATTTAAGAAAAGTTGTTAATACTCTGTATGGCAGGGTTAATAAAATTACATAATGGCAAGGAAAGATGGAAATTTCCACAGAATAGGCTGAATTCAACCGTCGCGCTCATTCTCGTCAGTCGTTTACACACAGTTAGGGGAATGACTAGATTGCATGCAGAGACATTCTAGGTGTAACGCCACTGATGAATCAACAAGTCAAGGTTCATCTGACGCTGGCCAGCATTCCAATTAGAGCAGTGGTTCTTAACCTGGGGGAAACTCTAGTGGAGTGAAAACTAGTCCTAGATTACCGCACCAGAAGGAACGAATCAATATCAGAGAAAAGATAGGATCACCCTGACTTTCAGATGTGACCGGCTGGACTAACTCCACAGATCAATTCATACTCCTTGACGGAATAGTCGAAAGATGATATTCCAGTGTGTAGGTTCAGCGAAGCACAGACTACCCAGGCACACAGACGAAACAAGCTCAACACGCCGCCGCAAAAAAGCCGTTGGAGGTCGAGAATTGTGTTTCAGAAAAAGCGGTCAATTAAAGCAATCGTACAATACCGATTGAAAAACGAAATGAAAGAAAGTGGAGAGAATGAAAAATTTATTCACACCAAAAGACTCCCCCCTAGAGCGTGAGTGGACAAGCGAATGCTCGAAATGTACGTCACACTGATTTTAAAACATTAGTTTAGCAGGGGGAACCACTGTACGACCAAAACTTGTGCGCTTGTGTGTATGAATGGTTGTGGTTGGTGTCGCAGGGGATTGCGAAGGTGGTACACTGGGATCACACATAGGCGGTGTAGGAGGAGTGCTCGGTGATGGATCATTATCGGGACCAGATGTGTTTGTAAATTGCTGAGACGAGGAAAGTTCGATGTAAACAGGTTTCAAACAATGGATGCTCACAGAGTCTTTCAAACCATTTCGGTCCAACACAAAGTACTTGTCATTGCGGTCGAAAACTTTGTAAAGACTCGCGTAGGGTGGTGTCAGTCGTTCACGAACAGTATCGATGCGCACAAGAACGTACGGACAATCGCGACGATCAGGATAAAGCTGTAGGTTACGTGGTGTGAGTCCTGGAGGTGTTGGGCGTACCGGGCTACAATGACTTCTCAGGTGTGTGACATAGTTGGTTGAACCTACTTCCCCAGTGACCCTTAAATGCAGCACCATCTCTCCAGGAAATCAAAGTGGCGTACCCAAAACTAACTCAGCGGAGCAAGAGCCTATGTCTTCCTTGACAGTGTTACATACGCCAAGCAGGATTATTGGTAAACCCACCGACCATTGCGTGGTGGACTGAGGATCGGTAATCCAAGCTTTCAGTTGGTGATGGAAGCATTCGACCAAACCATTGGCAGCGAGATGGTAAGCGGTTGTGTGTAAGTGAGAACAACCGAGCAAACGATCCAGGTCACGAAACATCAAAGAAGTGAAGTGCGCACCTCTATCTGTCGTGATAGTAGCAGTTGTACCAAGGAAAGAAATCCACTTTTCGATGAAGGTTCGCGTTAGTGTTTCAGAGGAAACCTCCCGTAATGGCACTGCGTGCGACCAACGCGTACATCTATCAACATCTGTCGGCAAGTATTGAAAACCGTTGGAAGGAAACAAAGGACCAACCATATTCAGATGGAAATGCTTGAAGCGAGCATCCAGTAATGTAAAGGTGCCAGGGATAATGATTGTATGGCCGTGGACCTCGCTGGGCTGACACGTAATACAGTGCTTTGCCTACTGTCGTATGTCAGAGCGCATATTGTGCCAAACAAAGCGATCTGTGATCAACTTAACAGTAGCTGGAATGCTTGGCCGTGAGAGCCCGTGGAAATGATCGAAAACGACTCGGTGATATCGTTGAGGAACGTAAGGTCGGGGCATACACGTAGACGTATCACAATGAACGTTGGAGTCGGAGTTAAGGAGCGGCAGCAGAGTAAGTTTGATTGAAGTGTTTGATTCCATCTTCATCAACTCAGAAACTCCATCCTGATGAGCAACGATTTCCTCCAGATCAATTGCCGGGAGCCAAAGTTCGTGAAGTACTATGCGGGACATTGCGTCCGCTACCACGTTGTCAGTGGCATCTATATGCCGAATGTCAGTCGTAAACTGCGATATCTAATCGACGTGTCGGTTTTCACGAGGGGAAAACGGCCCGAAGCACCGCGGAAGGCAAAAACAAGTGGCTTGTGATCAGTAAGAATAGTAAATGAACAACCTTCGGGGAAGTATCGAACGTGTTTAATGGCAAGTTAGATAGCCGTAAGTCCTCTTCCGAAGTTACTATATCTGGTTTTACAGGTTGTAATTTACTGGAGAAAACACGATAATAGTTCGGGATGTCTATCGATCGGTTGTGGTAAAACGGCTCTAAATACGGTCAGTGAAGCATCGATTTTCAGAACGAAAATATCAGTCCATAGATGGCTCAACACAGGGACGTTGGATAAAGCATGTTTAATCTTGTCAAAAGCGTCTAATGCTTTGCTCATGGACTTGAATTTCCGAGTATTTCCTTTAAGAGCTTCAGTTTAAGGCTAAAGCAGTTTAGAGCAATCAGGTATAAAGCGGCGTAATAATTCACCATACTGAAGAAACGGCGCAGGCTTTTGTAGGACTGAGGCATCGGACACTCTGTGATTGCCTTCGTTTTCTCCGGGAGTGGACCGATTCCGTTACGATCGATTCGATGACCGAGGAAATCAACACTGGACTGGCCAAAGACACATTTGTCAACGTTGCTCGTGACGTCTTAATGATCGAAACGCGCAAAGCTTTGGCGAAGATGAAAGAGATCTTTTTCTTGGTTGGAGCTGGTCACGAGAATGTCACCGATATGAGCAAAAGCAAATTCAAGTCCTCGAAGAACTTGATCGAGGAATCCTTGCAAGGTTCGTGCGGCGTTTCGTAATCAAAAATGCCTACACACCTACTCGAAAAGACCGAATGGTTTGGTTATGGCTGTCTTGGGAATGTCATCAGGGACGACAGGGATTTGGTAATATACCCGTACCAGATCAAGCTAAGAGAAAAATAATTCAATTCTAAGCCGGAAGAACAGTCTTGAATATGTGGTACCAGATACTTGTTTGGGGCAGTGGTATTATTAAGTGTGTGGTAGTTACCACAAGGTTGTCAATCTCTACAAGACATCTTGGGAACCATATACAATGTTGAAGACCATGGACTATTAGAAGGCCGGACAATGCCAAGACGGAGCATGTACTCAAACCCGGCTTTGGCGTTAGCAAGTTTATCCGGTGGTAGTCAGCAAGATCGAGACGTGACCGGTGGTCCATGAGTAACGATGTGGTGCACGATCTCGTGTTTAGGTTCGGGACAATTACTGGCCGGCAGATTCAACGCGGGGAACGGTTGGAGTAGTTCATTGAACACGGTGTTATTGGGTAGAGTCATGCGAAGTCCGATCGACCTGATGGAAGTGGCTTTGCCGGGAGTGGTGATGAAAGAGATACCAGCATAAAGTTCCCGCTTGCGTAAGGCGACAACAAGAACAACGTTGGTGAGGAAATCGACACCAACGATGGGGCGTTGAATATCTGAGATCAGGAAGAGGAAAGAAAATGTTCGTCGGCGACCAAGATAGAGTCAGCAGTTTCTGACCGTAAGTCTGGATTTTTGTGCTATTAGCCGTCTGGAGAGTATGTCCAGTAGGAGAGGTAGCTGTTTTCCATTGCACGAGGCAGGACGCTGACCTCGGTTCCAGTGTCAAGCAAAAATGAAAGGTTGGTTGTGGAATCACGGAAAAAAGCTGGCGAATAGATGAGCGACCAACCGAAGTCGTTACCATTAAGGACTGGTTGATGTGTTTCCTTGTTAAGCCTTGAAAAAGGCTTTTGGATGCAAACAACCAGGAGGACAATTTTTAGCGGCATCACCAAAACCTCAGTAATAATAGCAAATGTGCTGTGTAATTTTCCTGGCGTCTCTGTGTGTGCTTCTCGTAGTTGATTTAGCACTTTGACTACGGGGGCGTCGTTTTCTCTTAACGGCGAGTTCGAGAAGGGACATTCGCTGACAAATCGATTCAATTGGATTTTTAAGGGTTTTTTAGCAGTTGTCTCAAGGAGGGTGCCAACTGGGTGGCAAACTGGGTGCTGAAGCACTCATGAACTTTGTCAGCCGTTCCCGCTAGTTTGTCAAGAGATACATTGTCGCCGGATACAGCGACAATCGTCATCGTGTTGAATGGAAGGCATTTGAGCAGTAATTGATGTAAGACGCTGTCGTCGACTTTAAAAGAACCCACCAGAGAATGTAAACAATTGAGAAGCTGCGAAGATGACCGATCACTCAGTTCAACCCTGAAGAGAAATTGATGAACTCTGGCCTCCTCGGAATCGGTGAGACGTTTCAAAACGGCGGATTTAAGCTTGTCATAGGGGATTCGGTAGGAACAGGGTCGAGGAAGTCTAGCATATTAGCAGCTATGTGTGTGGGAAGGTGTGCAGCGACGTAGGAAAACATGGCACTTGGTGAAGTAATCCTACAGTAATGAAATACAGCTTCCCACTGTAAAAACTAGACATGGGCATTGTTTACCTCAAAACGGGTAAGAGAAAACCAATAAAATTTTCCGAAGAGTCAGTGTGGAGATTTGTACTTAACCACATTTCGCAGTTAAAAATGATGAGTTCTGGTTCGTACAGATAAAACAAAGGTCACCAATTATTTAGTGGAGTGAAAACTAGTCTTGGATTACTGCATCAGAAAGAACGAATCGATGTCAGGGAAAAGATAGCATTACTCTGACCTTCCGCACTGAATGTACGCCTCTTCCACTCGTCAGATGTATAACTGCATTGTCGCAGAAGTGTACTAGGCTAAAAAAACATTGTAGGGCAACCAGCAGCCGTGAAAGTTGTCCCACAGTAACCAGCCAAATCAGTGCCTCCAATTCGATGATCAACATCAAGTTCCAACTCAGAACAGTGTAAGAGTAACGATTTGGAGTTGACCACCCCGACACTAGCGACTGTCCATAAAGATGCGTTCGGCACACATTCTTCATCAGAACCACCCGCCACACTGAACACTGTTAAGGAGCCGACAACTTACGCGTCCGTTGTTGCTCCCCTTTTGACAGAGGCACCTCCCATTGTGACCCCGCCAGTGTCAAACGAGTTACTACCACCAATACCACCACGGGACTCAAAGCCCCATCATTTATCCAACCGCAGAAAGCAGTCACTGGTCTATACATATAGGAAAACATGAAACAATACAGTGATTCTCTGATTCGTATATGCTCTACTTTGACTGAATCCGGGACGAACTCCATAAAAGCTGAGATACTAGACGACAAAAAGCAGTTGGACTCCATGTGCCAACTAACAGGGGTTCCAGCTAAACCAGTCAATATGGTGCGCCTCGTTCACCACCCAAACTCCGTACACTACGGTGAACCGCGGTTACTCCAGGTAACCCTTCAGTCAGGCAATGGCGCAGAGTCAGTTCACTTCTCAGTCACGCGCCTCCGTACCACCACATACCCTGTTCGAAGCTTTCCAGATGTTCGTTGAAGCAAACGCCAGAAACGCAAACAGAATCCGGATTACTACTGTAAATCCCAACAAGCGAAATCTATCCTTGTTCATGGTGTTCCCGAGCTCCAGACATTAAGCGAACTAGAGGTCAAAGCGTATGACTGGAATGAATAACGTTTTATTCGTGAAGTGCTCTCACTAGAAAATGGTATCGCGAATTCGACCTCAAGGTTACCGCTATCATCTAACTACAAAGAGTGTAGTCCCCAAATGATGAAAGTAGCATTGCACTCAGAACTGATGGCAGAACATGTGATCAACATGTGGTGCAAAACGCGTAAAATGCTGCATTGCGAACAGCGTATAAAAACGATAGGCACCGGGCCACAGATAGACAATGTAACACTGAGCAAGCAACTTACCAATACAATTCTCTCACCGGGTAGCTCAGAACGGAGGTAATGCCAAAACACACCGGCAGTTGAAGAAGAACAGGATGGTCACCTTTTGGGCGCTGAGAATTTCATACAACAGCCTGAACTGGCCCTAGGGCCTGCGACATCGGTCCTACAAAAAAGCGACCGGCAGACAACCCCGCAAGGGTCGGCATAGATCCTCACCGGAAACCAGCATTCACCAAGACGCTTCTGACCACTGATACCCTCACCTGCTTGTTACCAATGTACAAGATCTTTTCAGCAAGCTAACCGATCTTCGTATTCGTCAGGTCTCCACGTCTCGGGACCTAGTATTGGTCACCGAAATATGGCTGCACAAGGAGATCATGGATGCTGAGATTACTCTACACGGCATGACTTCCATACAAAATGATCGACCTAACAGTAAGAGGAGTGCTCCTGTATTATCGATCCGACCTGCATGCTGGTATCACTGAGGACCCAGAAACGAAATTCGTCGATTTACTTTTGTGTCTTGCGCACCTAAGATGTGGTGATGTGCGTTTACTAGCAATAGTTTACTGCCGTCCAATGTCCACCTTGGAAATGAACCAGTGCCTAGCTTCTGCGATGAACCGAGTGCTGGCACGACCACACAGTCACATCCTTCTGGTGGGAGACTTCAAAATGCGCGCAATCGAAGTGTCAGCATCGCCCAGCGAACAATTCAAGATTGATTTGCAAGAGGTGGCTGCCGACGTAGCTCTCTCATGTGATACCGAACGGGTGACACAGCCTTTGTTTTGGACCTTGTGCTCTTCAACGAGCAACTAATGGTCGACATCGTGACCGTAGATGCAACACTTGGCCGAAGCAATCAAGTGATGTTTCGTTTTCGTTACATATGTTACTTGGAGTACATCAGTGAGAACAACCTGGAAACCTACGTCGTTACACGTTATGATATCCTGTCCAAGCTCGTTCAAGAAACCGGCTGGTCCTTCCTGCCCAAGAAGTCGCCAAATGTCGCTTGGATGGTGTTTGTCACCCAATTCACCGAGCTAGCAGCAAGTGCGTCAGAAAACAAGGTCTTTCTCCCGAAGCAATTGTATTGGTTCCTGAGGAGCAGAACTAGAAAATGCATGGCATTAAGGAATTCAGTCTGGCGCGCTTACAAAGTCTGTCCAAGTAACTTGACCTGGGGTGCACACACAGCTCAACGTAACCACTGTGTCAAGCTGATCCGCAAAGACAAACGCCAGCATCAACAGAACTTAGCGGCGAGATTCAGTACAAATCCCAAGTTGTTGTATAGACACATCAACAAGCTCCGCAGAGTGCAACGCGGGATCCCAGTTTTACCTGCAACAGATAGTCTTGCGCAAACCGCACAAGAAGCGGGCAACATGCTTCGTCGACACTTCATGCATACTTTGCGGAGTGAATCATCACTTCATCCGCTTTTGACACAGCTTCCATTGCCACCAGGGTTGAACCACGTATCGTTCACGACAGCCAATAGGATGAAGAAGTTAATGTCATTGTGTGTGCACAGCTCACCTGGCGTGGCATTAAAGACAGCGGCCACGAATCCTAATGAACCATTCGCTCGGTTCTTGCAACATTGTCTCAACGAAATGCAGATTCCCTAAATGTGGAAACATGGACTAGTCACTTCTATTTACAAAGGTGGCACTGGTGCGGAGCCCTCAAACTACCGTCCAATCACTCTATTCCTAGTTTTACCCAAAGTAATGGAAGGTATAATTGCAGAGGCGCTTATGGGATATCTTGAGAGCAACAACATCCTAATGTCACAGCAACACGGATTCCGCTGAAATCGATCCTGCACTACAAACTTGTTGCTAGCCCGAGCAAGCTGGACAGAGGCAGCGGACGCCGGAGTGGGAGTCGACGTTGTTTATCTGAACTTCTCGAAAGCGTTCGAACGTTTGGACCACCTCATTCTCCTTCACTGGCTTTGAAGCTATAGAATCGGTGACCCTATACTCAGTTGGATCGGCAGCTTCCTTGTTCAACGTCAGCGGAATATGAGAGTCCGCAGCTCAATTTCCGACCCAATTGACATCCAGTGTGGCGAGTCTCAAGGATCGGTAATTAAGCCACGTTTATTCCCCACATTCAGTAACGATGCTGGCAGTGTACTGCAGTCGAATTTCTTACTAAATGTAGTTCATCTCAATATTTTGCATGATATCAGGACAGCTGACGACCACATGGCTTTGCAGATCGATCTCTACAGGGGTTCTGCGTGGTCATCCAATAACCGCCTCCAGTTCAACGTACTGAAATGTAAGGTCGTAAGTATACGCCATCAAATTATCTACGAGTATGGACTTGGGGACCGGCATTTCCAACATGATTCCCAAGAAAACGACCTTGGGGTGATCGTGCAGTATGATCTTGTCTGCTAGAGACAGGCTGAAATGGCATCAAAAAGAGCCAGTCAACATCTTTGACTCTTACAAAGGGCTTTCAGAAAATTTTGAGCCATCAATCTTTCCTCAAATGCTGAATGCCTACTTGAGGCCCCAGCTTGATTATGCGATGGAGGCCTGTGGTCCCTGGTGCAAGGGCGACATCGATGCATTTGAAGCACCACTACGTAGAGGGATCAAACTCGTTAGACAATGAACAATGGAAAATGCATTTATACGGGTTAAGAGGCGTTGCTTTACAAGTCCCATTGGATAGTTGGTGGGGATATCAACATAACAATAATGATGAAAAGGATAGTAAAATAGTTAATACTTTAAATATGAAAATAAGGACTTATCGTTTGCTTCGTTGTAGTCCTACGATCCTCTTAGATTCGCAGCACCCACAGTTAACAACAAATAATTCATGGTAAACTCCAGGTGTAGGATGGAGACGTAGTGTTAAGTAACAAAGTGTAATTTTATGAGTGCATCGTCCAACCGTCTTTTAAATACTGTTAGTGTCGGTGCAGAGACGACCGATTCTGGGAGAGCATTCCACGGGTGACAGACACGGATGGAAAAGAAATTTCTGCGGCACTCCAGACGACTGTATTGTTCTGCGAGTTTTAATGAGTGGCCCCTCAGGTTTGTATTGCTGCTGAGTTGCAGTAAAGGGCGGCACACATGATGTGGGTCTCGCAGAATCAAGTATGTCATAATCAGGTCGCCTCGTAGTCTGCGATAGCTTTCACTGAACACTCCCAATCGTTGCAGCCTCTCCTGGTAGGAAAGATTGCGCATTCCAATTACGTTCTTAGATGCCCGGCGTTGTGGCTGCTCCAGTGTATTAAGGTCGTGTTTCAGCCATGGATGCCAGGCTTGAATTGCATATTCGACATGGGGGCGAACATATGCACTGAGCATTTGTCGAAATATGGAGCTGTTTATTTGTCCAAACGCCCGCCTCAACAGCCCGACGTGTTGGTTCCCAGTCTTCGAGGCCTTTTCGGATTGCCTGGAGCAACCCAAATCATCTTGAACCAGGACACCCAAGTCACGTTCGAGAGTTGATTGTTGCAGTAGCTGCTCTGATGTCGGATGGAAAGCACCTTGCATTTACTGACGTTGAAATGCAATAAGTTTTGGGTCGACCATTGATACGCTGTATCTAAGTCACTCTGAAGCACATGTTGGTCGGCGTTCGCCTGGATCCTGCGCCAGATCTTGATATCGTCGGCAAACATTAGGGAGTTTGAAGCGATTCTATGTGCAAGGTCATTAATAAACACCAAAAACAAACGTGGACCTAGAACTGAGCCTTGTGGCACACCACACCCAACTTGTATGGGGTCCGATAAAGAGCTCCGAAGTCTGACCACTAATTGCCGTTGAAGTAGAAAGTTGGCCAGTAACGTTTGGCATAACGGTTAATGAGTGATTAAGTGGCAATTTTGAAGTACGCGTTGTGTGACTGGATTGCGACGCGCTGTCTCAGTGTAGTGCTCAGGACGTATCGACACGGAGTGGTGGTGGGAAGCTGTCAATCAGGAAGGAATTGGAAGAGATGGTTAAAAAGTTTGAAGCCGCTGACATCTGTTCATGTTTGATCGGGATCAGAGACCAAAGCAAGAAGCCGAATGAACTTGGAGTACGACTCATGATGCGCGTTAGCAGAAAGCTCTCCAAAGATATCAGAAATTGTCAGAACTAAGCAACATAAACCGTCTGCTTAAAGCGCATCATTTCTTGATTTATTAAAGTTGATCAAAATAAGTTTTTTCTTTAGCTGAATAATAGCACTAACTCAAAATAATCAGTTTTTTGGTAAATGCAAACACAAATTAGAACTGGCATTAGGTAAATGGCTTGTAAAGTAAAGTAGTTTGCGGGTGATTTTTTATAGTGAACCCGCTTTGAGGTTAAGAGCCTCGAAAAGGTTGAGAACCACTGGCTTAGAGGAATGTGGCCACTTGCCACGCCAAGGCAGGGTGGGACTAGCGACGAACTCAGTCTGTTTATACAGAGTGGATTTCAGCGGCATAAGTGCCGAAGCCTCAGCTAACTGAAGCAAGCTGTTACCACTCTGTCGTGAGGGTGTTAACACATGAGGCAGTCGAGCATGTGTCGGGCGATCGAACTGGCAGGCAAAACCAGTTGCAACAAAGGTTCGCAGATAATGATCTGAAATCCTTGCGGACAGTTTCCTCTCAGTTCGGCCGAGGTACTCGCTACCGCAAGTAAAGTGAAACAATTAAACGCAAGAGGCGGAAAATCGGGCGTCATGTTTGTCCAGGTTGGATGTAAACAGCGCTTCTAACTTGGTGTGAAAGTACAAGATCAACAGCCTAACAACATATTTTTAAGAATTAACAGAGACTGTATCGGAAACTCCTGTCATTTTGAGCATCATTGAATGATACCGTTGGGGACACTTTTCTTAGGGACGTCAGGCACCCGTTCATTCCTAATTTTCGCGTTCGCATTTGAGTGCCATGCTATGAACTTATCAGAGTATCCGTCTCCATGTAATGTCGAGGAAACCCTCTGAAGCTCACGTTCAGTAGTTGCTTCAGATCAGATGTAAGGAGCAATCGCAAAAAACGTAGGGAACACAGCTCGTTTGTTATTCACAGCAAAGTAACTTCTAAATTTTTGTCCTGTCCAGGTATCCTTGCAGAACACAGATCGAATGGGTGTATCATTTGGTTTTCTTTTTTGACAGAATCCAAACAAAGGAGGGCGTTGGATGATTCGTTTTCAGCTGTATATCCTATCGCGGGGTTACAGTTGTTTAGAGGCATTATCAAGTGTTCTGCTCGTTTGACGGTGTCTACAACGACGGAAGTGTTGTGTATGTTGTGGCTTTACGAATGCACGTTTTGTATTTGAGGGTGTTGCCTAGGGATTTCTAGGTGGCCCAACACAAGCCTAATTGCCGTTAAACTTAGACCACAGTATGCAAATCCAAACCTACTTACATCCAGCATGAAACTCCTACCATGCTTTCTAAAATTATTGATTGCATTCGTCAGCAGGTTCATCGCATTGATCATCGCAACTATCTGCGTACAATCGCTTCGATGTCAATCACGTCATAAACAAAAAAGGTTTTTATTATTCACAACATTTCACCTAAACAGGGTTGTTGAACTGAGAATGCCGTGCGTATACACCAGCCAAATCAAAGCGCAAGAAATACAAACATTTCTGCGGAGTAGTATGAATTCGGTGTATTTTAGGTATCCTATTCAGCCGCCACTTACATGCAATGGGTGTAAACTTCAAACCGTTGGGAGTGACAGATAAAAACCAGGAATCCATTGTTAATTGTAACAGCGAAGCTGTCACACCCTACCAAAGCAAAGCAAGCTTGGCCACAAGCTCAGTCTGTCTTCATAGGTTAGGCTTCAGACAGCGGATGACAGAAGCCTAAGTAAAACGCAGTAACTTAAAGTTGTGCGGTTTGTTAATGAACTCGAGTGCCTCGTGGGGGTTTTGACATATCGAACAGTCTATTAGGTGACGGACAACAGTGTCAGCAGGTAAGGATGTACGACTGAGAGCAAAGTTCCATGAAATGTGTTCGCGTTGGCTGGACCGTAGTCCGCTCCACACTGAGTGCATGGAACCACTCTTCGAGCCCAGCACGGCCACAAGGACCCTGAACCCCGTCCCCTCCAACAAGGACCAACTGTCTCCTGGAGCCAGTATGGACGAGGTAGTGGGTAATGGACAGGTAGGCACCTTGTCAACATGCACATCAAGCGCAGCCATACCGGGGATATCAAGCAACATCCAATCAATTGAAATGACGATGAAATAAAATAAATCGAATAATGCATGCAGATACGGTGATATAACTCGTCGCTAAATTAGCATATGAAGTAAGTTGGTCGGCAACGAAACTTCGATAAGTAAAAATGTCCACAACTTAGCAAAAAGTGCTACAAACGCGATAAACGTAACGAAGATAAGCGCAATTAGCGTAAGCAACGTGGCCAGTTAATAGAAGATTAATCAAGTAGTCAGAACAAACCAAATAAACAGTTTTAAAAGATCTAGTTTAAGTGTAAGTTGGTTTAGCCCAACTGCGGTAAAGTAGCATCAAGAGTGCAACATCAGCCTCAACATGGGGCACTACTTAGTTACTTAGTTACTTACTTGCTCACTTACTCACTTACTTGCTTGTTGACTTATTTATTTTTGCTACCTTATCACAATTGGGGTTATACCCGTTTAAACGTGAAAGTATCATGTCGAAGGCTTGATTTTCACCTTCACGTGAATATTCAAGTCTGACTGCTGGTTACTGCGGAGGATGGAGCATACGGTGTTTGCAACAGCGCTAGGGTCTTTGGTTCCATCACCACCGAGAATCGCTCGCGGCTCCCAGCGGCACATGTAGCTCAGTTGCTCATTCGTTCGCTGATTTGGAAATTTGTTTGTAAATCTTTCACGGCCATACAGGTTGGCAGTATCAGTGCTTTGAAATGTGGAGTGTAAGCTCGCTGATTGAATTGTCGATCCATGTAGCTGCTACTTTATGAGAAGGCATCCTAATCGAGGCCGCTGAAGGGATCGGTGTGGTCTAACGTGATCGATGCTCCGCGTGGCCCCACACGAGACAGATATGAGCTAGACGGAGTGGCAGGAAGTGAATAGTGCTTATGGACAAGTGAAATCGGGCAAATGGCATAGAACCGACATCGACAGCCAGCCAGCGAACTCAGCTACAACGGAATAGAGATGCATATGAGCCTAGAGTAGATGAACAAGCATTATTGGTTGTCATCCGACACTTCAGCTTCACCCTCGATGACTTGTCCGACGCCAACCGCATGCCACTTAGTTACATTGAATCATGATCAAACTGGACATGTTGCAATGGCATCAGGCGTTCTGTGGTTGGGCACAATCACTTAAACAGTAGGAGCGCCCACAGCTGTCACAAATTACGGTGTACACCATGACCGAATAATGCAGACTAGTCTCACGGGCCAAGAAGACGCTAACTGTCCCGCTTTCGAATCTACCTTATGTTCTAATCGATAGAAAAACCAATGAACGATTCAGGAAGGGAACAGCGAACTCATTGAGATTCAGCATACCCGTGAGTCAGTTGGCTTCATCATGACTCAGTTAGTCAAAGTGGATCCAGATGAAAGCCGATTAGCAAACATTCCTTGCCATTACTATTTGTTTGCTGCCACTGAAGAAACCATGTTTTCTACCAAGTTATTTTGACACCTTTTGTTCGTTGTGACTAGGACTCCCGAATAGACACCAACGCTTGGATTATTTTAACGGACGGTCAGAAACCGATTCGTAGCAACAGAGCAGCCGAGCTGGCCGGTTAAATTGCACGAATAAATAAATAAATACATGACAGTTCGAAGCGCAGTCTAACTAGATGATTCGGGCTGCTTGGAAATTCGAGGCAACTGGACCAACCCTTTTGTAACAGGTTTAAGCAGCCAGTAGATAACTACATATCCTTCGATTGTTAAGTGCAGTGACCTGCATATGAGCAGTAGCAGTCACCACGTTAGGTGCGGTACACGACATTAACCTAAGTCTTAAAAACTGGATCGATTTGGGGAGTTGAAGGTGAACAACGCAAATGAATTGTCAGTTTGTGAAATTAGTGACCGGCAAGTAGCGCAACCGTACTGCCTGTTGTGTCGCTACTAGCTCATTCTGATAATTTAAACTGAAACAGCATAAGCTCAAAAGAAGTTCATACTTATGGGCTGCATAGCCTAAGATCCGTTTTCTTATCTTCGAAGTTAGGTACGACAAATAAATCTCATGGATGGTCAAGAAGAATGTCGCAAATCTTCTGTCATAGTCCCAAATGAGGGATGTGCCTATTTGACCTGGTAGGTTCTGTATAACCCAGCTGTGAACCCGTGCTTGGGTGCCGCCGTCATCAGAACCTTGAGGCAAGTGATTTCGGTAGAGTTCAACAAGTTTGTCCAATCAACTCAGCAGGTTATTTTTGGAAAATACTTAGGCGCATCTGAAATATTCTGGAACGTGGTTTGATTCATACGCATGATAATCTCAATGGGACCATGCTTACTCTGGTAGCCAGGTAGGAGCGTAACTCAATTTATTTGGCATGGCCAATCTAGGCTTAATCGAACAGGTGCCACGCATCGTAAACGCAATGAACATCCATTTCCTTCGATTGTGATTCATCAGTATATATCCTAAGGGTCTGGACACACGACAGTTTTATGCGAACCAGCCATTTTAGCTTTGGAGTCACGGGTAACAATTGCAGGCTGCCGTGGCTGAGCAATTGCTGTCGTTTACGCGTCCATCATTCTAACGCCACGCAGAGTACTAGTGTAGATTGGAACAGGCTGGATGTTAGAGCTATAGCCTTCTCCGATAAGTGGTAACTGATCTTTACGCTTTATGAATCCGTTTTAAACCAGTAAGGTGATAGCATTCCAGATCCTCGATAATTCCTGAAGTAATTGTTCAACCGTGCATAGTATTCGGTGTGCTATTTGACATATCACAACTGGCTAGGTTCCATTTGGACCAGTAAATAGTGAGGGAACAGAAAAAGTAGACACCCAGTTGTTTTGTTAAACCAACAGACAATAGCCCAACCATGGTATGGAATAGAGATGGTGCGGATTATAAAGCCATAACTACACTAGATCGTCTTTTATGATTTCTCCATTGATATGGTTAGAATCCAGAGGAAACTTTTCTGCCTAGACAATGGTGAACTTGATAATATTGTCTGGAAGTAAATCACGTTGGAACAATTAGTTCACGATGGAGAAGATAGGTGGTCGAAAAATTTAGACTCGGTTTACTGCTGCTGGTAACGCAGTCATGGTGGCGATATCTTTAAATTTTTGGACAGGAGCCTGATTTTGAAATTATCAATCGTACAGTGTTAGACCCAATGTAGAATGACAAAGAATTTGTGAATTCATCTTGCATTTATCCAAGAAATCAACAATTGGGTAACAGTCATTGATCTGATCATCGCACGCGTTTACGTTTTATTCAGAGAAAAGTTTCAGTCTAAATCCGATTTGCTGTCTGTGGTACGATAATTCAAGACAGCGAGTGTTAGATGATCAATATAAAGGAGAGGGACAGTCCTTTCGTGCGCTTAGTTAAATGTTATGCTGTAACTTTAAGAAGAAATATATGCGCATGTAGCGCGGATTACTAGCCTAGAGTTTCTTGTAAACTGCGGGTATTTATATCTCCCTTGAAGTAAATGAATTTTACGAACAGGGTGTTTACCGTATCGTTCTTGTTCCTGGTTAAACGAAGATAATAAATATTATCAAATTAAAAGTAATTTATTACCGTTATTGAGTAAGCTAAGATGACCTAAGCATTGGAACCACATCTGTCAAAAGAAAAGGTTTGTAAAACTGTTTATAACACGCGGAGGTGGGATTACTCGGTCACCAATTGAGGTAAAATTTTCAGTGCTTAGCAGCTAATAGCTTGTTACCACTGATAGACATTCAGCCTTTGCTGAATTTGCCTGAAATGAGCTATTTGTTGCTACGCACTGAAGATGCTACGTCAATCAGTGAAAAAACGCCCCCTTTCTCCCCGTTTACTCAAAATTTGCAGAGTCGCTAAGCAATGAAACAATGGTATATTACGGATAAAAAAGCCAAGACTTGACAAGTCCTGTGGGATGGTTTGTGGGAATAACGTTAGTTCAGTGAAGTTACACAAAAGAGAAAAGCGCATCTGTGAACTCCCCATAGTATCCAAGTTAACACAATGGAACAATAGTGTATTACAGGTTAAAAGACACTGCTTAACAATGCGCGTGGGATGGAAATTATTGCGAAAAGTGAATTGCATGATAAAGTGAAAAGCTTTTTGGTGGATTCACCGTAGACTAATGTAGAATAGCAGATGTTCGCGTATTAAAAGTAGAAATCCATAAATCCATTGGTTGGGAGTTTGGTAAGACACCGTTTGATTGTGTTGTTTAGCCCCTGCCTACCGAGTCATAAAATGAAATGCCACTGAGACAACACATCGCCAAACCCTTTTTTTAAAGATCACCAGGTTGGCATCAGAGACATATTAGGGAGGGCGTTCCAAGGCTGACACACGCGGAGGGAAAAGAAATTTCTATGATATTCAAGCTGACCATATGGCATTGTCAGGTTCAGAAGATGACCTCTCAGCTTAGTGTTTTGGTTCAATTCCAGAAGCGGACTGTAAATATGCCTTGGGTTCTTCAGAAACTGGTACACTATTATGTGATCCCCCCCCCACAAAAGCGGTTATCGACTACTGTACATTGTTAGAGATTTCAGTCTAAGCTGATAAGAGAGATGAAAGAGGCCCCCTGATATTCTTGTTTGCTCTTAGTAGAGGAGTTTCGAGAGCAACGAGGTCCTCTTTCAGCCACGGCTGCCAAGCCTGAATAGCAGATTCCACTTGAGGTCGCACTTAGGCGTTAAGCATTTGGGTGAAGACTGAGGGTTCAAATTGACCGAAGGCTCTGCGAAGAAGGCCGAAGTGTTGGTTGCCGGTTCTCGTCGCCTTCTCTGCTTGTTTTGAACACCCGAGATCTTCCTGTACCAATACACCCAGGTCGCGCTCCTGAGACGCCTGCTCCAAGGTGTGGTCTCCAAGCTTGTAAGCGCTCACCGTCTGGTGACACAAGTGTACCACCTTGCACTTAGCTATGTTCAATTGAAGCAGGTTCCTCTTGGACCATTGATAAATGCAACCTAGGTCATGTTGTAGCAGATCGTGATCTGGCCTGTTACTGATCGTTCGCCATATCTTGACGTCGACGGTGGGAAGCAGGAAATTTGAGGAGACAACTCTTGCCAGGTCGTTGGTAAACATCAGGAATAAGCCCGTTCCCTGCACTGAGCATTGTGAAACACCACATTCTACCTCAATCAGCTTAGAGAGTGATCTTCCAACGCGTACTTGAAGCTCCCGTTGGTGAAATAAGTTGCCAATCCAAGCAAGTACAGGATCTCCGATTCCGTAGCTCTGTAGCCGTTGAAGTAGGATGAGCTGATCCAAGCAGTCGAAAACTTTGGAAAAGTCCAGATAGATGACGTCAACTCCGACCCATCACCAGCCACTTCCGTCCAACTACTTCGTGAAATCAGTAGGTTGGAGATGCATGACTGGGGTTGACAGAGGCCATGCTGCTCCGGTGCTAAGATGTTGCATTTTTCCAGGTAGCTCTTTAAAGCCTCAGCGACAACCGCTTCTATCACCTTCGCGAGCATAGGGAGGAGAGTCACTAAGCGATAGTTTGCAGGCTCCGAACGGCTACCGCCCTTAAAAATTGGGGTGACAACGCCACGCTTCCACATAGTGGGGACTTGTTGTTCATCAAAGCATCTTTGGGAGAACTGTGGCAATGGTTCAACTGGTTCGGTGGCCGCAGCCTTCAGTGCTTTCGGGCGGATGTTGTCGGATCCCGATGAGCTATGATTGCGTAGTGAGAGTAACTTCTTTAGCAAAATTGATGGGTTGAAAATTACATGTGTAAACAATGGAGTCGGGTAACGTGCATGACGTTATGGAACAGGTTGCGAGTTCGAAAATTGGGGCGCATTGTAGCCGCAGGGCATTAGTTGCTTCTTCGGCGCTTTGTACTCTACCACCTGTTGTGAAAAGTGGTGGGATGCCATGCTTCACTTTATGAAGATTGTTAACATGCCTATGTGGCAGTTTGTTGTTTGCCAGGAATTTTTGGCCAGGCGCTGTTGATAAGTTATTTTGTCCTCACGGACAATTGCAATGCAATGGTCGCGATGGCTCAGGGAATTGTCCAAAGTCTCTGAGTCGGGGTTAACCTTGTAGGCACGCCATCCTGCATCCATTATCGCCAGGCATTTTCGAGTCCTGCTCCTTAGAATTGAAGGCATTTTTGCGGGGCGAAGGGGCTTGGTCTCTGATGTTCTGTTGACGATGTCGCTGAGTCTCTCAACGAACTCTGTCCAAACGTTGTCAAGGGGATTGTTGTTTGAGAATGCCTAAGCAGGTGCGTCGACGAGTTCTTTCAAGACGTGGTAACGCGTGATTGAATGAGTTAATTCCGAGTGTTCAGATGGATACGCTGCATAACACACATAGTTGAGCGTTATCACTACCTGGTCACTGAGACCTAATGGACTATCCATCAATAACTTATCAACCATGAGCTTTTCATTCGTGCGCACAAGGTCCAAGGTGGACGGTTTGTTTGCTGTCCTGAATCTAGTGGACGCGGTGACATGATTGTACAAAGGAATATTAGTGATCAGTTAATTTAAGTCTGTTTTGATCTGTTCACTGGATGATGCCGATACCTCCAGCTCGTGTAGATTGAATTCTCCGGAGATGAGAATGGCACTGTACCTAGTACGTATTACTCTGTTCAGGACATGTATCAAGCGGGAATCCATTTCCGGCGTGAAGGTAGGGGGGCGGTAAACGACAGCTACGAAACATGCGTCGTTGTGTCTTAGTCGGAAAAGGCAACAGAGTGAGTCGGTACCGTGAGTTTCCAGATCATCATCTATTGCGCATTACAGGTCACTGAGGTAGTAGAGTAGGACCCTACCTCCTCTGCTGGGGCGGTCGTTCCGGATGAGTGACATTCCGGCAATCTCAAACTCAGCATCGGTCACCTCTTGGTGTAACCAAGTTTCGGTAATAGAAATTAGGTCCCAAGCATTCGTAATCTGACGTAGCCGAAGTTCGCTATGTTTACTGAGGAGCCCTCGGACGTTAGTGTGCATATATGAAAGATTCTCAGATTTAAGCAATGTTTCGGAGATTGTGCAGCTTTTACGTGAAGTTTCGCCGACCAGTGAGTGGCCAGCGACTATTGGTTTTTCGGTGTGTACTTGGAAAAGTGTTTAACCTCTTATTCATTTTCCGCGTAGTTATTTCCGTGTCTAATCTTCTAAGTAAAGTGTAAGGTGTCTGGTCAATATTATCCTCTACAGGTTGTATTGGCTCATTAGACACAACACCGGTGCATTGTTCTTTTATAGATCCCATCGCGTTTCGTTCTTTGAGTGACATATCATTTCTAGGAGCCATACCGCTAACTGTCTTCTACCGAAGCTCAGATGAGAGCCTGCACCAGAACAGGTACCAGCTTTTAGCAGCCGTGCTACCATATGTTTTGACTGTAGGACTAGCTGCAACACTTTTGGGCTACTTCCTTTTTAGTTCGGTGAGGTACGCAGCCGTGACACGGATTTCGCTAACACATCATCCAAGCAGAATGTTTCATGAATATAACATCATTGTTCTTTATCATGGGTTGTTACTTCATTCTCATCACATGCTTCACTTTGAGAAACCCGGTGAAGTAGTATGGTTCCAGTTGAAGTTACCTTCCGGTTGTCCACTTATGTGCGCTTAACTTGATAGCACTCACTCCATAGGATGTCTGGAAAGATGCGGATGGAGCAGTGTTCATTTCTGAGACTACCTGTCGACAGTAGTACTGAGTCTACTTCAGCGATGGAGTTCAGCACAACGCGCAGAGGTCTTGGCTCTCCGAAATGCTTAGAGTTGAGGTGTCGCGTAATACGCAGTTCGTGTAATGTTTTGCAGCACAACTCCGAATAAGTTACTAATAATGTCCCACTGGTTGAGGCCCTCCAACTGCCTGCCTCTTACTGATGCGACTTTGAGTCTGGGATATTGGAGCACAGTAAGCTCAGTGCAGGTATTTGTTCGTTTACACCTTTCGACATCTCTCTGTTAGTGATTGAAATACTTAGAGGTGAACCGCAGGAAACCTGTGACGTTTGCACCAGAAAAACTTCGCTACGCTCCTCATTTTCCGATCCAGTTGGGGGTGATGTTACTTTTAAATAACGGTTCTTCTTGGAAGCAACCTGTACCCAGCTTTGGCTAGTACTGGCTTACTCTTTTTCTAGGCACTCCCTAGAGGTTGGGAAGTAACCATACCTGTAGTTACTCCGATTGAACTGGGAGCCGCATTAGTCAAATGTGAGCCACGTGTGGTATTGGAACAACAGTTAATGTTCTGATCTCTTGGTCTCGTGTAGCTTACGGTGTTACTAGTCGTTCTTCTCGGAAGAGGAGCAACAGTTACGGGGAAGATTGGGTTGCACAGTCACCTATGCTTACCCCAACCGCAGTGATTTTGGTGGTCGCCATTTCCTCAAACTTGGCTAGTAGCTGACAGTACTTCTGAAACAATAGAAGCATTTTTCTCAATGAAATAGATGTGTATTCCAAGCAGAACCATAGAGAGTCTGGTTTGTTTAATAATTTGGCCTGACTAGGTTTAGCTCGGAAGCATCTTGCATGGGAAACTCGGAACACTTACGGCAGCGAATGCCCCCTTAACAACTTTGGAACATGATCCACATAGGTATTTAGACTGTGGCACATTTGGCATCGCGTATGTTGAGGAAATGTTACGAACCATTTGAATGACTCGCCCTCCATAATAAAACGTTGTTCTGTTACTGACGTTGTCGACAAGGTCACAATGTTAACGTTACAGTTGGGTGATCACAGACTGTCTTCTCTGACGTGCGCGTCGAATGTGTCATCTTGAACGTGGGGCACATAAAACGAGGGTGTGATTGAGAATTTCCGTGGTTAAGCTTATGCATCGCGCTGAGTGGTTTTTCCTTGAGACTTGCAGTTGCGCCAAGCAATGTTGGATTTGAAAGAGTAACAGTTCCTTCGAAAGCCGTTGAAATGGTCTATCGAGTGAGATCAAACCATATCTCCGATGGTTGGAGTTACGCTAGTTTGGTTGGTTGCATATCGGCGAAACACTGCCCGGAATTGAGAATGCAGGGTAAATGTGTAATGCACCGGGGTGTACTGGATAAAATGATATCACAAGGTGAAGATTTTAAAGGCACGCCGAATAAGTATACATCCGACGGTGTGCGACAAAATGCCGCTGAGCCACAGTGAGAAAACCACGAGTGCACAAGTGAGCGATTTGCACTAACGTTCGCTCAATACCACCAGACGACCTAGGTATATACGTTTACCCCGATTTCGTGGGGTTGGTAACCGCAATATTTGTCTGCGTCTTGTCGTTACTCAATGAATAAAAATCAGATCAATTAATGTGAATGATGTAAAGCAGCGTTGATTCGTTTTTTTTAATAAGCAGCTTGGGCGCGGAAATGATAAAAGTTAAAAGAGCGTTCCACAGTTGACAAACTCAAAGGGCAAAATAATTCCGACGGCACTCAAGCCATGGCAAAGTTCTTTTTATTACCCCACAATTCTGTGTCGTAGCTAAGCTTAAGGAGGTGGCGGCAAGCGTAACTGGTGTTTTACAAAATCTGGAACACCAGAATGGGGTCACCCCGTGGAGGGCCATCTCTAGCTATACACTCCCAGTGCTTTCAGTCCCCTATGGTATTGCAGGTAGGACAACCCCTTCACATTTTTGTTGCCGTTCGCTGTGCCGTCTCCAGTGCAACCAGGTTGTGTTTTAATCAGAGTAGCCAAGCCTGAATGGCGTACTCAACATGGGGCCTCGCATACGCATTGAGCATATGGGGAAAATGGAGGGAGCGAACCTCCTGAACGCCCTCCGTAAAAGACCAACCTATTGCTTCGCGGTTTTGGACGCCTTCAAAGATTGCACTGAACAGCCGAGGTCGTCTTGGATCACCACCCCAAGATCTCGCTCTTATAAGTCGGTTTTCAGAATGCCGTCTCCAAGCTTATATGCGTACGTGGGCTAGTGGTTGACACGCAAGGTTTTGCAATTGTCCGTGTTAAACGAAAGTAGATTTAGCTTTGACCATTCAAAAGTGCATTCTGGGTTTTGTTGCAACATATCGTGATCTTCCTGACAGTCGATTGCCCACCGTATCACCGATGAACTTACGAGATACGTTGAAAATCGGCAATTCATTTTTCGTCTTCAGTATGGGTTTAGACGTAACTGATCTTATCTTACCAATTTGATTCTTAATTCGAACTCACGGACTAGGTCGGCTGACGATGCAGTGCCGCTAGATGCTACTTACTTAGACCTTTCCAAAGCACTCAACGGTGTCAACCAGTCACTTTCCGTCCGCAAGCTTAGCGGCTACTGAATTCTCGGCGAACCGTTATTCTGGCTGGAAGTTATCTACATAGAAGAACAATCAAAGTAAGACGTGCATACACACTCTACGAGAGACTTCACAAACCCAGCGGTGTGTCCAAAGGATTAGTCATCGACCCGCTACTTTTACAAAAGAACCTAAATAAGTGATCGAGCAAGTATATCATACACAACGCGTATATATGCGGATGGTTCCAAAGTCCTAAAGTTTTATTCGAGAAACATCTGACCTTGTTTATCTTCAGTCACCCATACTGATTGGGAAAGTACATTCCACAGCACGTCATTAGTGAAACAGACCTAGATATCACGGTACAAGAAAGTTTCGGAAATCCGTGTCCGAGATCAGCAAATATGGTGAAGCTGAGGCGAGCTCTTGGTCGATTTGAGCGACAAAAAGTACTCCCTCCTGATCAACGGGTACATTCGTCCCACAATGAGTAGACGGTTCAAGACTAGGGTCCTCGGTTATAACGAGACATTCGACTTTTTGGTGCAGGTTCAACGAAGGACTACCAAAGTAACACTGGATTATATAGCCACAGTTACGAACTACGCCTTCATCCAATCGATGTTCTCTCTTCAGAATATCGCAGAATTCACGGAGATCTCATTATTGCAAACTGGAATCTGACAAAGTGTGAACATCCGTGCAAACTGTTGCTGTCCTCAGCTTCTTACAAGCAATGCCCAGGTCACGACTGGATTACTAGCGCATGTGAATCCACGAAACATTGTGACCATCGAAAGAGTATTGCAATTTCATCCACGTGAAGGATGCAACACAAGAATAGGATGAAGTGCTATATCTGAAAAAACTGTAGTGCAGAAATTGTGCCGAAACCTTTTGACAATGTATTTTGTGTTTGCCATATTGTGGGTCTTGTAATACCCCATAATGCACTACTGAACTAACAAATGTCTGCAATCAGAATACTCAGATCGGGGACCAAATCAATACCTCAACTGTCCAGTTGTTGTGTTGTTTGTTGAACAGGGCAACTCGACTACAGACTTTTCGTCACCAGCCTAGGCGACATCATCAATGCAGCATAGATGGAGTTTTTGATTGCAGGGCCCAGTAAAAGAGTCAATGTTTTCATGTAGGGCGCCAGGCATTTTTACAAATTTGTCGCATGCGATTTGCAGACTAGCAAATATGTCGATGATTGACGGCAACAGGGGAACATCTTGACATTGTGAAGATGTAACTATGCCCTGATACATCCTTACGCATTTATCATGGTGCAAAACCTCAGCGCCGCACTTTAACGATGGGTTTAAACTGCTCCCCTATGTTTTGTAATTACGCAGATTCGGTGGAATACGAGGTAGAAGACGTCGATGAAACGGAAGCTGCGGAACTGGACCCAAGTCAGGCGACTGGACAAATCAACAAAGGTATTCGAGTTTAATCCTAAATGGAATTTCGAAATATACATGAGATTGAGATGTTAAACATTTTGCTTACAATGCTAATTTTGCTACCAAACAAGTGGACAGCTCGTTCGTCTGCGTTTCATTTGCTATACGAACATGGTTGTTACTTGACACGCCGCATGTAGCAGATGAATAAATTTTTGTTAATCGCTGTAAATAAATAATTAATATTTGCGTATAGATTCCCGACTGGCGGGTTGCACACCGTAACCCTGGATTTGGGGGATTTAGCAGTTTATTAGGAGGTCCGAGTGCATTGCCATTTTGAATATGAGGTTTATGTTTAACAATGAACAATGGTTTATCACGGGATAAAAGCAAGCGCTTGACAAGTCCCGTAGGATGGCTGGGGTGAATACGATAAAATGGATATTTATGGGTCAGCTACCGAACGTCTGCCTAGATGATTACTTCGATAAATTACATTAGTGTAAAATTAAAAGAAATCGAGCATAAACGTTCAGAAAGACACTGGGGTGCAGTAATCATTGATGTAAGGCGTAAGAAAAGTAAAATATGGTTGCTCACATGGGTCCCTTTGCTACAGAAATGCTGCTGAAAAACATGCTTGGTGTAATCCACAGTAGAGGAGTTTAGGTAACAAAATGCTGGGAGCTAAGAGCAACATCTAATCGTTTTTTGAACACGTTCAAGGTAGGAGAGGATACAACTGAGTCTGGGCGTGCGTTCCAGGGTTGGCAAACCCGAAGGGAAAATTAATTTCGTCGACACTAGACGACTATATTATTCCTTCAATTTTAAGCAGTTATCCCTGAGCTGCGTGTTGTGGCTAATTTTCAGCAAATGGTGGCATACGTGGTTGCGGTCACTGAGTATCTTATACGCTTATATGAGATCGCCGCACCGCCTTCGATAGGGTCCGCTGAAAATTCCCAGCAATTTCAGCCTTCGGTGGTAAGAGTGGTAGCGCAGACCCTTTACATTCATTGTTGCTCTTCGTTGTGTTGTCCCTAAGGCTTCTAGGTCGCGCTTTCACCAAGGTTGTCAAGCTTGGATAGCGTATTCAACATGCGGGCGTACGTAGGAATTGTGCATCATTGGGAAGATTGATGGGTCAAATCTCCCGAATGTCCTTCGCAGCATGCCGACATACTGGTTGCCTCTTTTCGCAGCTACCTCAGCCTGTTTTCAACAGTTGAGGTCGCACTGTACGAGCACACCAAGGTCACCTTCCTTGGAGATGGTCTGCAGTCCGTTTGTTCCAAGTACATAGGTATAGTTATGTCTACGGCGTAATTGTACAACGTGACATTTGTCTACGTTGAATGATATGGCGTTTGGAACTGACCAGTTCGACACTGTGTTAAAATCACACTGGAGCTGTTCGTGGTCGTCCGGTCCTCTGATCCTTCGCCATATCTTGATATCGTCAGCGAAAAATAGGAAATCGGAAGCAATTGTTCGCGCAAAATCGTTAATGAACACCAATAATAGACGAGGTCCAAGAACCGAGCCTTGTGATACTCCCCAAGCCACATCCATGGCATGAGAAAATGATTCTCGGACTCTCACCACTAGCCGCCGTTCTTGTAGAAAATCGCTAATCCAACTCAGGATTGGGTAGCCAATGCCGTAATTCCAAAGCTTCTGGAGGAGAATTCGATGGTCTAAGCGATCAAACGCTTTTGAGAAGTCCAGTTAGATGACATCATCAACAGCTTCAGTCTAGGTATTACGTGCAATCAATAGATTAGTATTACACAAATGCTTTTGACGAAAGCCATGTTGCTCTGGGGTTATTAACTTGTGGCTTTCCAGATACTGCATCAGCGCATCTACGATGATTGATTCCATCACTTTGGATAGTACGGGAAGTAGTGTTATTGGACGGTAGTTGATAGAATCAGTGCGGCTGCCTCCTTTATGGATAGGAGTGATGACCCCTCGTTTCCATACTGGTGGAATACGGTTCTCTTCTAGACGTCGCTGATAGAAAACAGCCAGTGGTTCTGTTAGATCATTAGCTAGCGTCTGCAGAGTCTTTGTCGGATGTTGTCGACTGCAGGACAATTGTGGATACGCAAGGATAACAACTTCTTCAACACAGCTTTCGCAGGGAAGGTGATGTTGTCTAAATCCAATGGTGGGTTCTTCGCAGTCAGTTCCAAATCAGATAGTCGACCACATGACCGTAAAAGCACTAGACTGCAGTTTCTGCCTGTTGCGCATCATCAGTATTGCGCATCCATCGGATCCATCAGAATTCGAACCCATGACCACTGGCGAGTTGCACCGCCTGTCAACGGCTTATACCACTGAGCCACGGGGGACAGCTTCAGACCGTCATGATTTGCAAGCTAACGGCGACATAGCGCGTCTTATCCTCCACTGTCATGCAACTTACGAACGTTGCAGATGACAGGATGGGCCCCGAAAGACACGACGTATACTGACAGCAATGACGTACGCCATAGCAATTAGAAACTGTCAGGGCGGATATATTTTGTTGTAGTCCGGAGTAGGTGATATTGCTATAAATAAGTAAGAGTCCATCGCAGCCAGTTTCGTGGCACAGGCATAAGCTGCTGACTGCCAGTGCAAGCCGCTGGTGGTCATTGATTCGAATCCTGATGGATCCGATGGATGAGCACTACTGATGATGGGAAACAGGCTACAACTGCAGTCTAGTGCTTTTCCAGGTATTGGAAAATTATCTGATTTGGAGGAGGGCTGCGACGAACCTTTACTTATTTATATCAAAATCCCTTACTCCTGAGTACATCAAAATAAATAAATAGACGAATATTTATTCTCCGGGGCGCCAGGTACATCTACAACGACATGATGGGGTACGTTCATACTTGTATGGATCGGTAATCACAGATGGATCAGGAAAATTTGAAAATCAGATCTGGTACTGGTTTTCGGAACGACAGCGATGGCACACCAAATGGATAGCTAAAATGAAGTGATGTTGACGGACCTTCCAGTACTTTCTCCAAGGAGTTATTACAAATTGCCAACTCACATAAGAGATTGTGGTAACCAACCAAGCACTTGGTCACGTGAAAACTGGACCCATGTGGTGTTCTTGTTTTAGGTTATGGAAAAACCGATACATTTGCGTATTTTTGTGCATTTAAGAACATGTTGATACTTTTACAAAATTCGCGCCCAAGAGCGCAGTCATGTATCCTGGGTGCTAGGTTATTCCAGACTCTGACGTAAGTGTGAAGGAAAAAATTCGAGGACTTGCTGATGTTGGATAAATCAGTATCTCAGTACTGACCTTCAGGGTCTATATGGATCGGTATCTCACAATTATGTGCAATGGATAATAAAGAACAAACAGGGAAACTGATTTAGTCAAATGTTGTTCGAGCCGTGCATAGCTGAAGGCCAAAAGCTCTGATCACCTTTGGTATGGATTCCATAGCAATGGAAAGAAAAGATTATAAATAAGACCTAAATGCTTGAACGTGCTTGCTCAATCTTATTTTTATTTACAAATTATTCCATACCTGGGTATATCTCATAAGGGTGAAATCTAAAGGTGTAACTTCCGCAGGCTATTGGAAGGATAGTAAACACCACCCATTAGGCTTAACGTAGATTGAGCGATTTTGTAAAAGGATAGCTGTACTGGTTGGCAGCACTCGTAGTTACAAGATACGGCAAAGTAAAGTGAGGCTGCCTTCATAGACAGAATGGGTTAAACTAGGAATTCGGCATCTTTCCCCGTAGTTAAGCCTTGATGAGCGCCCCAGAACAATTTTGGTGAATAAGTTCTAGATGCTTACCAAAGCAATTTAATCTTTTTGCGTAGCTGACTATGGATCTAACTTGTTACTTGTTTTAGTATCGTTGCTTGAAGTTGCTCAGATATTCAGCAAATGGACGATAAATTTTGAGTGCACCTGATCGATACCTGGGCCATTCACTAGCGCGTGCACAGCGAACTAATCTTGCACAATCATGCTTCTTTTCCTCCTGTGTTATTGTGACTATATCGCCATGACTGTACCGCCGTCATCACACCAGAGCAATCAGGCTTTGACTCAGGTAACGTTTGGTTTACTAAAGAGGGATTAAGGTGTCCCCTTCCGCTTAAAGATGGACTTGTTCTCCACAGGATGTCTAATTCTCTGACCGGAGATTAATCTTGTGATTGACTTCGCTCCAACGACTTAAGTGATCACAAAACCAAGCGAGGAAAATCAAAGGAGATGGGAACACCATTTCACATGATGTTAATTTATCGCATCCAACATGAGGAGCTATGGGGCAAGGGCGTAGTTCTGAAAAGGCGAATAAATATTATTGATTCGGCTTACTGCTCAGGGCATTATCTTAACCCCGGGTATCCTGTACAATTGCTAAATGATTCCTTCAAAAGCGCTTAAAACAAAAGAGATGAGGACTCTGTCAACATCATCTTCAACAGCAGTAAGTTAGCCAACTGAACTGATGCTTTCATGCTGTTCAAACATGAGGACCTACGAAATGAAGATTACTAAGTCGAAGAAAAGGGAAACCAAGTATAAAACCTAATTATTATGCAAACATTCAGGATCATTGCGTCTATAACTTATCGATACAATATTGTCACAAACAGCTGGCGGTCGTACAAAGGTGATGAACAATTGCTAGTGATGCAACTGTTTACATTTTCATGTTAGTTGAGCTATGAGGACTATCGGCTTGCCATTTGACAAACTTAATGTTCCCGGAGATGAATGTACGCCATGTACCGTACCATAGAATCCATAACGTTTATGATTCACTGGGCCTAAAGAAAAGAGTACGTCAACAACAGCGGGGAAATGTAGATAAACAGGTAGCGCTTTCTTACATCAAGAAAGTGTCTGAACTAACCTCGAGCTCACTATGACGACATGGAAGCCTCGTAGCCCACAAACCCACTAGTACTTTGCGAAGATTGCTTTCAAAACCGAAGGACAAAGTGAAACAAGACAGTCAAAATGATGTCATCTACAAAATTAAGTGCAAAGAGTGTGACAAACAATACATCGGGTAAACTGGAAGGAAAATTTCAACACGGATCAACGAACACATAATGGCCATACGGAGACACGACCCGCATTCACGGGTTTCCATGCATGAAGACCAAGAAGGCCACACTTCGACCTAGAGAACGTAAAGATCTTAGCCCGTGGAAATTCGAGACAAGCTAGAGTTCTTAGAAGCATGGTATTCTACAGACCATTCAATAAACCGACGCGTTGAATTAGATGCTATATATATATATATATATATATATCGCTACGGATAAGAAATCCGAAATAGTGAATTAAATCTGACGGAACAGAACGCCAGACCAGTGGGTTAAACGACGACTACAACTGAAGAGGCGCGCGCATGTATGCTATGAGGTGAGAATCAGTGATCAATTTCGATGGTCATGTGCTCGTCAAACAATTTAAACTCAGACTAACGGATAGAATATTCATCACTCACACTCACTGACTTATCGTACCGCGCCGCTTTGCAATATAAACACGTACTGATAATGTCACCTCTGGTGGTAAGGAAGTGTTTGCAGTCAAACTGCCGAGTTCTGCGAACACTCAGACCACCAACTGAACAACCTGAGCTACCAACATTGCTTATAAATCACTGGGTCATGCCGCAGAAACTTAAACGCCATTGCTTTTGCCAGTCAACGGGATACAAGCTTATACAACTAAGTTATGGGCTCCGCATCTAAAACACACGCCCCCGATACACTACTGAGCGTGGAGAAAGTTGCTCGCATGTACACCAATGTAAAAACGTTTTTGAACAAGCCTGCTGAACTGCGGCTACTTCAAGTAGCGTGCGCTTGGGACCCCTTATTCAGAACCAAAACGTGGCTGCACGCAGCTAACGGACGCCGGAGCAGCGATTCATGACATATCCCATGTGCAAAACGGTCGCCCCAACAAAGGTAATGGGGCACTTTAGTAGTACTGTGGTGACCTGCACTGCAAACCGGTGGATGAGATTGAAAAACCGTTCATGGACTCAGTCTGGTGTCATCTGTGACTGAGAAGCAACCATAACGGTTTTGTGGCCGTTTATTATCATCTCCCAATGTCCACCCCCAGAGATGGATTACTGTCTGACATTTGCTGAAATGAGGGTCCTGCGACCGCCGTAGAGCCATGTTCTCATCTCAAGTAACTTCATTGTTCACGACCTGGAAGTTCCGGCATCCGCAGTGAGCAGTTCAAGGTCGACCTGCAAAAATTAATGGCAAACACTTCGCTATTCAGCCATGTTAGTTCGTCCACCTGATTCAGAGCGGGAAGCGAACGATTTATGCTTGACGTGTGGTTCACTATCAAAAATCGCCTGATCCATTAGCTAAGCGTAGAGCCCTCTAGTTAACAGTGATCATCGCACCATATTTTAATGACTAGGTGTGTTAGGGGGAGTACTCACAGGAACACATTGAGTTGTCTCGTACAAACGCACATTTCGACACTAATAAATAAATAAATAAATAAACGTTTTATTCCTCAGCAGTGCGAGGCACAGACCAATTGGGTGGTCTTATCAACATGTACAACGTGATCGCATAATATAGTTAATTATTCGACTTTTGATCAGTGGTTCCCATATAGGTTTTTGAAATGATTAGCAGTTTGGAAAAAGTACAGAGAGAAAGAAACTTGGAACAATAATAAATGTAGATTTTGCGGAACGTTTAAGTAAAGTAATGCGGTCATCCATGGAACTGTCTCCAGGGGACTTGCTTCCATGCAGGGTATTTCCACGATGGGTTTCACCCGCACTTTCATGCTCCAATTGGCTCTGTGCCTGTGTGGCAAGATAGTAAATAGGCCATCAGAACTAGGTGTCAAATGTCTTTTTTTAGGGCTGTTTTATGCATACATTATAGGCGATGAAGCCTCAGCCCTTTCCGACATGCGGATCAATCAATTATGGCACTTTTTGTTTTAAGCCAGCGAGTCAGTAGTAATATGATTTGCATGGGTATACTTTTTTAATTTGGAAGCTGTAATCCGTCGCCACAAGAGATCAGCCCAGTCATGACCAACGGTGAAACAAAGAAGAAGATAAAGTATGAGGAATTATAAAACATAATGATGAATACAAACGCTTGCCGATAGGCCAGTCACAATTTGATGGAAAATCTTGGCGAGTGACGACGATGGTACAGAGACATCAGCTTGAAAGGTGTAGTGCATCTACGAACCAGTGCGTCAAAGGAGAAAACAGAATTGGTTAGACGGATTAATAGGAGTAAGATCGTTCTCAAATATATACTCAAGAATGCAATTATATGTAGTAATCTTATATTATTGAAACGAATAGAGGATATGGTGACTTTCATACGTATCCAGGACCTTTCTCATACAAATCATCTAGAGTCACCGTTTGGCTTAGTGTTGACCAGATGTTTGCAACAGTCAGGTGAATATTAATCATGCGTCTGAATTGTGCATAGGTAGTGCAGTTTCTAACACTCGATGGAAGTTTGTTCCATATTAACGCATATTTTACAGAGAAAAAATTTGAGCGGAGCTTTGTACGAGACTTTGGTATTTTCACTGTGCGCTCACTGTTTCTTAGTTCACGGCGCAGACGAGTCTGAAACTCGAGTTGTGGCTGAGCAGTGAAGCTTAACCCGAATAGTAAGCGGTATAGAAGGCACAGATTAAGTCTGAGTCTGCGTAGCCATAGCGGCTCCAGCTTTTGAGCGTCGCAACGCTCACGGTATGTCATAGTATTAGGCATGTACAAAAACCTTTTTGTGAATGATTGTTGTATGTTTTCTAGTGCTATAATATCCACTTTTCTCAGATTATTATGCACTATCGTACAGTACTCAAGTTTCGGACTAACACATATTTTAAAGGCTTGAAGCCTGGAATCCCTCAAAATAAGAGTTCGATTTACATAGGCGATAACTTTTCTGGCAGAAGCCTGCAAGAATATAACATGCTCTAAAAAGTTAAATGAGGCAGAATATCTTAGACCAAGGTCTCGGACTGCGCCACACACAGGAATAGGGGTATCGTTTAATGTAAGGATGTTCAGAGAAGGGCCACAGCTGTGGTACAATAGATTATTCTTGTCCGTGGCAAAGTGCAGCTTCCAAGAGTTACTCCAGAGCACCAATGCGGACAAGTCAGACTGAATATAGGCTAAGTTAGGACTACATTGCACAGGGGCGGAACGATACACAATTTTAACATCATCTGCGAAAAAGAACGGCTTCCCATACGAGATTTCGTCGAGCAGATCTTTGAAATAGATTAAGCATAAAAGCGGGCCTAGCATGCTACCTTGAATCACTCCACTAGATATTGTGGTGGCTTCAGATGTATGGTTACCGATTTTGACTACTTGCTTTCTATCCTCAAGGTAGGAAGACAACCAATCTAGAAGCGTATTAGTGATACCATAGGACTTAAGCTTCAGAAACAAGAAATTGTGTGGGGCACGGTCAGAAGCCTTTTGGATGTCAAGAAATATTACGATGATAACATTTCCAGCGTCTCTTGCTCTAGTCACATAATCAAGGTAATCTAACCGGCAGGTAGTGCACGACTTACCTTTCAAAAAACCGTGTTGATGTTTACTGAGAGGGCTCATAGAACTCAAATATTCTATCATGCGTTCTTTAACTATCCTCTCCATGATTCTGGAGATAATAGATGTGTGGTGGATTGGGCGGTACTTTTTTACATTTTGCATAGATCCGCTTTTGTGTCTTGGTATTATAGTTAATGTTTCCAGTGTATAGGATACTCCCTATTGAGCATGGAAAGTGTAAATACATTAAGCAAAAACAGGGGATGTCTGGACCTCCGTGCTTTACCAGTATTGGAGGGATGTTGTCAGGGCCTGGTGAGCATGATGGCCGCACTAATCTGAGTTGGTGACATATGTCACTAAGTGTAAATTCAACAGTTTGGAGTGTATTTCTGCCTCTGTGTATTAGCTTGAGCTGAAGATCTTTATTCGCATTAGTGCTTTAAGTAGACAAGAAGTAGTCATTGAAGATCGAACATATGATTGCACGGTCGGTTATGGCAGTTCCATCAGCGTTTACAATGGTGTTTATACAACTTGATTTTCTATTCTGCCTACGGTCCAAAAGTTTTGAGATGCAGCCTACCACGTTGGCGCCCTTCAGTGCCATTACTTCCTCAGAGCATAGCATTTTGTGGTGGTCTTGGTAGAACGCTGTAAGCAATCTGTTGTGGAACATCAGCAGAGTAAAATCGTTTGTTTTCCTAAGTTACACCGGCAACACTTCGATGGACCTTGTCTGCAAGTTCAGTTCTTTGATCATATTCACGGTGAAAAACAAGCCACTTCGTTCTTCAGGAGTAACATAATTTATTGGGAGCGGAACTCAAAATGCATGGCCATAAGACATGCAGCATAGCGTGCGTGCAGAGCAAAACCCAGTCCTCGTTAATGGAGCGACTAGTTGGCGCAGCGTAATTACTGAAGCACACCTATTTGTAAAGACAAATAGTGCCTAGTGCAAAAGTTTTGTGCTAATAACAAGTTATTGCACAAACATGTCAATAACCTACGGAAAGTTAAACGCTACACTCTCACTCAGCATATAGATGTGCTCAGAGCGCCGAGCATGCAGCAAATGTACCACGGTTGCAATAGGCTCAAATATTCCGACTCGCCGCCATCTTATCACATACCTGTCCCATTCCCTCAGACGCCAGGATTTAACCACGTCAGTTTTAGTTTAGTGACTATACTGAGGAAGTTGCCATTGTTGCACGCTCATGGTTTCTTAGGAGTTGAGGACATTCACTAGAAAGCACTGCAGCTAGTACCAGTGAGGATAGCCCAGCCATCAACCCAATTCTTTCAAAGATTATTGTATGAACAGTAGGTCCCTACAATGCAAATGCAGAGTACCAATATCCCGCTTCGTAAACATGTGAACTATTCGGAACCCCCAACTATTGTCAACAGCCCTTCCTCATTGTTCTGTCAAAGTTGATGGTGTTGATCGTTGCTGAGGTGCTAATAGGCTATTTAGAAAGATCGGAAAGCATATCAAAACCGTTCCCGTCAACCTAGGTCATGTGCCAATAAGATACCGATTACGCTTGGCAGTCGGACCGAAACAGCGGATAGTGCGACCGGAACCGATATCATCTATCGACACTTTTACAAAGGTTTCAAATGCTTAACTGACCGCATCCTTCTCTAAAAGCTGCAAACATGCAGCTTTTGGAATCCTGTTACTGAATGGATCGGTACTTTTCTTCATCAACCTTGTCATCAGGTTGGGGTTAGAACCTCATTGTCCCATCCATCTGAGGCAGAAGGTGGTGGTCCATAAGGATCAGGGTTGTGGCCACGTCTATTCTTGCACTTCATTGGTGACTTTGTGCATATCTTCGAGTCAAAGCCCTTGCTTTTTGCTGTTCATATCAAGATTTGGCAAGAGATGGGCTGCAAGGAAGATCATGAGATTATGCTGCAAAGCGACGTAGACCGCGCTTATGAATGGTCAAAGGCAAATCTTGTTCCTTTTAACACGGACGAGTGCAGAACTATGCATGTCCACTACATGCTCACTAACGCATATAAGATTGGAGACCACATGTTAATTACCACCTGACATGAGCGCGACCTTGAGTTGGGGATGCAAGATAACCTCCGCTGTCTGGCGCAGATCTTGCAGGTGTCAAAAACCGAGAACCAACATTTTGGTCTTTTACTGAGAGCGTTCGAACGGTTCGACCCTCCCATCTTCCCGCAAACGCTAAACGCATTTGTGCAGACCCACGTGGAGTACGAAATTCAGACCTAGCGACCCTGGCTGAAACGCGATCTGGTTGCATGCAAATCGAGCAGCCAAGTGCAACCAAAATATGTAGAGATTGTTCCACCTGCCATACGGACTACGACCGAAAGCCCTAGGATTGTAAAGCGGACGTTATCGCCGTCTACGTGATGACCAAATTCTGGAGTACCAGACATTGACAAACCCCTTTCAGGTTTCCTACCACAACCTGAAATTTAGCTGCAATCAAAGTTGATTTGTTCGCCGTCGAAATTCGCCATCAAATACGCTGGGCTGGGATTATACCAGGAACTTTTCTCTCTGAATTCTTCAGGCGGAGAACGTTCTTCCAACATTTGCTATGTCTACCCCACGTTATCCGTATTAAAAAACCACTCGACGATACTTTACACCATTTGTACTTCGTGACATGAATGGCGCTCATGGAATGAATGTAGGATGCGAACATTGCGCACGCTAGTCTCCACGAAATCGGGGTAGACCGTTTGAAATGTGCATAAGGTGGATATTATGCTGAGTTCATGGACGCGCGGTTGACTTTGCTGTATTTCACATTGACCATCCCACGGAATATTAGCCTTGGCCATTTTACATCTATTATACCCTTTTCCATTATTTCATAGCACAAGTGACACGGGGCGTTTGACCAATAATTTTCCATAGGCGCACAATAATATTTTGCTTCAAATGAATTCAGTCAATAGATGTGTAACAGGTAACCCAAGCTTGCGATAAATATTTGCGAAACAGCTGGGTTTGTTTTACCTATTTTATTGCTGTATCTGACTGTAATGGTCTGTGGATGAATCACCGAAAGCAATTACCCATCAAATGGTCTTTGATTCTCGAGATTCAAATCCGTTCACCTATCGATCCACCACGTCGACTTTTGTGGTGCCAAGCTGAATACGTATCCAGGAATTTTATCAGCTAATCAACTGATTAAATTTATGGTCACAATCACCTCAGAAGGTTTCCTACTTCAAACCTTACAAGCTTAGAAATGGTCATTTTCTTTCCGAACTCTATCAGAACGTTAACCCAGCATTTTGTGAAACCAGGGGTGTATAGCTCTTGACGTAGATGCCTAATTAGTTTAACGGCTAATTTGGCATTAATACCTAGCTGCAGGATATCGACTACCTAAATGTTCAATATTCTAGTCAAATATGTGAAACAATTCATTGCAGATGGGAGAGTTTATGTTGGGAAAATTGTGCATGAACAAGCTGTCGCTTTGGTAGACCACATGCTCGTATTGGTCTAATATCTCAAGTGTTCAAGTTTGAAATCGTTTGAGTGTAACAGGGCGGAAGTTATTTAAGTGTCCATTGGCAATTTTGTGTGGAAACATTGACGTTCACTACGATTGAACAAAATCAGTCTAGGCTGAGTTGAGTGGATTACATAAGTTGTTGAATCGATTTTACATGACTTCCGTTGGAGCAACCTAGGTCTTTCGCAGCTTGCACCTGTCTGGAAGTCAGAACGGCTATCAAGCAAAATGAAATGGTCAGCACGTCTAGTGTGTGGATCCAGCCTGTCAGATATATGCCAGTCACCTTTAGGGACTAGGTGAAACGTCCGTTGCTTCTGTTCTTTGTGCATGCATATGTGTCAATGATTGCCGTGCTTTTGGTTACTGCGTACTTTGCATATAACCGGATGTAAAAGAACGGACAACTTGATTGTGCAGTGTGTGCTTAACTGAACCCACCTAGGCGAAGTTGCATGTAACACGTGTAGTTAAGCCAGTGTTCTCATCGACATGCCTCTCGGTCTTATTCCTTGGGGTTCCCACTGGATACGGGATGTGTGGATGGACTTATTGGTAGTGCAGCCATGTCACCCATGGTCCCTCAAGCAGGTGCACGCGTCCTTTGGCTGCTCGCATTCTCAGTGACAGGCAAATTCGTAAACAGATGCTGTCAACTTGATCAGATGTGCAACCTTTATTAGTGAGCGGCACCAACCTCAATACTACACATTAGCTGAAGGTGAAAACGCTTCAGCTACTGTGCCGCAATACATAAAGATAACATCGCATCATCATCATCAGCATCATCAAAACATGTTAGCCGAGGATGAGGCACACACCTCAGCTAGTGTGCCGCAATGAAAAAAGCTAAGAGCTTAAACAATACAGACTAGAAAAAGCTATAGATAAGTCGCATTGCTGAAATCCCATTATGCATTGGGTTAATATTGTTGTTGGCGGGGGAAGCTAAGAGGAAGGGACAGATATTCACAACACAAACGCTATTGAGTTCGACTCCTCTCAATGTCAGCTAGTGTATCTGACCAAACGTGTTCCCCGTCCTTTAGACCCCAGCCTGGCAGTCGAGAAGCACCAACGGACGCCAAATTCGAAGTGAAGGACTTCATTCCTCTTGACTAAGTCATCGTTTTACCTCCGCTTCTTCCATTCAGACCCTGTGTGCGCAAACAACGCACGATGCGGGAGTCGCTGTATTGGTATGCTCAACACGTGGCCCAGCCATCGGAGATTGATGCGTAATATAACGGTGCTGAGCGGTTCACTCGCTCTTCCCACACCAAATACGAGACGAGAAGCTCCAAAATGCATTTTCCTTCCGATTGTTTAAATGAAATGCACACTACCCGAAACACATCAGGAAAACTCCGCCTGAAGATTTCCTCTGGCATCTGCAATTTTTGCATGCTGTGCACTTATCGGCGGCGTTCGTCTCACCGACGATTTGATTTCAACCCCAGGTGATGTCCCATGATTAACTACCAGTGTTGAAGAACCCTCTTACGACGCTCAGACGAAATCTAGAGTTTCAAGACAGCGAAGAAATTTCTTTCCGACAATTGTCACCAGACTACTGCAAATGTAAAGACTGGTTATAACATTCCAACAGGCCAAAAAAGCTAAGCGTTGCTTGGTCAAGTCTAAACAGGCCGCATCGTCTTCCGATCCGGTTCTCTAATGGATGGCGATAGTCGCGTACAGGCGCATACACACAAGTGCACACAATGCATGTCGGTTCGTCCGCCCGATGGGGACAAAGGAGTCCTGGCCAGTGATCAAAGTGAACGGCACTCACGAGCAAAAGGGCTACGGTAGAAGAACCTCCTGTGCACCAGTGTCCTCTGGTTGCACAGTTCAGGTTGCATTAGCTTGATTGAATGGTTTGCTAGTTATCATTGTAACAAATTTTAGTTAGAGGAAAACATTCCTCACATCTTGACTCAAGCAGGTTGTCCTAACACCCCTAGAAAAACACTGTACCGCCGTTTCATCCTTTCGGGAATCGGCAGCAGTGCGCATTCCATCTGACTCCTGTGGGGCTGGAACCCGTAAATCCACTGTTGTGAGTCTGTGGTAGAGTCCACTGACCTGCAGGGATGACAAGGACCGTCGTGATGATGTTACTAGACGTCATATAGCAAGGCTCACTATCCAATCGATTACTTTCTGGTAAATTTCATTTAGACCAATTAAATCCACTTGTTATTCCACTAGGAACACCACAGTAAATTTTATACTACACCTATCAAGTGTTTCATCTAGACAGCTAACTGACTTCGATACGAAAAGCAGTCGGTTCCTATTGCTCACGCAACTATTCTAACGGCTTTTTCCAAATTAATAAAATGCATAACCTTGCTGAATGACTTTGATCAGTATTCAGTTTTGACATACTGTCACGATACAGTGCACGCGGTTTGGTCACAGTACAGCGATTTCCTTTGCGTTTTAGGAATACATTTAGGTTTTGTCTAAGAAGTGAATAAACACCAATCTCTTCCCATAAACCTGGCTAAAATCGCAATTCATGCGATAAAAAGTTTGATCAGCAACATCCGTTTCCGGAATCGCTTGTCACAGTAAGTACAAACAGCCACCGTACACCGCAATCACGTGAGAGTTGTGCCGGCTCACGCGCAACTTTGCCCAAATAAATCTGATCTACAAATTATACTCCAAGGAGACAAGTAAATTTGGCTAATTTGGTCACACAGCGTCTCCAGGTCTGGCCACCACACGTGCAACACGTGGGTAGGGGATGTCGAGCGAGTGTCATCCCCCCCTCCCAACAGATTACGAATATAACGCGTAGGACATGCTTAGGGGCACATTCAAGGAACGCCTTACTGTTACAATGGAAGCGCCAGCTGCATCAAAATTCGCGTAAAATGGTGTAACTTACGCACCTGTTCAATGACAGGGACTTGCTTTGAATCTACTCGCACGGTGACTGCGCAGCGTCTGTTCATGCGTAACGGTTCGCGAGCTTCTGGAAATAATGACTACAATGACGGTATCAACCGAGTGGTCACCGACATATAGTTTCGACAAGCTGTCCTTAACGGCGTTCCGCAAGGCTCTGTCCTTGGTCTGCTGCTGTTCTCAGCCTATGTGAATGACTTGCCGATGGAGCTTGAGGTACCATCGCTCTTATTTGCTGATGAACTAAAGCTCTGGAATATTGTGGACATCCCTGGAGGTCCTGTGGCTCTTCAACGGGCTCTGGATAGACTCTGGGAATGGTCTGTCTTGTGGCGGCTGCCCATAAACCGGGCAAAGTGGTCAGTGCTGCGTATCGGAGCGTCTGCTTCCTCCACAAGTTATGTGCTTGATGGGAGTGAACGTGACTCACCAGGTTGCTCTAGGTGTCGTCTACTGCTCCACACTACACTCTGGAGACAACTGAAAGAAGGCGACTAGTAAAGGGTTCCGAATGTTGTAGTTTATCCGTCGTTCTTTCGGGCCCCTAACAGCTGATGTGTTTGTGAAGCTCTTCTCAGCGTTTGTGCGACCCCACCTAGAATATTGCGTCCAGGCTTGTTCACCATGCCTATTCCGGGACAAAATGGCACTAGAATGGGTGTTGCTTGTCGGCACTAGGTTGGTCAAGGGGTTACGAAGACCAAAGTCCCCCCAACGCCTACTTAGTTTGTGGATGCAGTCAATGCACTATCGAAGGATTAGAGGGGACCTAATCCTAACCTACCGTATTTTGACTAGGAAGGTTGACCCTGATTTGTCCTGGCTATTTAGTCCTGCTAAATTATCTGGTCTCCGCGGGCATTGTATGAAGCTGGACAAACCGCGGTCCGATCGAGTTAGAGCGGAGACACGGTTCTCACGTCGAGTCATCGAGCGCTGGAACCTGCTTCGAGAAAACGTTGTCAAGGAAGCTACGGTTAAGGGGTTTGAGCGTAAACTAGACCCGCTTTGATGGCAACACGAAGCATTTCCTTTTTCCTGACTAATTCCCATCTTCATACTTCGATTCTACTTTCTTTACTTTTTCTCGCCATTGGTATTATTCTCGTTTAAGTAATTTCCCTTACTCTCTTACCTTCGACTTTGCTTCCTCTCTTACTTACTTCACGTAACTTACATAGCAGGGACAGCTAATGTAAGGAACGTGGGCATTAAATTGGTGGACCAGGGTGTTTTTTCGGGTGCTTTCCTTTTAGACCCATTAAGAAGTCGGAGCACCCCTATCAACTCCTGGATCGACGACCGGCTCAAGAAGGAACACTTACGGGATTCATCCTATCGTTCCAGTCCCACTTGAACTTATACTTGAACTTGAACTTGACCTTTGCATGGAAAACAATCGTGCAGACGATGGTGCATGCCTAAACGACTCAAGTAGTGACCTCGGGTTCAGGTCAGGCTCAAACACACCATACGACCACGCAACCATGCGTCATACACCACGAAGGCTGTTGTAATGAGTACATAGTTGTTCACCCATAGTCCATGCGGAACACAGTCGGGAGATGGTAGCTGAATGGATGGTGGGGGTAAACCGTCGCAGTAGTCGAGTTGTCCCGAGAAAGTAGTCACTTGACCGGCTAGAAACAAAGTCAAGCATTACTTTCATTGGGCGCAGTAGGAGCATTTAATGACCGTATACTGGTTATACATCAGTCAAATGAACACTTAGGAGGAAAAGTGAAAAATATACCTGGACTGTGTAGAAAATAGTCCAGACATCAGGCCAGTAGGCATTGTATTGGCCCAGCTTTGTCGCATTGCGGGATTTCCCCACCACTACCGTTTGACATAATCTACACCGGAACTGATATTCAGTTGAGTTAACACTTCCCTACTGTCAAGCCAGATAACCTAGATGACACTACCATTATGAGACCGTGTGTACCTGTCTTACTCGTCAAGGAGTGGTTGTCAGATCCACATAACCATGGTATCGACTACGATAAATCAGCCTTCAAACCGCCGGCAGTACACGAATGATGAAAAAAAACAGGAGCAAATGTTTAAACTAACATATGATCATACAGGGAAACGTCAAGAGATGAGCAGAGACAAGAAGTAGACAAAAGCTCTAGGATGAATCAAGTGTAGTTGTCTGCTTGGTCATTGTTGATCAACATAGTGCGTTGTGTGAGGTCACATCCCCGCTGTTGGTAGTACTTACGTCGGTATGGTGCCCCATGCTCAGGCTGATGTTGCATTCATGATGCTTCCCCACCGCAGTTGGGCTAAACTAACTTATACCAAAACTAGGCCTTTTTATGCTGGAGAAATTTCGTTCCACTTTATTTGGTTTCTTGTGCCTACCGGAGTAATCTTCTAGTAACTTGCACATGTTGCTTACACTAATTGTGGTTAGCTTCGTTAATTTTGTCTCGTTCGGAGCAATTGTTTGTAAAACTTGTGATTTTGTACTTACCGCGGGGTTCGTTGATAACCAACTTACTTCATGCACTAAGTTAGCGAAGAGTTATGTCGGCATAGTCGTATGCTTAACATATATATTTTATTTCCTATTGTCATTTCAAGTGATTAGCTGTTGTTTGACATCCCCCGTGTGGCTGCGCTTGATGTGCATGTTGACAAGGTGCCTACCTGTCTAGTACCCACTACCTCGTCCATACTACCACTAGGAGACACTCGTTCGTTGCTGGAGGGGACGGGTGCACGGTCCTTGCGGCCGTGTTAGGATCCAAGACTGGTTCCATGCACTCAGGGTGGAACGGATGACGGTCCAGCTACCGCCTCGTGTACGATTGACTCCTAAGCACAGCGTGCTTATGTTTGCCTCTGATGGAGTGTGGGCCGGCTCCGTTGATGAAACGTGGCTCCCATCCACATGTCTTTCGGGTCTTATTCCTTCGGGTTTACACTGGAAATGTGGTGTGTAGATGGAACTGTGGGTGGTGCAGCACAAGACAGCCATGGTTCCTTTGTAGGCGCAGGCATCCTGTGGCTGGCCGCATTGTCAGGTGAATTCGAAACCGGATGCCGCCAACCATGGTACCGTGAATCGTCCCAAAACACCAAAAAACATTTGTTTTATTTTCTATGTGCATTACCTGGGCCGGTAAGTTATCTCTTACTGAACGGGAGGACCCCAAAGACCAGTGCGTCTGTTACCGCGAATGGAGTCTAGCCAAATAAGCATATAATGTTTATTTTCTAATAAGGTGAAATTAGATCACTACTCAGACATATCCCTATCAAGATGTTCCCATGCATTATCAGAGTGCTATTGGTTTATCACACGCATACCATACTCGTAACAAACATTTGTGCGCGTTGACGGAATTGTGGCTAGGTATTCGGTCCACCACATTTGCAACACATTGTTTCACTTGCTGATCTCAGCCTATATGTCGAACAAATATGCCATGTGTGTCGCCACATATTCACAGGACGTATAATGCTTGTGCGGAACTTCGCTCGATGAACAATGTCCATGGGGCTGTAACGGTTGTCAAAAGTATGTCCACTTGCTCGACGGCTTCTAACTCAAACGTTGAGATGCACCACAAAGCTTACTGACAGGTCACAGGTAGAAGCAGCTCATGTCCCCCGTTGACTACTATCGGATGAATAACGTCGATACGGCAGATATTCTGCTAGTTCACTTCCAAATGTCTGAAACTTCGAAGTGATCACTCAGTCAACCGCGCTATATTGGCCGATCATCGCTACCGAGTATGCTTCGCAACCGCACCAATTATTTCTAGTCCGACGTTTTACGACGGACATTTCAAGAAATACCGCAGTGATTGTAATGTTTTGAAATCTTCCGGAATGTTGACCTCAGATACAGATGATCCAGTCGCGGTTGTACCTATCTCAGATTAGCCAACCGGGAAAACAACCGTTTCAAAAAATTCCAACAGACCGGCACTATTTGTGCCGGTCAATCACAACGAACCGAGCTCCCAATGCGTTAACAAATACAATGCTGCTGCCTCAACACTCAGAGATTGTATTCTAAACTCTCAGAACTGCGCTATCGACATGAAACATCACCTTGGGACCTGATAGCATTCACTGAAACTTGGCTCTCAAACGACATATTTGATCCAGAGATTGATCTCAGTGAGATGTCAGTCATTCGAAATCCACGTCCATCTCGCGGTGGCGTTGGTGCTCTCTACTATCGAGATTACTTAAAGTGTTTGGCCCTTACTGGAAATCCCCTTCTTATTCCCTACGCACTATTTTGCCAACTGTACCTAGCAAGTCGAGATGTCGGTTTACAGAAGATGACTGATGATTGCCTCTTAGCATTTATCTATAGGCCTCCGAACTCATCAGCAGACAGCGATAACATTCTGTTAAACGCCCTCCGGTATGTTGTTTCACAAAAGTACTCTCACTATCTTATAATGGTCGACTTTAATGTTCCTTCAATAGCATCAATGTCCCCTAATGGGCCATCATTTAAATGGAAGTTCCTTGAATTCATGGATATGGCAGTTTTGTACAACCATGTGCATCGACCAACCAGATACCGCGGTTCAAACAAGCCATCACTCCTGGACTAATCCTGACTAATGAAGAGTTGATGCTTGTGTCAGTAGTATACGATGCTCCACTGGGTTCTAACGACCATCCAGTCCTGACGTTTCGTTATGTGTGTTATGCCAGTGTTGTAAATAAAGGAAGAGAGACTCAGCGAACTAGTACGGACTATTTTAAGTTACATAACTTAGCAACAACCGTTGACTGGGGCCTACAGACGCACAGTTCAGCGGATGACGCATGGAACGAATTAAATGATAAAATTATCTGAGTCTTACAATCAGCATCGAAGGTTGTACCATTACGAGCATCGCGCCGGACCAATACGTGGATCCGAAGCAGAACAAGTAAACGGAACAACAGAAGAGATGAGATCTGGTGGCAAAATCCGCTAAGCTCCTGATACCTTATGACAGAATTACAAAGCAATCAGAAACTACTGCACGTTGCTCATTAGAGTCGATAAGTAGAAATGGCAGGAGACCATGGTGCTGAAATTTACAAAATTTGCGCTAGACTACTATACAGATTTAGGAATGGCAAAAGAAATGTTAAGTCCGGGGTACCACTACTCAAGACTGTCAGTGGCCTAACAACTACTGCTGCGGATGCCGCGAACGCTCTACTCCTGCAGTTTGGCTCGGTAGCTACACTTCTCATGGAACCTGCGCCCTATCAACTCCCAACAAATGTCGTTGGCTTATCCAACGTCCCCTCTACCCCAGCACCCGTTTCAAGCAAATTACAGTCTCTCCGGGAGTAAAGTGCCCCTGGAATCGATATGATGTGCCCAAAAGTACTGAAAACCCTTGCTCCCACCATAACAGCACCACTTGCAACTTTTTTCCAGGGTCTGCTTAACTCCCATACACTCCTCTCTGAGTGGAAAAATGGAATTATCACTCCAATATACAAAGGAAGTAAGCGATCGGATTCTGTCAACTACCGACCTATTATTCTCCTTCCTGTTATAACAAAAGTGATAGGATCGGTAATCTCTGATGACTTGATGTGTTAGTTTGAAAGTCTAAACTTAGTTTCTAATGCCCAACATTGTTTCAGACGCAGACGATATTGTCTCACTAATTTGCTGCTTACTCCGGACTCACGAATAAGGGCGGCTGATTTAGGAGTCCCCCTATTTGCGATTTACTTGGATATTTCTAAAGCATTTGATAGGTTCAATCAGTTCTTTCTCCTTCAAAAGCTTGCTGCCTACGGTATCAACGGTTCCCTGCTCACCTGGTTGGAAGACTACTTGCACGACAGAGCAATCAAAGTAAGAATAGCTGACACTCACTCTAAATGTCTGTGAGTCTCCAGTGGTCTACCACAAGGATCCATCCTAGGCCCGTTACTGTTTTTAGTTTACATTAATGAGCTTCCAGCAGACATCCTATCCCCAATGCAAATATTTGCAGACGATGCTAAAATATGGACAGCAATTCGCTCAGCATCCGACCGTGTCTACCTCCAGAAGGGTCTGACTCAGATTAAGGAAGGGGCAGAAAGGAACCAGCTGCCGCTGAACCCTGCAAAGTTCCACCTGCTGACGGTGCGCAGCGGATTCCTCAACACATATTTGGGGGCAACACGTAGTACTACACGTGACTGGTGTAGGCGACTTAGGTATAATCGTGCAAGAGATTCTTGGCAATTCGCTCCAGCGTTCGAAAACAACAAGTGTGGCGAACTTGAACTTGAGACTTTTGAGGCGAGCTCTCTGCACCTTTGAGCGACGGCTAGTACCAATGCTGATTAACGCCTATATTCGTCCTCACATTGAATATGCAATTCAGGCCTGGTGTCCGTGGTTACAACTAGACATTCGCCCATTGGAACAACCCCAAAGAAGAGCCACAAAGGCAATGTGTGGACTATCCGGTCTAAGTTACGAAGTGCTTCTTCGTGTATTCGGTATGTTCACCTCAGAATACCGGCGGCTTCACGGAGATCTTATTCCCACATACCAGACGCTAACTGAAAGCGAGCATCCATGTAGATCACTGCTGAACCTAGTCCCTTACAAACATAGCCAAGGAAAGCACTTGAAACTAAAGACGCAATACATCCGTTAGGTTTGCAGAAATTATTTTTTTGTCTCACATAGAATCTGTTCCCACTGTAATGCTTTACCAATATTTGAGGTGAACGCACCAGACGTGACGACATTCGAATGACGCTTAGACTTTCATCTTAGTAATAAACGCTACACAGCAGTTTGATTAAGTGCAATTGTTTAACCACTGATATTTCACTTTCCATGTTGGAACATTTTGCTTTTAATTCTGTTTTGCGTAACCATCCTGTGCCTCTCGTAAACGTATGCTTTTTATCCCATCATACACTATTGGACTATGAAACTATTGAATAATGTACTGCAGCTTTTCTGACCAAAGTTAATATGCATCACATGTCGACCCAGTCAAACAGTCACGACACACTAGGTAAGGTACTGTACGGTCGTTCGATCCTTTCTGGAATTGTCAGCAATGAGCCTTGCACCTAATCTCTGTGGGGATAGAACTTGTAACCCGAGTGGTACCAGTCTGGAAGACCACTGAACAACGGGAACACTAACGACCGACTTGATTGTTATTTAGCGCCACTTATTCTCCATCAAGTTGCAGTTTACCGCCATGCAAAGGAGATGGTAGTTCACCCTTAGAAAAATGAACGTACCAAATTAAAACCAGCCAATTAGTTATGGATTTATATGCAATTTGCTCTACCGGTTCATACGGCTGTGCAGGGATTTTCTGGACGTGTGCTTGCTGACTGACTGAGTATACACCGTTTCTTGGTCAAGTTGGTTCCTTAGAAGAGCGAATTAGGCTGAACAGCATTGGGGTTGCTTTGAGGAACAAACAAGTTAGTCCGTAACTCACAGGACTTGTATTGGGAGTCTAACGCTCACTTGAGCAGGTTTGTGGCTACTTGTATGGCCAAACAGCTTCAGTCCCTAGGGCGTCAAACGCATACTGTGAGACGCATCGGCCGTAGTGCTCGCATGCACCTTGGTGTCGGAGGCCGATACACCATGTGCGCCTGTTTCTCTCTCCAAAGAAGCGAATCCAAAAAATTAGGACGAGAGCAAACTTTTGTGCCCAATGCACATAGGATTAGGAGGGAGGTAGGCTGAGAAGCCGCAGCCACTTACCTTTGCAGCGTGAGTGTGAACATGCGTTTCATGTCAACGCAATGGTACGAGGTGGGTCGTAAAAGCGTCAATGTACATAAGTGAAGAACACAATACTGAAAGCGTATAAGGAGGGCACTGGAAGCAGGTTGCCTCTGCACTAAACGCGGAAGTGGAAATTCACCGTAATTGGATACGGGTATACAAATCCATGAAATCTATAGGATAGCACGGAGAGTTCATTACGAAAAACTGGGTGGAAGCCACGTCGACTCTCTGGTGGACTGCGTTTGGATCCAATCGTTACCCTTGAAATCTTTCGTTTGTGGTTGAAGCTTGTGTTTGAAATTGCGGTAAGCGCCAGCACTATCTTAAGGTACTTGGACTGTAGAGGGATAACAAGGAAGAAGCTGCACACCATTCCTGAGTACTTGAAGACACTGTAGAACAAAAAGCGACGCAGATCATCCGTTCCGCAAAGCTGGAATTACGAGGTGGAAGGTAGTCAACCAGTGTGGATAGATGAGACCAACTTCAACCTAAGTTGAGCTCGTAACAGAAGCCGTTCACGACGTTGCAGTCGAGTGCAGTGTACGGTGGTGTATAGCCGGGGACCGGATGTGCACTTGGTAGGCGCCGTTAAAACAGGCAGCTTGATACCATGTTCGGTTTTTATAAGAAGCCACAACGAGACAAAATGTGCTCCGTTGTTGCGACAAGTGCTTGATACCAACGGAGCAGCGTTTATGGAAAGTTACTTTTTGTTTGCGACAACGCGCTGTGTCACACGCACCTGCAGCACCTCTTCCTGGAGGAACCTTATCGTCTGGGAGACTTCTACGTCTTATGCTATGCTTTTCATCACTCAACCCCGTGAAGGGCATCTGGAGCATAATAATGGTTAATACAAAGCAGGCAATGAGGGGACGGTACTCCGAAAAGCTCCAGGGTGATCCTGAAAGCGCTCTTAGTAAAACCGAGTGGCAGCTTCGTTTTCTGGACTATGCGGTCTCAGAAGCGCGTCTTTACTTACGCAGCAGCCCTGCGAACGAATGGTACAGCATGTCAGAAAGAATTATGAACGTGGTGTTTACTTGGCTGGTCTGTAAACATTGCGTTGACAGTAAACTGCCACTTCCTTGAGGAGCGTTACTCTTACTTTATTGTGATGTCGGGTCAGGGTGCCCTTTATACGCTGCTAGAAATGGCCCGTTCTCTATTCGGGGGAACCTCGTGAAGCGCTGGAAAAGTCGTGCGCGTGGTGGCGTCGCCGAGCTATTTCCTTGCCGCGTTGTAGAACATCATTGCCAGACTTCCGAAATCGGTGCTCACGTTAATACGGTTGTATGACCAGAAATAATGATTGATTGCCTGTCATTGTTTGTGCTTGGTGAGCCAATGGATAAGGACTTTGATAAGGAAATAATAACTGGGAAATCTGAACTATGTTATCTCGACCGCCAAGGGTAGAAGGTGTAGCCGTTGACCAATTGCTTAGCTTGTTAAAACAACGTAGGCGGTTGGACGTTGCTTGACCTAGTGCAAGGATAATTAATGCGGAAACCCAGAACACGTTTACCACTAATTCAAGAGAAATATTTCCGGATGGGGATTTATCAGTTGCTGACTGTATTCGAACATACCACGGGGTTCACTGATATGATAGCAGTTGGAAGTTACTATGTCGCTCCATCCCATTTCCATCTGAGTACTCGATGTGTTTCGCAGTAAGTACATCGCCGACTACCATGTGCATTTAGTGAATGTCAACTGATACCGTTCAGTCCTTCCTGCTCTACTACTCCCTTGTACATACGTTGCTGATTATCACACGGACGCATATTTGCGGATGCAAATAAACCGTGCCTGAATATTGCACGGGCTTAAGTTTCGCTCGTGCACTGAGCCTGAACTAACATGAACGGACAGATGTTCACACTAGCATCACACCGCTATTGCTGCCACATTAGCTGAGGTGTGTTTCTCACCCTCGGCTAATGTGTATTGATGATGGTAACGCTGGGACAAGCATCCATATAAAAATCAAAAGCAACAGGCCACCTGCACTTGACACTAGCGCTTCGATGCGGTAAAACTTTAAAGTGCGAGTTATCCCTATCTACGGGAGTAAACAGAGGACTAGGGAGGTAGAATGGTAATGCTAGGTCTCGTGAACGAAATCAACTTTAGGCTGCTGAACTGGACGCCAGTGAAACAGCGCTCAGGAGAGCTGACCACAACCTCAAGGGTTAGAGATACATCCGTTCGGCCTAGCAAGGCTAAAGTGCAACATGACTGCAGGCAATGGAGGAGATAGCGCAATAGTCGCTGCCCAGGCGAACGAGCGAGCGGGCGAAGCCGACGTCAACCTAGCAGACAAAACGAGAGTCAAGTGCGGCTGCCTAAGAGCTGAACAGGATTGCGCGGGCCAGAAGAACAACGCAGAATTGACACGACTAGGCACGTGCGAGGCTCGGCTTGATCCAGGACAAGTTAAGCTTGGATGAACATCGAGCACGGACTAATCGGCATGGGCAGACAATACGGATATACAACCGGAACTAGGCAGTGGATAGCTGACGGTCAAATCCCTTTTAGAAGCAATCTATTGTGCGGATGATTTCATGGCTCCAAGAAAGGTTTTAATCGCTTATCAGATGGCGGCTCGACAGGCAGGATCTATCGTAAGATTCAAATTCAGCTGCTAGTATTTAGCAAAGATGCACATGATGTTTATCCTCTCCAAAATAGCTGCATATCTTGTGAAGACAAGGCAGTATCGGCCTGTTAGCTACCTTGCTACTTACACTACCTAGTACCTTAACCAACCTCATCCTATGATTAGTCCGACACCAGTCACATTATGCATTGTTAGTTCTGCTAAGACAGTACACTGACCACGGAGCCAGGTTCTTCAGGGTCCAAACCAGTATTGTTAGATATTTGCGAAGATTGCAGTCTGCAGGAATAAAGTCGCCGATGATCACATTTCCCGCTTCCTGACCTATGGTCATCCTTCAAACCCTATAGTATGTCATATCAAATTGAGGAACGTTTCTTCTTGGCATTGCCTGGGTGGGTGTACGTAGCATGTGCGTGACCAAGTCGCATCCGCGTATCTCGTTGTTATGGACACACCTGTACCACCTGACACCAGTAGTGTTCCGTAAGCATTGAAGACGCCCTACATTATCAAGCGGAAGTGGGGTAGGACTTACTCCGGAAGGGACCAACTTGGATTGTGTAGATGGGTACCACACAGAAAAGGACAGCAGCTGCGGGGTTTAGCGCCATACACACAGCAGCTTGGCAATAACATAGCCGGATGCCGGCACCGGGTTCATCTCTGGCTTTATGATAGTAACATTTAAGGTGTCTATTAGACTCCATTGCGCTAAGTGAATTGGTAATTGAGAAGGCTTCTCTGTACTTCATTTTAAGCGTATGCTAGGATTAGGTAGACCAGAATAGTTTGGGTCTCGGCTGTTCTCACTATGTGACTGTGTCTTCGACTCAGTTAACCGAAACCATAGAGCACACCTGCGCTCCATCGCCACGCGCATAATCGTTTATAGCCCTCTGACCAATCTAGCCACCTTTTTCTCCTATGAGAATCACAAAATGTAAAAATTGCAATTTTGCCATGGTGCAATATGTTAAAATAAATTATTACCTAAAACGTGTCACGAAAAGTTGGTTGGCTATCTTTTTTCTGTTGTTAAGTCCTAACCGATGTGGATCAGCCGAAGTAACCTTATGGGTGCAGTTGGAATGGCATTGCGCATCCTGTGGCTAGTTCCTCTAGGAAATCGTTACTCTCGACTCCATTACAGTGGTTGGCTTAAGTAAACGGAAGAGATTAAATCTAAACATACGTCGGATAGTCTGAACCCGCATTCGAGATTAGATCTACTCTACCGGTAAGCGAGACAGTGGGTGGATGAGATTTTGCACTGTCTCAAATGATCGCTGTGCACCGTCAAAATGGGCAGAAATTGGGTAGAAACGAAAAATTGCTTTTCTCACCGACAAAATGCGGCGGTTCACTGGTTCGATTCTTGGCTAACTAAGATGACCAGGCGATGATGCGCAATGCCATCTCTAAGTTAATTAATTTGTGAGAAACAGTAATTTTTGGGGCATTTGGATATCTGATACTTGACTTGTGGGTTGATGTGTACTTTACGTAAATGACCTACGGCGTTTGAAAGTATCGCCATTTTCAGTCAAGGGGACTGCAGGATGCAATTCAACGAATGAGTGGGGTAAAGTTGGTGTACCGCTTCCGGGTACAGGTCTGATGGCATGACGAAGTGGACGCAGATGTCGAAACTGCGATCTACTTGGTAGGAAATGAATGAAGTCCTACTTTCTCAGCTGTGTAGGAACATGGCCTTGATGTCTTGGTCAAGCAATCACATGGTTGGTCACGCGTGCCATAGAGAAATGGCACAAACGCTAGATGATTGATAGATGTCGATCGCTCCCAACACTGCATTCTGAGGTTGATTTTGTCCTTATAAGAACTACTCACTTTAATCGGGTGACGCTTGGGTTCGAGCCGGAGACGCAGTGATGTCCAGTAGGCGGCCTCACTAACGTGTTACAGAGCAGTGCGCTCAGCACTGACTACAACGGAGAGAAAGCTATTGGTTTTAGAGTACCTGTACTTTACATGAACTAAGGCTCCCAGTTCACCTAGGGCCACCATTCACATCTCACCAAGCCATTAAGTCCATACCTGAGTCAAATGAATATTCTTGTACCTTCGACCACCTGGTTCGTGTTTGTGAGGTTGCTGTTGTGGAGTCAGCTGAGATGAAACTTTCATTCAAGCAACAGATATGTAGCTTCAAGAAGACAAAAACGGATGTTGGTCTATGTAATACGGCGAGTCACATTATCTAATGGTAAGATTCAGTCAATGACTATTTGTTAAGTTCTATGTCCCGATGTTGCATTCTTGATGCTTTTTCACCGCAGTTGGGCTAAACCAACTTACACTTAAACTAGGTCTTTTTAAGCTGGCTAAATTTCATTCCCCTTTAGTTGGTTTGTTCTGCCTACCTGAATGGTCTTCTATTAGCTGGCCACGTCGCTTACGCTAATTGCGCTTATCTTCGGTAATTTTGTTGCGTTTGTAGCATTTTTGAGTAACTCGTGGACATTTTTTCCTTATCACGGATTCATTGCTAACCAACTTACTTCATATGCTAACTTAGCGAAGAGTTATGCTACCGTATCTGTATGCATTATTGGATTTATGTTATTTCATTTTGTCGTTTCAAGTGATTGGCTGTTGCGTGCTATCCCCGGTGTGGCTGCGCTTGATGTGCATGTTGACAAGGTGCCTACCTGTCTATTACCCACTACCTCGTCCATACTGGCTCCAGGAGACAGTTGGTCGTTGCTGGGGGGGACGGGGTGCACGGTCCTTGTGGCCGTGCTAGGCTCGAAGAGTGGTTCCATGCACTCAGTGTGGAACAGACTACGGTCCAGCCACCGCCTTGTGTGCGCTTGATTCCCCAAATACATTGTGCTTGCGTTTGCTTGTGAAGGAGTGTGGGCCGGCTCCGTTGATGAAACGTGGCTCCCATCCACATGCCTCCCGGTCTTATACCTTCGGGTTTACACTGGATATGGGGTGTGTGGTTGGAGCTGTGGGTGGTGCAGCGCAAGCCATCCATGTGGTCCCTCTGTAGGCTCAGGCGTCCTGTGTCTGGCCACAGTGACAGACAAATCCGAAACCGGATGCCGCCAACCATGTGCCGAGTTGGAGATTTACTGGCTACGTCTAAGTAAAAGGTTTATATAAGAAGGAAACAAGTTGTGGAGTGCATTGCTTGGAGCAAGCAACAAATAACCAAGTAACCGATTCTGTATTACCTGCGTTAGCCGTACTGTGACTTCGTCGGATAAACGAAGCATTATGACTATCACAAGTGCTAGCATATCCAGTTATAACTTTGAGGACCTTCATCGGAAAAAGATTCAGTCAGACAGTCTTCCTATATTCGGAAGCACTTAACAGCCGTGTCGCACTGTCAGAACTCGTTACACGTTTGTAGCTCACTTGGAATATGCTGGATTCGAGTCTAGCAATACCCACTCGGGAGGCAGGGGATTGTCACAGCGACAGTGGTGCTACTACGCAATTTCGACTGAGTATGTTCAATGGTGGTCGAATACTGGAAATAATACTTAATCAGTGGGGTGGAATCAGAGTGGAGTCGTCACCAATTCGCCAACCTCACCTTATCAAGTGGAACCTAAACTGACATTCCCAGTTAAATGCAGTTAGGACGAAAACGATAGAACAGCAGGACCCTATTCGTAGATCAGCGTGAATACATTGCCTAGTCGACGGACCATATTTTGCTTGCACTTTAACTAATGAACGGAGGAAGGGATTGAACCACCCAGAATTTAGATTAACGACACGACTGATCCCATGAGATCCCGGACAAATAAATAGCTGGTACGGTGGTAAAGCATGTGAACGCCAGGGTATCGCGACCTTGTTTGCGTAGCCTTAATGACAAGCATTGCTCCTGGATTCTGGAAATGACCTCGGTTATCTTAAAAGTAACTGGGACGAGATAGCTGCCACGACGTTTACCAGCAAAAGTTACTCGCATTTATTGCGCTTCTCATAGTTCATTGCCAACTTACCTTTCATTTCCAAACTTAAGCCAAACCCAACCCACGCTGGGTATCCGTCACACAAGTCAATTCTAAACTGAGGCATCTTGGTAGCTGTACATCACTAGAATCTGCTTATACCAAGCTTGCGGAGAGTAGATGTAAAATAAAACATCGGATTTTTGTGAATATCTGAGTTGCGCCATGACAGCTTTCATAATTAGCTTTCAGTTTGGACCTGTTTGCCGTCGTACGTCAAGGGTCAGTGTGCAGCTGCATGAGGTAATGCTTAATGTTTATGAGAGGATGTCCACGTTGCGCAGCCCTACATATTAGTAACCGCACAATTGACAATAGACAACCTCATTAACATGAAGGAACCTATGCCCACAAATGGCACAGTCCAATGCGTACAAGTAGGATAATGATCGTTCATACGTCCTACGGACGCGGGTCAGCTCCCTTGCCTCTGCAAATTTTGGTCGCATCATGTGATTTAATGAATTGCGAATTCATGAAATAGTGTGAGGTAGAAGCAAACATTGGAAATGTTGGTGACTGGAGTATGTTCTGCGTGTTAAACATGCATTGTAACCTAAGGCTCATGGTTGGTTACTAGGTAACTGTAAACTTGGAGTAAGTAGCTATTTAGAGAATAGATGTGGGCATGGTAACGTTGACTCTTTGTCCATCCTTCTGTCTCACTAAATCAGATATACTTTTAGGACGGAGGACATCGCCATGTCAACAGGTCACGGTGTGTGTACAGATCCACCAGTAGTTATTAAGACGGTTAAATTGGGCGCATTGACAGAAGTCTTAGTGTTCGGGTCAACGAATATCCATAACTAGTTGACTTTAAATATCGGCACTTCTTGGCAGCAACCACAACCTAACTTTCACACTTACCGTCTTGCCTTCCAGCAATAGACTCAGTCGGGAAACTGAATGAAGCCTTGCGTTTTATTATTCCGATCGAATCGACAACCGGATGGGTAGAATGTAAACCGCTTGTGGTATTGGAACAGCGCTTGCTTTTCTGGGTTAATGGTAACGTTTTGCTGACAGTGTTGCTAGCCATCCTTGTACGTAGCGAATCGCTTACTGGGATAGGGTAGCAATTCCTGCTTTACGTACCCCTTTGGTAACGCTTTTGGCGGCCACTACTTTCTCAAGTTTGGCTAGTGGTCGGGCTTACGTCTGAGCTAATAACAACACCCTTTTTATCAGGGGATAGACCTGTATTGCCCGCAGAAACACCGAGAGCCTGGTTTGCAGATGTGCGACTTTGCCTCGCTCGGGTTCAGTTTCGTGCATTTCGGATGGAACATCGTACAGCCGCTGGGATACATGTTTGTAAAGTTTGACAACTGAGGCACATAGATCTTTAGTCTGGAGTGCGCTAGGCATTGCTCCCGCTGTGTGGGTGTTACGATACATTAGACTAACTGAACCTTCATAACCAGCAGTTATTACCATGTTGCTGATGTTGAGGGCAAGGTCACAAGGTTCACATCGTTGTGCTGTGACTGTGAGATGTTCCTTCCAGCAGTTCGTCTGGCTTGTAGTTCAAATATAACCGGGCAGCAAATCACATGGATGGAATTTCATGGCCGGGTATATGGACAGCACCAGGACGGACCCGTTGGAAGTCTGAGTGAGGTTTGCTGTCAAGAAGCGTGAATTGTCTTGATACTGTTTTAAGCAGGGAGGAACTGGAACGGGTGAGAGCCTCTTCGAACGCCGTTCGAATGATTCATTGAATGAGACCCAATATAGATTCAGTGCTTGGAATAATGTAGCGGTTATCATGTGCGTATCAATGAAATATTTCCTAGAAGCTACAATTCCGGATACATGTAGGATGCGCTGGTAGTCTTCGATAGAGCGGTTATAAAAGAGGTAGTGTGCACTTCTTCATAGTGAATAGTTGGAAATCCAGTGATGTGCAACAAAGTGCGACGGAGAAACTCCTGGTAAACAACGAGTGAAGATCGTTGGACTGGCATGGTGGGAAGCAAGCATAGACCATTTCGTGTTGCAATATGTACCACTAAACTATGGAATTTCGATGACCATATGAAAAGGGGAATGTGTGAAGAGGACAAGAGATTGAAAAATTGTGGATTAAGCCTAAAGTTGGGGATTGTGAAGGAATTAGGCTGCCACCGTGAATCCGAATAAACCGACAGTGAGTAACCAAACCTCCAGCTAGAGGTTCTGATTCCTCGTGTATAATCATCTTCTGCATGTTAAAACTTCAGCGTTGTCACACAGTAAATGTACAACATCAGGATGTTAACAAGTCGAAAACTAAGAGCAGCAGAGGTACGGATTTTGGGGAAGGTGAGGACTCATCTTTAAAGCCCGAAACAAGAATTTGCAGACGGTTGGGATGCTAACTACTTAAGTCATCAGCAAGCAGCTACGTGCAGCTGCTATTTCGTTTGTCCAGCTATATGTATTTGTTTGACAGAGAGAGAGAGGGAGGGAGCAAAGTGAATACACATTATAGAGCAGAAGGACTGCCGAGAACTGTCGAATGGAAACGCAACGGCTACTGGCTCATTATTAAAAATGATAATACTGTATGCAAAGCAAAATCGCATTATCTGTTCACATAAATGCGAAGAATGTGATGAGTTACCAGTGTTTGGAGTGTTGTAAAAATCGAATCCATTGGCTGCTTATCAGCTATGAAATAGAGTGAACAACTTGCGGAACTATACCATCATAAAGGAGATTTGGGCTGATTAGTGGATGCAGTGCGTTTGTTAGTTAATATCACAGAAAAACGACCAAGGTTTACAACATGATCTCGAAGACTCATAAAAGCTTTGCATTCGTGGGTGCTTTAGAAATGTTACAAATTTTAACACATGCTTTAGGCAATTCATGCTTTGGCTTCACGAGTCGATTCATCGCGTAGCTCCGGATGTCGTCATGCTGACGCTTCGTGGTTCATACCAAAATAATCAAATTCGCCTAGTTTTAAACTCAATTTTTCAGCTGGAAGCTGTTAAGCCAGACGAAAACAGAAAAACGGCGCCATGTAATAAGATGGTTATTTGCGTAAGTCAGTCTCAAAAAATACCGCAACAGAACGTGCGAGGCACTCGAGGTCACATGAACACAGAATGCAAATTATCAACCAATAGTTACGGCAGACGGACGCACGCGTTTAGCGTCCAGCCATGCACATCCTTAAGGTTCACTGATCCATTCGATAGGAGGTGCCCCTCCTAACACCTCCCCGTTTGAAGTTCACTGTCACATGATTTCAGCCTGGGGTTAACCCGGAAAGGCGTGACAGGAACTCGACAACGATCGGGCCATTTTCTGGGTCGACAACCAGAGGAACGACAGGTTGTTTGGTTGATAGGCTTTTCTTGCTGAGTAGCCTCTCTTTTTGGTAGTTCGAACTCGGCCAGAACTAATTCATGAATCGAAGTTAGGGCATCTGCTATCCAATGAGGTGTCGTTCTTGAGTTGATTGATATGGCGGATCCATCTGTCAGCGCCTGTGACCACTACATAATAGGCATGGCCATGTCTTTTTACAACCACTCTAGGTGTCCAAGGGTTTTGGTTGTTCCGATAGTCCTTTGCCAACACTTTCTGTCCAAATTCGAAATGTCGTGGCATAACGCGATGCCTTCGGTTGTACTGGCGCTGCATTATCCAGTTTCTTTCAGAATTGGTTCTATCTGACGGCCTTATTAGATCAAATTAGGTTCGAGGCCTTCTGAGCAGGAGTGATTCTGCTGAGGACTTCCCTTCAGGCGTCTGCGGATTAGGCGTAACCCTGTACGTTAACAGAAAAGTTTGTAGCACCACTTGGATTGATCCGTCTCCTTCCGATTTGAGTAGAACCTTCTTGAAAGTATTCACAAATTGTTCAGCTTGCCCATTTGACTATGGGTGATAAGGAGATGAGCGCAAATGCTGCGTGCTGTGTACCGCACAGAATTCAGCAAAATTTGAAGAGGTAAACTGGGGTACATTGTCGGGTACTACTGTTTCCGGAAATCTGACCCGACTGAATACTTTCCTGAGAACTGTAATCGTAGCCGACTTTGATGTGTTCGACAATTGAAAGAACTCAGGCCATTTGCTGTATGCATCGATTATAAGTAAGTAGTTCTGTCCTTTGATTGGTCCTGCGAGTTCAAGATGTACCCTTGACCATGGTCTCGTGGGCTTTGGTCAGGAGAACAGTTCGCAGTTCCTTGGCGATTTTGTTGCTAGGGCACAATTTGAACAGGAACATGCTAACTCCTCAATTTGCGAATCCATAAACGGCCAGTTCACATACCTCCTCGCTAGAGCTTTCATCCTGCTGCAACCGGGGTGTCCAGTATGAAATTGATGTAAGACTTTAGATTAAAGTTCGGCTGGGATGACGGCACGTTCACCAAACAAGATACAGTCTTCGACAGCCTTCGTCTCTGGAACATTTGTTTTAGCTGTGCTTCGGAAAATTTTCGAGGCCACTGGGATTGGTAAAACGTGCTCATCTGTGACAGCAGTGGGTCCGGTAAGGTGGCGTCTCGAATCCGACTGAAAGATATTGAAAGCTGGCTCACAGTATCCGAGAGTACACGGTTAACCTCCGTTTCGATTGAGACAGTTGCAACGACAGTGTCTTCTGGTTGATGCTGTTCGTCTAACAACCGTGAGAGCGCATCGACCTGACAAATGTCGCTCGTCGATCGGTACTTGATGTTGAAATCGTACCCTAGTAAAGTTGTCGCCCATCTCTACAGACGATTGGCCGTAGATACAGGAATTCCTTTCTTGCCGAATATGGCAAGAAGCGGTTTGTTGTCCGTTAATAAGGTAAAGTGACGGCCATGTACTGTTTTGTGGGTTTGGTTCAGTGTAAACACAATAGGAAGAGCCTCCTTTTCAATTTGGCTGTACTTTATTTTACTGCTGTCAGTGAACGAGCGGCATGCGCGATTGGCTTCTCAGACCCGTCTGGAAAAATGTGAGAGATGACGGCTCCAACTCTGTAGCTGGATGCACCCGATGCCACTACACTTGTCAGGTTTGGAACTTAGTGCATCAGCATCACTTCTGAGCTTAGTGACAGCTTGATCCTGTCGAAGCCTTCCTGACATTCGGTAATCCAGGCCGACGGAACGTCCATCATTAGCAACCGGTTGTGGTCCGGGTAAGTCGTGCATGGACCGTAGGTAGATACGGTAATAACTCACCATATCCAAGAATGATCTCAAGGTCGCTGCGTTCTTGGGCTGGGGAGTTTCTTTGATTTCTTTGATGTTTGATGGATCACGTCTTCGTCCATTTTGATCAATGAGAAAACCCAGTTATTTAACGGAGGTCATGAAAACTCACACTTGTCCATTCTTAGGCCGAAACCATATTCCTTTACCCCGTCAAGCACGTTTTCTGTTCGTTGGTGAGTTCTTACTGGTTAGATCTTATGATAATGACATAAGATATTCCCTGAGGCATCGTATCCATGATCTGCTGAATGATTGCCGGGGCCAACTTAACGCCAAATGGTAGGCAGGTATACTGGAATGGTCCTCTGTGAGTGTTAATCGTTAGCAACCCACGCGATACTTCCGACATTTCAATCTGGGGATATGCGTCTGACAAGTCCAGTTTGACAAAACACTTGCCACCGTTCAGACGTGCAAAATTGTTCTCAGGGAGGGATAGAGGGTAATTGTGGTCATCTAAGGCCGCATTCAGGACAGTAGAGTAATCTGTACATAAGCGTTTCTTTCCGTTTCGTCCCTTAAAAACCTCAATGGCGGTTAACCATGAAGAGAAATTCGTCGGTATGATAACTCCAATTGACTGTAGCTTGTCAAGTTCGTGGTCGACGATTGAAACCACTGCATATGGAACTGGTCTCTTCGGTCAGAAGACTGGCTTCGCTTCTGGCTACAGGGAAAGAATGGCCTTGGTTTTCATGCACAATCCCAGACCATCTTGAAACACTTGCGGATATTTCCGCTGTAAAGACTCCGTCCACTCTGCAGATGCTTCGCTTAGTTCGTTGCACACGGGATTTAAGGGAACATCAAGCAGTTTCATATTTTCAATCCAATCGAGACCGAGTAACTTTAGATCGGGTTGTCTCGTTATGAACTGACAACCATCGAAAATCACAGGACAATAGATTTCAACGTCCAAGTCCCGCGGTCCACATGAAGCGTTGGTTGCAATTTGAGTTGTCCTTAGAACAAGTGACTCACCGATTTTCTTCCAAATTGTCTCGGAAATGAGCGTGATGTCCGAGGCACCTGGTTCACAACCACTGTTCCGAACCTGTGTTTTGCTGTCCCTGTATTGAACGTAGCAAAGACAGGATAAATTTGAGGTTGTTGTTTGGTTAACAATGTGCGTAAAAAAGCTTGGCACCTTAAGTGTAAGTGTTCTTGTTGAAAATGTTTTCACGGCAATGATCTTTCTTATACTCCGTTTGTTGCATTTCCGACAAAGATGCCTCTTGAACCGGCAGAATTTGACGAAGTGCCATTCTCCACATCGCCAGCATGCGGATTGTAGTGTTTGACTTCGTGAAGCTTCTACTTAGCATGCTTTCAACGACTAGAGAGAAGATTTCTCGAGAAAAACAAGCCGGATTTCGTCCAGGCCGCGGCTGTATCGACCAAATCTTCACGCTTCGCCAACTTCTCGAACTCCGTCACATCCACCGGCGACCAACAATCGTAGTGCTTTTGGACATCCGAGCGGCATTTGATTCAGTAGATAGGTCTGCGTTGTCGAACTGCTTACTGAAGAAAGGTGTGCCCGAGAAGTTTGTACCCTTCCTGAAAGAACTTTACAGTCACACGTCGGGCAAAGTCAGGGCTTATGGCACGCTCTCTTCTTCGTTTGCTGTGACCAGCAGTGTTCGCCAAGATTACCCTATTTCACCATTTCTCTTCAATTTCGCCATGGACGATGTCGTCCAAAGGACACTGGAAGGTGTCCAGAACTGCGTAGTTGAGCTCCACCCTGCTGACAGAGTCACGGATTTGGACTACGCCGATGATATCGTTTTGCTGGGGGACGACCCACAAACCGTCCAGACCGTTTAGCGATGGAGGCGTCTAAGTACGGCTTATCCTTCACTCCGGGAAAATGTAAAACGCTGCTCCAGGACTGGCAGATGCCTGAACCCGCGCTCACCACTGCTGGACATGTTCTGCTGCAAGACGCTTGCTTTACTTATCTAGGGAGTTGCATCAAGGCTGGTGGTGGTATTGGAAATGAAGTCTCACAAAGGCTTGAAAAGGCCCGCCTTGCATTCATCAAACTGAGACATCTATGGCGCCGTCGTAATGTCACTCAAGCTCTAGGACAGGGTGTACAATGCTTCCGTCGGTGCGTACTCTTGTACGGCTGTGAGACTTGTCCTATTCACTCGGAAGACATGAAGCGGCTGTCAGTCTTCGACAATCGTTTTCTACGACGGATTGCTCGGGTGTGATGCCAACACCATGTAAGCAAGGCAGAGGTACGAGGCCGAGTGCTTGGAGCGAGTGGTGCCAGTCTTCAGAACGTTAATCTCCGACATCGCATGCGTTGGCTCAAACAACTTTTGCGCATGCCAGACCATCGCCTTCCATGTCGAGGGCTATTTGCACTCCCAGGGAGTGACTGGAAAAAGTGCCGCGGTGGACAGCCAATGACGTAGAGAAGGATCATGAAGAAGGCAACCTCAAGTTTCGCGGCAGTCTGACCAGTCCGTCTTCCAGGCTGGGGATCAGGAGATGCTGAATGGCAGTGGTTGGAAACATTGAACATCATGGCTCGCAACAGACATCAGTGGTGTCAATGTTGTTTGCCATTACTTCCCATTTAATGCACAAAAAGCACGAAACAAAACCAAAAAATATCCAACTTACGTTTGTATAAATAATCGTTTTCCATTTTTTCTCGCATTTCTTGTTCCTACCTTCTCCATGTTTTCTTCTGCCAGGGTTCTGATGTCACAATGTCTGTTAACAGACTGTGAATATATATATATATATATATATATATGCTTTTTGGCTGCAATAAGTTTTGGACCGTCGTTGTACTCCCGTGCTGGTTTGATGCCACCAACACAAACACGGGACTTGGACTGTGGACTTGAGCGATCATGTTCCTATCGTGCTTCAAGTTGATTAACCTCTGGCATTCGGAAGTGATGGACATGAGATTGATGGACGTGTCCTGCACAATATTATTAAGCAGCCTCATGCGTGTTTCGGCATCTTTGGGCACTTGGAAGCCACAAACAAAAATTAAGGCCTTGAACTGATCGGCTGACGTTTCTTTTAGCCTGAGACGTTCGCAATGACAATTGACGGTACTGGCGTAAGTTACGAAACTGTCTGACGCGCACTTAATGAGCTTCATGCAGCTGTATGGGACGCTGAATAAGGAAGACTGTTAGCCAAAAATGTCATTTAGCAGAGGTACAAGCAGATCAAATTTTGAGACATTTTGGCAAAATAAAATTGAGAAGCTTGTCATGCTTCTTGTTTCTCAGCTTCCGCAAAAGCAGTTTGCACTTCCATCGGTCGTCAGCAACAGGGAATTCGGACCAGAAAACGTCTTCGTATCTTCTGAACTTAGATTCGAAGATTAGGGTGGCATCCGGGTCATACTGAAACTCAGAAATGCTGCTCGCAATCGCATCCGCTAATGATTGCTGCTTTTCATTGGTTGGTCTTGCTTGAACCGCAAAACGTTGAAGGAGATTTTCGAGCACTCGTGTCTGGCTTGCTCCAACTTGATGCTGTGGACGTTGAAATATTGCTGCAAGTTGCTCCAATAAAAACGACATAGTACGTAGTATTTTCGTCGTATCCAATCAAACCGCTACCTCCATCGGCAGTTGTTATGCCAGACGTTAGCAAGTACGTTGGCAGAACTGAGAGAACGCTGTCAGCGAGGTTTGCAGGGCACGTCCCCCGGTACATGGTCGCAAATGGCCCGAAACTACCCACTAGCTCTATTTCACGCCACCTACTTGATTACCCTGTATGCGAAAACCCACGTGGTGGGTTTAAGGTAATCAACAAACAAAGTAGTCCCCGTCTACTTCAGTTCGCTGAGGCCTTGGCGATTCGCCGGTTGAAACCAAGTTTGTGCAAACAAACGGACTTCGTGACCAGCGTCACCCTACCCTGGTGAGGCTAGTGTCATCTTTCTCCGACCGGGTCACGTGAACTCACCGATTTTCGACCGCTTTAACTTTTCGCTGATAACATTGCAACTCGATCTCCCTTGCTATGTAGCCTATCTTTTCCACAAATTGTTTGTAAACAGCTGAGGAGAACACATGAAATTACTGAATTCAGTATATTCTGTTAAAATGTGGTTTCATCTTGCTCTTTTGAAACTTGCGTAACAGTCAGTCTCAAACATTACCGCAACAGAACGTGCGAGGCACTCGAGGTCACATGAACACAGAATGCAAATTATCAACCAATAGTTACGGCAGACGGACGCACGCGTTTAGCGTCCAGCCATGCACATCCTTTAGGTTCACTGATCCATTCGATAGGAGGTGCCCCTCCTTATAGAAGCTCATTAGTCCCTGTATTACCAGTGCTCGTATTTTCGAAATATACTCCAAACAAAGTTATCTAAACTCATTTCCCCGGTGCAGGGGAAAACTTTATAGCGGTTTTTAACTAGTTCAGTACTGTATATTAGGGAAAAAGCAAGAAATTTTGCACGGTCCACTGGATGGCAATTAAAATACATCAAAAGCAAGATGTTCCGGCATTACAAGTGAAATATCAGTAGTTTGGACCTTGCGTTTTGTCATCTTGTTGTGTAGTGTCTATCGCTTTGATGGAAATCTAGTAGTCTTTTTATGTAACTATGTTTGGTGGGTTTACTACATGTGTTGGCCGTGCATTCCACTGCGAAATGATTGCAAGAGAGTAGAAAAACCTTCTACCAACCAAACGTAACTTTTGCGTTACTAATTTCAACTGGTACCCTCGACATTGTTTGTAAGGGGCTAAAGTCAGAAGTGCTTTACTTGGGGGATCGCTTTGAAGCTGGATCCTTTATTTGAGGATGAGATCTCCTCGAAGTCGCCGGTATTCTGAGGAGAACATACCGGTTAAATGCAGTCGCATTTCAAAATTGGAACCAGATAATCCAAGTGCTGCCTTAATAGCTCTTCATTGCAGCTGTTCTAAGCGACGAATGTCCTGAATTAGCCATCGGCACCAGGCCTGAACCGCATACTCGACGTGGGGACGAATATAGGTTAATCAGTAAGGGTACTAGCATCCGCTCAGCGATATCGGGAGCTGGCATCAAAAGTCTCAAGTTGAAGTTCTGCACATGTGCTGCCCTCGAACATTGGGGTGAATTGCCATGGTTTTCTTGAACGGTGCTACCTAAGTCTTGTTCAATAGTTCCCTGTTGGAAGACGTGGTACCCCAAAATATATGTGTTGATGATGCTGCGGCGCACCTTCAGCAGATGATACCTTGCAGGGTTTTGTGGCCGCTGGTTCCTTACTGCCCATTTGTTAATCCGGTCCAGATCGTTCTGGTGATAGGCAAGGTAGGATGTTGAGAGAACTGCTACCCATAGCTTAACATCGTCCACAAATATTTGCTTTGGGATAGAACCTATGCTAGAACTTTGCTGGGCTAATAACACTCACGGGACGTGGACCTGTCCTTACGGTACACCACTGGCGGCGCACAATCTTTCGGAGTGAGTGTCGGCCATTATTACCTTGATCATTCTGTCGTGTAGGTAACCATCCAGCCATATGAGCAGAGCACCGTTGATAGCGTAGACACCAAGGTTTCGAAGGCAAACTATGTGATCGGCTTTGTCGAAAGCCTTAGAAACGTCCAGGTAAAGCACTTCCAGGGGACTCGCTTGTCGGCTGCCTTGATCCAGTGTCCCGAGAGAGATGCAGATTAGTAAGATAAAATAGGTTTCGTCTGAAACCATGCTAGACATTGGAAATTCTTTGCAGGCTTTCAGAAAATCGCGTCAGCTTGTATGCGATTACCGATTCCATCCCATTTGATAAAACAAGAAGGTGAGTAATAGGTCGGTAGGTGGCACGATCCGATAGCTTATTTCATTTGTTTATCAGTGATGATTCCAAAGTTCCACTCAGATGTCAGTGTATGGAAAGCCGCCGAACAGTAAAACCTTGCAAACTATACAGTTGTGGTGGGGTCAAAGGGCATAAGTAATTTTGGGCAGATCTTATTGATACTTGGGACACTGTTTTCTTGGTCGCGGCTGCATCGATCAAATCTTCACACTCCGCCAGATCCTCGAGCTCCGACATGTGTATCAGAGGCCAACGATTGCTGTGTTCCTGGATATCCGTGCAGCCTTCGATTCTGTCGATCGTACAGTACTGTGGCACTGCCTACTGAGGAACGGTGTCCCCGAGAAGTTGGTCTCCATACTGCGCGCCCTCTATCGTCTGACCTCGGGCAGGGTTAGGGCTTATGGCAAGCTTTCGCCTACCTTTGTGCTCTCCAGTGGAGTTCGACAAGGATGCCCTATCTCTCCGTTCCTATTCAACTTTGTCATTAGGGATGTCCTGAAGAACGCTCTAGGCGATTCTTTGAACGCTGGCGTTGAGCTCCTCCCAGGTAGTCGAGTTGTTGATTTGGATTATGCTGATGATATCGCCTTGCTGGGTGAAGATCCACACGTCGTCTAAATTGCACTAAACCGATTGGCGATTTAAGCATCAAAGTATGGTTTGTACTTTTCGCAAACCAAATGTAAGGCTCTCTTCCAAGACTGGCAGGTGTCTCTGCCTGCACTAACTCTTGATGGTGAGACACTAGAGGTTGTGGAGAGCTTTGTCTACTTGGGAAGTAGCATCACTGATGGCGGAGCTGTTGGAGACGAGATTTCGATGCGCATCTCGAGAGCAGGCCTCGCTTTTTTAGGATGAGGCACTTGTGGCGTCGCCACGACATTCGTCTCTCCATCAAAGGGTGGGTCTATTGTGCAACTGTTCGTGCTGTACTGTTGTACGGATGCGAGACCTGGCCCATTCGTAAAGATGGCTTGCGCAGGCTATCTGTCTTCGAGCACCGCTGTCTGTGGTCCATTGCCCGTGTGTGGTGGCAGCACCACGTAAGCAATGTGGAAGTTAGACAGCGTGTCTTGGGACGTGGAACCCACTCGCTCGAAGAGCTAGTCTCACTGCATCAACTGCGGTGGTTGGGATACGTATTGCGCATGCCTGTCCGGCGTTACCCGTGTCGTGCGTTGTTTGCGATTGCTGGACAGGGTTGGAGGAGACGGTCTGGTGGACAGCCTACAACATGGAGAAGCCGCATGAAAAAGCTGACGAAACAGTTGGTTCCGGCCGGTTGTTGTCAACTATCTGGTTGGGGTCCGAGAGATGCGGATACTTGCTGGCTGAAGACCTTGGAAGCCATGGCTCAAGATTGATGTCATTGGCAGACGTGTGCATCGGTGTGTTGCAGTGCCTTTTCTTCCTCCCCTTAAAAAACAAACTGAAAAAATTTCCAATACTGTGAGTGGTAAACTAGACAAAAATGCTTTTGTTGTTGTTGTTGTTGTTGTTGTTGCCCTTTTCTTATTATTCATGTTGTCTTCCTATTCAGCCATGATTCCGATGGCATAATATCTGTACCACAGCTCATTTATAATATATTTATATATATTTCTTGGAGAATGCAATTTCCTTACAGCAGCTGTTGGAGTAAAGGTGACCTTGGATAAGCCGATGGCATTTGTTGGGCACTGACAGGGCGATGGTTCCATGGCATTTATTTCCAATGAGCTAAGTTGTGGGAGCAGTGTGTTCGCTGTATCCACAGCAGTAGTGGTTAAGCTACGGGCCATCTTGAGTGATGGTATTCCAGGCTTAACCTTCCTTTTGCCATTCACATATCTGTACAGCAATTCGGGGTTACTTGTGAACTTGAGTTTCATGTTCTCCTGCCATTCGCACTTCTCTGCTCTAATAAGCGACGTGCAATACCTTCTACTTGTTTTGTAACTGCCTGGTCGTATCACATGTTGTTAGCATATGTTGCCACCAAGTCTCATCTACGAACTGCACCATTTACGAATTCTGTTTCAGATCCAGGTGTTTAGCCTGCACACACACACACACCCACTATATACGTTAGCTAGAGGTGGGAAACAATTCAGCTACTGTGCCGCAATACCTAAAAGAAGCAAGCGAGTAAAATTCAACAGGTGCAAGACAGCTGAGCCACCGGTAACGGATGGGTATCGTTCCGGTAAGCTACCTGCCGGCTACTAAGCAACAGAAAAAGAATAATTTACTATGCAAAATTATAAAATGCGAAATAATGCAATCGTGGTTGGAGGCGGAGGCTAAGGGGGTGGGGTGGGACAGAGAAACTCACAGCACGAACGCCACTGAGGTCGGCTCCTATCCATATCAACAAGTGTATCCAGCCAAACGTGTTCCTCGTCTTTCGGACCCCAACCAGGGAGCCGAGAGGCTTCAACTGAGGCCAACTTAGAAGTGAGGGCCTTCATTCCTCTTGATCAAGTCATCGCTTGGCTGCCTTTCCTCTTCTTCCATCCACACCCTGGCGCGCAAACAACGCACCTCACGGGAGTGGGTGGGCTGGCATGCGTAACACGTGGCCGAGCCATCGGAGCCTGGTGCGTGAAATGACGATGCTGAGCGGTTCATTTCCTTTTCCAGTGCCGGAAACAAGGCGTTGAACACGCTGGTTGCTCACGCCGTGTTCCCACCAGATGTGAGCTAAATTGCGAAGGCACCGGTGGTCGAACGTAACTAACCTTTTTATGTCTGCTGATCTAAGGGGCCAGGTTTCATAATCGTACAGCAGCGTCGAACGTATCGTTACATTGCACACTCTACCCTTCAGGGCGAGAGTGATGTCGCGCCGGCGCCATAAGTGGCGAAGATTAGCAAAAGCGCCTCGAGCTTTTGCTATACGGTTCGTGATCTCATCTTCAATCCCACGGGCGCTGACACAACTTCCCAGATAGTTGAATTTTTGAACGACTCCTAGCTGATCGCCACCAAGGTTCGGTGAAAGAGACGATCCCTGCCAATCTTGGAGGAACGCTTTGCGCTCCGATGGTGCGAAACAAATCCCGAAGCGGCTGACAGCCAGTGCTAATCTGTCCAGTGCCGCTTGGCACGTCTGGGAGCAGTCATGATGAGGGCAATATCGTCAGCATACTCCAAGTCAAGAAGTCGTGCTCCTGGGAGCAGATCCACAACTTCTAAGTCGTGTCCTGTGAACGCGATTTCCATAACTTCATCAACACCGAAGTTGAAGAGGAAAGGTGACAGCGGGCATACTTGTCTCACGCCGCTGGAGATATTAAATAGCGACGACAACTTGCCGTAAGCCCTCACTCTGCCTGAGCTACGCGCATATAATGCTCGGATAATATTTACATATTTCTCAGGTACACCTTTCCTGAGTAGACAGTCCCAAAGTACAAGTCTATTCACCGAAACGAATGCACTTTTGATGTCGACGAACACGACAACGTTGGGCCGCCAATACATGTGACGGTGCTCCAACAATTGACGCAAACTGAATACGTGCTCAATGCAGCCACGACCTCGAGGAAACCGGGCTTGTTTAGCCTGCACGATTCTCTTAATGCTCAACTTTTGGGACTGTTTGTGGGACCCAGTCAATTTTACTTTTTGATTCATGCCATGCATCGTTCACCGAACTGTGCAACTGGAGGTCCTAGTAAACGGTTGTCGCTAGGTTTTCAAGCTTGATATGGTCCGTAATAGTTCGTTGAGCTTCTCATTCTTTGGCAACAATACTGGTATATCACACGTAGCCAAACGTTAGGACTGAGTGTTCGCTACTACTTAGTGGAGGATCCTATGAGACTGACTCAGCAACCAACTCGTCCTTGGTCAGGATTATGTCCAAATGTGATGGCTCGTTTGAAGCTCGGTGTCTAATTGGTCGAAGCGTATGGTTATACGAAGAGCCATATCCATGATGTTAAGAAGTTTGGATTTGAAGGAGGGTCCACAGAGGGGCATGGATATTATCGAAGGTACATCACATTCGCCTAATATAAACTAGTGAGTGTACTTATTTGAGACAGCATCGTAGAGTGCGTTTAACAGAATGTTATCGCTGTCTGCGGAGGGATTCGCTGGTCTGTGGACAATTGCTAATAGGCAAGGTTCGCGAGTCTACTTCTGTGGTCCACCATCTCGACCTGTTAATTACAGTCGGCAAAATAATTCTTCCGGAATAAAAATGGAATGTTGGGTGAGGGCTCACGTTTCAAGTAATCTCAGCAATAAATAACAGCACCGCCAATGCGAGATAGGCGATCCTTCCGAATGAATGGTAGTTCACTGAGATCAATTTCCGGATTCAATAAGTTGTTCAGCAGCTAAGTTTCAATCACCGCTATGATTTCCCAAGTTGTTATTTCCTGTCGATGGCGCATTTCCGAAGTTTGACATACAGCACATGGGAGATTAAGAGATCGGATTGTTCTGTTTGACTGGCACAAACTTTTGTTTCAGAAATTCAGAACATTTTCAGGAACCCGAACAGATGGGCACCCACCTTGTGCTCTTGAGGAAACCGTTGGAAGAAAATGAGCATAGATTTTCTGACTTCTAATTTCATCCGAGACAAAAACACTTCGGTTTATCTGTTGGTAATCTAGCGAGTTGTAACAAGGCTAAAATACGGAGAAAATAGCCAAGTATTGATAAGTCCCGTGGGATGGTTTATGTGAATTACGTAAATACAAATACAAGTCACACCAAAGTGAAACGTGCATCTGTGGGCTCACCATATTATCCGCGTTATCACAAAGGTGTATCCGTTTAGCAACATTACGTGAGGGTTGGTGAGCACAATGTTTGTCTGCGTCTTGTCGTCACTCAATGAAGAGAACTCAAATCAAGTAATGTACGTGGTGTAGTCCATCGTCGAGTCGCTTTTGAAACACGGTTAGCATGGGCGCGGAAGTGATGAAGTTCCAAAGAGCGTTCCTGGGCTGGCAAATTTGAAGAGACAAGTAATTCCGGTTGCATTGCATCCGACTATATTGTCGATTGCTCTAACTTCAGCGGTAGGTTAGCTTTCGTCAAGCAGCTGATATAACCTCTTTAAGCAAAGTAGACGATGCAGCATTATTAAACATTGCTCTTCAAACAACTTGTAAAAAGGACAGCAACAGAATAGACCAGTGGAATAAACGAGTAAGATGACCTGGGTATGTCTGAAGTCACTCAGTTGCTGGACTCTCCTCACTGTCCTGATATCGGATATCATCAGTTTCCATTGTTTGACCACAATGTAGTTGCAGTAAGCTTTCCCGGTCAGCTGACTGAATTTATCACCAACAACTCGGTTGACGATATCGTACCTGATCGGTTACCGTGGATAGATTATTGCAATGCGATAAATCCAAACCTACTTTTAGACATGTGAGGAACATTTCGGTATATCGATTTTGAAATGTCCATGATATGCAGATTGCAGTAAGTTGTGGAAAGGACAATCAGCTTGGAAATAAAGTACATGGACGACCAGTACGTATAGAAACACAAATAATCAACGTATTTATCCATAGCAGACAAAGGCTATGCGTTGCTTGCGAAATATCCCACAGCCTAGGCCGACAGATTCCACAGTTGACCAAGCGGTGATCGACGGCTAGTCTAGTCCCACCGTGTTATGCCCATATCGCCCCGATACTGAATTAGAGTAATAGGCTGCAATGAGTACAATTGAGCATGGAGGGCGAAGGGAGATTTGAGCTAATAGCAATGATGTGAAGAGGTGTGAGTGAGCGCATTCAACCGTTTGATATAATGTAACGTCTTGCGCAGTTGAGACGGAGAAAGTTAAGTTCACTCGGACTAAGCACAGTCGGTTGAATGGGATTTCGTGCACTTGGCATCCGCGGTCACACATAGTGTTTTACAGTTTTAAAGAAACCATAAAAAGGATCAAGGATTCATCTCAGCGAACATGTGCTTTCGATAGATCTTCAGCAAGCTAGTACAATGTTATGTTAATTACATCAATTAGACAGACTACTGAGTCGTTAAAACGGGGTAAAATCAGTTCACAAGAAGTCAACTCTCGCCAATAATCAGGTCAATGTCAGAGTATTCACTCGGTCAAACTAACTAAAATCCACTACTCGATCGGGCCAGGGCCGTTGTACGGCCTGAACAAATCGCTTCTGCATGCACAACTTTGATTCGTACAACCGGATTGCTATAGCCACAGCGGCTTCTAGCATCCGTCTGAGTATATACCTCGATCGATTATCCAGGGCTTTTTAGATAATTTGGAATGCTTCAGCTGGCCGAGGGTTGTGGCCAGTGTCGGCAAGGTGGGCAGCTATGGCTGAGTTACATACCCTTCTGCTTCCGGTCGCTAGCCATGCCGGACGGTGTTCTTTCATTCTCTCGGATAGACACCTAGTCGTACGACCAAGATATCCTGAACCACAGGAACAAGTAAATGTATGGATGTACATAGATTTGTCGTGGACAGATCTACTATGCTTAAGGCCTAGCTTCACCATCGGTGTGCTGGTAAAGTAGGTATGTAATTTTGCTGCTGGGAACGTCCGTCTGAGCTGCTATGATAGACGGCGATTGAGAATTTCGACAGCGATTTCCAAGGAAAGTGCTTTTCTGTTATCTGTTAAAACAACCGTTGTGTTCATGCTCTTCTCTATGTGGACTTTTATGAAGTGATTTGGGTGTCGTGTGGGGGCTCGCGCGACTACTTTCCCCTCACTAACGGCAGTGAGAACACGAACGACCAGGGACAGAGTGTCAAGGGTTGTTTTACATAGGGAAGCCAGTTCGTTATTTAACATTTCGCACTAACATGTAAGCTAACCAGAATACGGAAAGCATGCGGACAGTTTAAGCCAATAAGAACTGAACAAATAAGGAACCAATCAAGTGTACACAAAGGACTAATGTGGGAGTGATAGTGTCAGAGTAGGCCTGGGATCTGAAGGCAAAAACAACAACTCCAAATAGCCAATAAGGATGACGAAATGATGCTTTGAAACAAACGTCAGTGAACCTCCATATCAGAAGGAAAGTCTGTATTGTTCTTGGTCCTCCATCACCTCTTGAGAAATAAATTCACGTTTGCTCCACATGGTTCTTTCGACTGGGGAATCCACCTGGGCCCACTTGCGTCCACGACAATGGCGGTTCGGGCTTCGACCACGGCACCAGTGTCATGCGTAGATGTAGCTTATAACCACATCAGCATTTAGAACAGGTATGGCAAATATTGGAAACAGTAACAACCATTGCAGAACTCACTTGACTCAGTGTCTCTTTGAATAAATTTAACTTCGTAATCCGGTCGGTTACGGGCAGATTACTATGGGTACAGAAGGCTAGAGGTAGTCCCATAGATTCGCATATCCTTTCTACTGCGTTCGCAGCAAATTCTTCCTTTCAGCTGCAGATGTTCTTCGGAAACATTTTGAACCTCTAGATATTTAGGTTTTACTGCCGATGTGCCAACTCTTGCCTGGGTTGATAAAGAAATGGTCTTGATAGCATACACCGTTTCTATTCGCAGCGATACCGGCATATTGTTGCGTCTCACAGTAGGGTATTTTCTCTTCCCTGGAAAGTCTGTGCGAAATACTGCAGAAGTCGTCTCTCTTGCTGCGCCGAGAAACCTGCTTCTTTTGAAGTTGGAGTTTGCTGGCAACCTTGGAGCATGCACACATCTATATTTGTGCGCCTTTTGATAATGATGAAATTTGTGATCGGAATTTCTCGTAGAATGTCACTCACTATCGTTCCAATACGTAGTCGGGGGCTTATGGTCCGGCACATCTGGATTCATATGTTGGTCAATAAGAGCTAGATGACAGAACTGGGGTTCACTTCTGGGATCAGAAACTTCAACCAGTTTCGGATCATTGTTCAAACTAAGCAGTCTATGACTTTCAGGTGCAATTTCTTGTGATGTCTGCCTCGGAGCAGGTTGATACTTTCCACCTGGATATTGAGCATTTGTGACAACAATTCAAATGACAGCCGCTGTGACATTCCAAACTGAAACTGCAGTTGTTGAAGGAGGGACTGCAAATGCTCGAATGAAATAGTCATGATTCTTCAACACCTTCCGTCGACAGAAATACTAATCCATTGGGGTTTTCACGCGTGGGTTCGAATCCTCACCAGAAATGTTGTATCGAGGCTCGCGCGATTGCTTTCCTCCCATTAACGGTCGTGATAACTCGAAGGACCAAGGATAGGGATTCAAGGGTTCTTTTACATAAAGAAACCAGTTCGTTATATAGCATAACGCACAAACATGAAAGCCAACCAGAGTACGGACAGAATGCGGACAATTAAAGCCCACAAGAACAAAACACAATCAAGTGCACGCTAAGGACTAAGGTGAGAGTAAGAGTGTCAGAGTATGCCTGCTAGTTAAAGGCAAAGACAACGACTCCAAATAGCCAATAGGGGTGACGAAAAGATACGTATATTCCGCCACTAGTTACCCCACCGTCCACTTTATCCAACGTCACGTTCACTGCAGAAATGGTGCAGCAAAAGCTGCTATCCTTGCGTCCACACAGCTCTCCCGGGGCCGATAACATTCACCCGAAAACATTACGGGTAGCTGCCATCCACTTGGCCGAACCACCAGCTGCATTTTTTCAGCGCTGTTTCGATGAGAACATCGTACCTTCGAGGTGGAAACAAGGTGTAATAACGCCCATATACAAAGCAGGAAGTCGATCGGATTCTGCCAGTTACCGCCCCGTAACGCTTCTGCCTGTGATCGCCAAAATCATGGAAGCGGTGATAGCAGATGCGTTAATGGGATACTTGGAAAACTACGGCATAATTGCGCCGGAACAGCATGGGTTTCGTCAACATCGTTCATGTACGACGAATCTGCTGATAGCTCGTGACAACTGGACGGAGACTGTCGATGAGGGAACAGGAGTCGATGTTGCATTCTTGGACTTTGCGAAAGCCTTCGATCACATGGATCATCGAATCCTGCTCAGTAAACTCCAACAGTACGGTATCGGAGAGCCGTTGTTAGGATGGATCGGTAACTTTCTCTCTGAACGGCAGTTAGAAGTTAGAGTTCGATCATCCTTTTCCGATCCGATTCGAGTGGGATGCGGCGTACCGCAGGGTTCGGTACTTGGGCCTCGTTTGTTCCTGCTTTTCATTAACGACCTAGTAAGACTTATTACGTCGAAATTCTTACTCTTCGCGGACGAACTCAAGGTTTGGCGGGCGATAAAACGATCGGACGACCATGAAGTCCTACAGCGTGACTTGAATGAGGCCTGGAATTGGTCGGTGAGAAACGCCCTGCCATTTAATGTGAACAAATGTCGCGTTGTTCATATCCGCCATCGGCAAGTCCACGTCTACAAGCTTAGGGCACACGATCTGAAGACCACCACTCAGGAACGCGACTTGGGTGTGCTGGTACAGGAAGACCTCGGGTGTTCCAAACAATCAGATTCCGCTTCTAAAAGGGGCAACCAGCACGTTGGACTCCTGCGAAGAGCATTCGGAATTTTAGATCCATCCATCTTCTCTTTGATGCTGAATGCCTACATGCGTCCTCACGTCGAATATGCAATCCAGGCCTGGCAACCCTGGCTAAAACGTGACCTTGCAGCGCTTGAGACCCCACAGCGTCGAGCAACGAAAATCGTCAAGGGCTTGCGCCACACTCCTTACCAGGAACGACTGGAGATACTCGGAGTGTTCAGCGGACGGTACCGGCGACTTCGTGGAGACCTCATACTAGTGTACCAGATATTGAGCGATCCCAGTCACGTATGCCGCCACCTCTTGAAGCTCAGCCCGAACACTAACCTTCGCGGTAACAGTTTAAAGCTGAGCCAACAGTACAGTCGTCTAGACTGTCGGAGAACCTATTTCTCCCTCCGGGTCTGTGGGCCCTGGAACGTCTTTCCAAACTCAGTTGTTTGTGCCCCCACATTAGATACGTTTAAAAAATGATTGGACGTCGCACTGAGCGCCCTGCGCTTTGTTTTATGAACGAAAACACTTGTATATATTTAGGCTGCCCAGCCTCTTTGGATTTATACCCCAAATTCACGGTCGTAAATCTGTGCGAACCGGTGAGCACTACATTTTTATTTGCTACCATCACCAAAGATAACAATTTCTTAGTCAGTTTTGTGTCGTACCACTTTACCCCCCTAAACCTGTTATACTTCTACCTTTAATCTCACTGATGCTCCTTACTTCAACCACTTATGTGGTTTGCCAATTTGTTAGTATTTCTATTGCCAACCTGCGGGACTCGTTAAGTGTATGCTTTTTTACCCGTCATATACCATTGTTCCATTGTTCCATTGTACATATGGCTCCACCTCCATAGCAGAAGGAAAGTCTGTATTTTGCTTACCACTCCAACACTGGTTAGCCGTTTTCTCGCAGCAGCCAGCCTATTCGCTGTAGTTCACCTGCAAGTGTATTATGCGAGCAGATTCCTTCTGCTCTACTGACAAGATTCTGAATTAAATTACGTTTCAGCCTCAATGGCACGAAGCTGTGGAAGTTGGTGTACTGGTCGTTCCACTAGCTTTTTCTATATACGTGGCGCTGTAATATCCCGCTATCGAGGCTATTAAAGCCCACATCCAGAAAGTGAGAACAGACATTTTCTTCTACCTCTGCAGTAAATTGCAAGGTCTTATGGGCTCGGTTGAAAGTGTTGGTAGTATCTTCAATATTTTAGGAGGACTGAAACATTACAAATATCTCATCGACCTAACGGCAGTAGAAGATAAAACTTGCGATGTTTGATTTCTTGCTCAAGCATCTACATGAAAATATCAGCAAGTGCTGGCCCAAGTGGCGAGCCCATTGCCATTACATCTCGCTATCGGTAGTTCGCCCCCGTTAAATACAAATTGAACGTTAAACATGCATCTAAACGGCAGCTTTTCAAGGCCACTGTGGGTATGCCGACGTTAAACCCGCTCCCTTCAATATATTCGCAGGTGTAATTTATTGTCGCAGATATCGGCACATTTGTGAACAGTTAGGAGACATGCAGAGAACACATGGTTAGACACGAGGCGTTTACCTTTTTTATTACCTCTACAACTTCAAAGCTATCCTTCAAGCTATGCGCTGCTATGCGCTTTCGGATGGGTTCAAATATGTCAACTTGAAACCGTGCGGTGGACTGATAAGGTGAATGCTTCGTATAAAAGACCGGCCTCAGCGGGACATTTGGCTTGTGAGTTTTGGGCAAACCCTAGAGCCTAGGAATAACCGTACCCACAGGATGCACATACTCGTAAAGCTCCTTAGTGATATAACGTTCATTTTGTAGCTTCTTGAAGCATTTGCAGATATGGCTCTCGGATTGCTTTTTCATATATCTCTCACCCACTGTCCTCGAAGACTTCATCGAATCTGCCAGTATATGGTACATCTTATTCAGACAATCCAATTTGTTCATAATGACAATACCAGAGACTTTGTCTGGTGTAGAAAGCAAAAACTCATCATTACTGGCAAGACGATCTAAAGCTTTAATGTGCTCACGCCTCATGGGTGTTTGGTGTTTTAGCCGGGCACGAGGATACTGATAACATGCCTGCACTGGTGACGACTTAAACTCTTCTACGTGTAAACTGGAGGTCGGAGCTAACTGTGAGGTCTCCAAGAATGCGTTTTCGAACTAAGCTTCTATTACTACTCTGCTGTCTTTTCTGTTAGGAAGGCAGAACTTAGGCCCCAAGGACAAAACTTCAACAATAATATGCTCGAGTAGCATGGAAAATAAGTTGGTGACCTACCTCTTTGGTTTGGTTGGAAATAACGTCCTAGGTTTCTCCTGTTTCAGTGCTTTTGAAAGCGATTTCCGTACGTTCGTACTTTGTTTGCTGATCATGGCATTATCGTTTCCTCAAGCTTCATCTTGTCTCTCATGGTGAGTGTGGCTACTGCTATGTTCTGTTGATGACGTACACCAACGTCCAAGGCTTCGAACCACTGAGACTGAAACGAAATTTAATTCACTATCTAGTCAGTAGAGTAGAAAGAATCTGCTCGCATTATACACCTGCAGGTGAACTACAGCGAATAGACTCGTTGCTGAGGGAAAATGGTTACCCAGATCAATTCATAAAAGTACACATAGAGAAGAGCATGAACACAACTGTTGTTTAAACAGATAACAGAAAAGCATTTTCCTCGCAACTCCCTTATAAAGGGAAATCGCTGTCGAAATTATCAATCGCCGTCTATCATAGCAGCTCAGACGGACGTTCCCAGCAGCAAAATTACATATCTACTTTACCAGAACACTGACAGTGAAGCTAGGCCTTAAAAATAGTAGATCTGTCCACGACAACTGTATGTACATTCATACATTTACTTTTTCCTGTGGTTCAGGATATCTTGGTCGTACGACTAGGTGTCTATCCGAGAGAATGAAAGAACACCGTCTGGCATAGCTAGCGACCGGATGCAGAAGGGTATGTAACTCAGCCATAGCTGCCCACCTTGCCGACACTGGCCACAACCCTCGACCAGCTGAAGCATACCAAATTATCTAAAAGGCTCTGGATAATCGATCGAGGTATATACTCAGACGGATGGTAGAAGCCGCTGTGGCTATAGCAATCCGGTTGTACGAAGTAAAGTTGCGCATGCAGAAGCGATCTGTTCAGGCTATACAACGGCCTTGGCCCAATCGAGTAGTGGATTTTAGTTAGTTTGACCGAGTGATTACACTGACATTGACCTGATTATTGGCGAGAGTTGACCTGTGAACTGATTTTACCTCGTTTTAACGACTCAGTAGTCTGTCTAATTGATGTAATTAACATAACGATGTACCAGGTTGATGAGGAACTATCGAAGCAATATGTTCGCTTACATAGTGTTTTATCATTAGTTGCGAAATTAGAGAGTGGTGAAGTCGATGAAGTTTAATGGTGATGGATGGGTTAATGGAAAGTTTATTGCGCGTTAACTTCTTACCAATATAAGGAGAGAGTTGTGCCGTCATTTATACAACGTACCGATTAGAGCCAGAATTTTAAACCTCGTTATCATCGTTTCTATTAATATATACAAACTCCCCTTGACCAGTTGGCTTGATTTCTTTTGTCAGGAGACAGAAAACAATCGAATGAAAGTCGGACAAACTTACAAGGTGACGAAGAAGCAGCGAACTGTGAAGAAGGTGGAGGAAACGAAGAGCAGGAGAATGAATCTTGTGGTAAGAACACGTTAACCGTGTGCAACAAGTCAAAAAATGGTGTACTCCGATCAGTTCAATACATTAGAATGCTCCAACACATGCAACTCCCCACGACAGCTCGTTTTCTAGGTGTTTAGAACGGGATGGACGGAATGGGGAACATATGTAGGCAATGGTGCACTACGGCTTGATGAGGGAAGAAGAAACTCCCAATGAGAGCTCCAAGACGATAATTGGGATTTGAAAACAAGAAAAACTCACTACATTGCTCGCATTGAAGCACGCGTACGTTAGTCTACCTCAGTGGTATAGACAATACTGGTGGTTACACCGTTTGTTAATTTGTGGTCTCCCGATGTACATGAGCCGTAGTCCGTAATGTGGATGAGTTCTGATACCGTTAAGACAACGTGAAAAAGGACACAAAACATCTTGGGTGGGTCTTCAAGAATCGCACTTGTGGAGAGAGAATGGGTTCCTGTGGCATTCGAGCAGGCTGTATAACACAGCCAAATTTAGTTGGAGATCCATACCTTCGTGTTATATTTCCTTCGTCATAAATGACGCTAGATTGGTTGGTACTCCTCAGGCTCTGATACGTAATTATGTGGGCGTACCGTGCACAGCGATTTTGACTACCGTGCAGTCTTAGATCTCTTGTCATAAACCGATATAGCATGCTCTTATTAGTCATTTTTGTAAAGCTCGAGGGCGGCGCTATCTAGGCCTAGTCAGGACCATTAAACCTGAATAGTGTATTCTACATGAGGCCGCAAGTAGTTGCTAAGCATGTACAGACTGAGTGACGGTTAAAACCGTAGACCGGTTTGATGTTCTCTTGTCTATGACTCTTTCCCTGCTTGCGTCGAGTAATCGAGGTCAATTTGAAGTAGTACCTGAAAGATACGTTCCAGGAATACCGCCAACACATCGTGACCTCAAAGCCAGTATATGCAGTTCGGCTAACAACAGATGAAGTACAGGCAGATTCATTGACGGTCCTTCATGAACTCTGTCCACTTCTAGTCGAAGTGTTTCATAGTGTCTGTGCACACAACTCACCCTCCATATTTTCGCATCATTAAAATAATCAAGGTATTTGAGACGAGCACAAGCAAACGCTCGTGATTGTATGCAGAGAATAGGTGTGACCCAGGCACTGGTCCTTGTGAAACTCCACACTCCAAAGTTTAATCTGTAGATGTGGTTGCGGCAAGAAATTCCAAACCTAACTAAGTAAATAGTCGCCGATTCTGCATCTATGTATCCTGTAGGGCAGTTTAAACATTCGGAAGCTCTGGAAAATTTGTGCTAAATGAACTTGATTTCGGTTCATCTACCAGCCTTTTATGTTTGAATAGCAAATGTAATCAGATTAGTAGAGCATGAGCGGTGTTGACGGAACTCAGGCTGAATAGGTTACTCGATGTTACAGCACTCAGGTGGTCGTCCATAGAACCTCAGAAATAATTGCCTCCATTACATTTGAATGCTCGCACAGGAAGCCGGAACAATGGTGTAATGGGGATGAAATAGCCAAAGCGTGACAACTCCCGTGGGATGGTTTTTGTGGATTACGTAAGTACAAAAACAAGTTACACTAAAGTGAAACGCGCATCTGTGGACTGACCATATTATTCACGTTATCACAAAGGTGTATCCGTTTAAACAAATTTCGAGCGCGTCGATGAGCACAATGTTTGTCTACGTTTTGTAGTCACTGAATGAAGAGAACTCAAATCAAGTAATCTACGTGGATTGGTGCATCGTCCAGTGGTTTTTAAAAACGGCTAGCGTGGACGCAGAAGTGATAAAAGTACAAATAGCGTTCCACGGTTGACAAACTTGAAGGACAAAAGAATTCCGATGGCACTCAAACCAACTGTATTGGGTGGCAAATTTCCTTTTATTACCCCAAGATTCTGTGTTGTAGCTAAGCCTCACGTGGCGTCAAGCGTGACCGAGGTTTTTCAAAATCTGGAACGCCAGGATGAGGTCACTCCGTAGACTGCGATCTCTTTCGCTGTACACTCCCAGGGCTTTCAGTCCCCTATGGTATTGCAGGTGGGACAACCCCTTCACATTTTTCCCTGCCATTCGCTGAGCCGTCTCCAGTGCAGCCAGTTCGCGTTTTAACCAGGAGTGCCAAGTCTGGATCGAGTACTCTACATGGGGCCACGCATACGCATTGAGCATATGGGGGAAAATGGAGGAATGGAACCTCCTGAACGCTCTCCGTAACAGACCAACCTATTGCTTCGCGGTTTTGGACGCCTTCAAGGACTGCATCGAACAGCCGAGGTCGTCTTGGATCACCACCCCAAGATCTCGCTCTTGAAATAGGTTTTCAGAATGTCGTTTCCAAGCTTATATGCGTCCATGGACTTATGGTTGACAAGCAACGTGTTGCATTTGTCCATGTTAAACGGAAGTAGATTTAGCTTTGACCATTCAAAAGTGCAATCGGGGTTTTGTTGCAACCTACTGTGATCTTCCTGACAGTCGATTGTCCTCCGTATCTTGATGGCATCGGTAAAAAGCACGAAATTTGACCTGATGACACTCGCAAGGTTATTAATGAAGAACAGGAATAACCCGGCCCCAACACCGACCCTTGTGGAACACCGCAGTCCACACCAATTGCAGCATAAAATGAATCTGGAACTCGAACGTGAAGGCGCTGCTGAAAGAGGAAGTTTCCTATCCATCCAAAGACAAAGTTTCCAACTCCATCTGCTTACAGCTTTTGGAGAAGGATGCGATGATCTATACGGTCGAATGTCTTAGAAAAGTCTAGATTGATGACATCAGTACCGGTCCCACTGTCGGATATCTCGGTCCAACTGCAATGGGCAAGCTGTAGCTTGGTAGTACATGACCCATGCTGACGGAATCCGTGTTGCTCCGGTGTTATGATGTCAGCCGTTTCGAAGTAGCCCATTGCAGCCTCAGCTATGGTCGATTCCATCACCCTTGAGAACACCGGAATGAGAATCACTGGTCGACAGTTGGCTGGCTCCGAACGGCTACCTGTTTTGAAAATCAGGGTAATGATGCCTTGGTTCCATATGCTATGGACCTGGCGTTCGTCTAGACATCTTTGGAAAATTCAAGGTAATGACTCAGCTATCCTCATAGCTGCCCCTGTAGTGCTTTCGGGTTAATGTTGTCAACTCCGGGGGAACAATGAGTGCGCAACGACAGCAGCTTCCACAAAATGGTCGCTGAGCTAAACGCGACGTGTGTAAATACTGGCATCTAGGAGAATGATAAGTATGTTACAAATGCATGGAACAAGTCGGAAAATCGGAGCATATTGTAACCCTAGATCTTTAGCTGGATCCACGGCGGTTTGGAAATATCCATCCGCCGATATTAGTCGGAGAACACCACATTCCACCTTCTGGAGGCTGTTCACATCTCTGTACAGAAACATTTTATTAACATGAAACTTTTCCGCTAGACTCTGCTGGTGTACTAATTTGTCCTCGCACGCAAATGTGGTACAGTGATTACGATGTACAACATACTTACTCCAGTTGTCAGAGCTGGGGCACACTCTACATACACTTGCCACACGGCGTCTCTTACAATCATATGTTTTCGGGTTCCACTTCGAATGAATGGTTGTGCCTTTGTAGAACCAAGGGGCTTGTTGACCGATGTAGATTTAATCAGCTCACTGAACATGCCAGTAAAATACAACAAAGCACTGTCAATGGAACAGTCGTCCGGAAAGTCCCAACTCGCACCTCCCACAAGCTCTGCTAGTATCTCGTAGTGGGTAATTTTTCAAAACAAGTTAGTATGTTCTTGTAGATACTCCGCATAACACACGGAGTCGTACATGAAGGTTAAGTGATCGCTCCGCCCCAGAGGGCTCTCCAGCCTTGGTTTCTCAAACATGAGCTCTTCGTTCGTGAGCACTAGGTCAAGCACAAATGGTGTATTTCCGACTCCGAATCGGGTGGGTGAATTGACATGGCTGAATATCGGAATGCTTGCAATATACTCTTACAGGTCGGACTTAAACTGCTCTTTGGGGGATGCCGGAAATTTCAAAGCATGAATATTGAAGTCGCCTGAGATGATAACATGACTGTATCATCCTAGGATAATGTCAGGCGAGAGTCCATCTCTGAGGTGGACACTGGAGGACGATAAACAACGGCCAATAGTCAAATATCTTTGCGTCTCAATCGCAGAGTGCACCAGAGTGAGTCTATGTTAAGCATTTCTGGATCGGCCACCGGCTCACACTGCAGGTCGTTGTGGTAGTATAACATCACCCCCGCCTTTGCTAGGCCGATCGTTTCGGAGAAGGGACAAAGCATTTATCGCGACTTTGGCATCGGTAATTTCTGAGTGTAATCAGGTTTTCTTAAAGAATATTAGGTCCCAGATATTTGACGCTTGACGCAGCCGCAGTTCGACAAACATGTTCACGAGACCTTGTGCATAGGCGTACATGCAGGAAACTTTCTCTGGTTTTAGCAATGAATCGTGGGATGGGTGTTTTGGATGAAATGTGTCGACCAGTGAAAGGTGGGGGGATGACAAACTCATCTGTGTCCGATTCAGTGATCCTACCATTACCTCTTTGCTTCTCCCTTGATATGTAATGTATGGAGTGTATGTGCAAGTTCCGGTGGCTATTTAATTGAAGTTATCCAAACTTTTGCGGTAAGTTGTCTGATCAAATGCCTGCTCTAGTGTGATTGCTTAGCAGATGCTACTTTGATCCGGAGCTCGGAAGGAAGACTGCGGCGGCCTGCATACCATCCTTCCACTACCAATGCTGAGAACTGTCTAGATTGAAGGACCACTTGCACAATATTTGGGTAACATCTTTTGTAGTTTGGCGATCGGCGCAGTCTCGAGATTGATTGCACTATGAAGATTTCCAGCGAGAGGGTCTCGCGAATGTGCCGCAATTGTTCCTGGTCTTGAGTGGTCACTTCTCGCTCATCATGAATTCCAGCCGCGGGAACACGGTGTACAAGGGTGGTCCTGACTACGGATTCCTTCCGGTTTTCCTGCAAGTAGTTCTTCGCCTGTCTGCGCTCGCTCAACAGAATATCCGGGAATAGGCCGATGACATAGGACCATTCCGGAGGCTAGCAGTCGATAACAGGACAGCTTCTGCTTCATTGGCAGAAGTCAACACAACTCGGAGAAGTCTTGGTTCACCGTAGGGCTGTGAGCTTGGTTGAAGGGGAAATTGAAGGGCTAAGTTACAACACATATAGTGTCACATATGGAGTTCCACTGGTAAACGTCACCGAGTTCTTTTCCTTTTAACCAATTTGCCGTCGATTCTGTAACGTTGGCGCAGACTACCGCAGGTATACTATGTGCAACTCTGGTTGAGGTCAAACGACTAGCTGGTCTATATCCAATTAATCAGGTGACAGCTGCTGCCGAGTAGACCATCGGGCATGCAAACTCTAAGCGGCCTGATTGGTTTGATGAGAACAATGCGACGATTGGCGAGTTTTTGTCGTGGAAGAATGCGGCATTTGCTGCACATGTCGCAGACCCCAGTGACTTGGGGAAGAAAAGTCAGTTTCGCAAACTTCGACGGCGATTGACCTGAGAGCTCCGTCGCGTAAAATATGCATGGTGGACGGAGAGGGCGAAGCAGATGTAATGCTACGCCGAACGCCGCCAACACAAGGAATTCATTAACTACTTTAAGGTGGTCTATGGACCGAGATAGAAGCCGCTGAGGACGCTGATCGATGGTAGTTCAGGCGTTACCTGCACGCAAACTGCAGACATAATGCAGATCTGGCGAAAACACGTTGACTGTCTCTTGAACAACCGTTCAGAGATCGACTGGCCTACATTGAACGGCCTCAAGCAGCACGATGTAAAGGCGAGTCTAGCGGACACGCCGACACTGGATGAGACGCAGAGAGCACTTGCTCAGCTGCGAAACGGCAAATGTGCTGGGGCCGACGGGATGCTGCCGGACGTATTGAAACACGGCGGACTCGTGTTGTTGAGTGCGCTGCACCACTTGGTGCAACGCGTATAAATTGAGGAGGAGGTGCTTCCTGATCTGAAGGACGCCCTTGTGCTACCACTGTACAAGGGTAAAGGGAGCAAGCAATGTTGCACTAATTATCGTGGCATCAACTTGCTGAGTGGTGTGGGCAAGGTGATTGCCCGAATCCTGCTCAACCGACTGGTCAGTTAGGTTGGGGTACCTAAAGTGGCGGAACAGCAGTGTAGATTTCGCCCGGGGCGCAGCACCATAGAAATGGTGTTTGCGGCTCGTCAGTTGCAAGAGAAGTGCAGAGAACGACACCAGCCATTGTACTCGCTTTTTGTTGATTTCACCAAAGCATTTGATACGGTGAACCGCGAGGCATTGTGGATGGTGTTGGGTAAGTTTGGTTGTCCGTGTAAGTTTGTAAGTTTAATTGAATGTCGGCACAGCGGCATGCGAGCGAGGGTGCAGCTGAGTGGAGAGACCTCGGATGACTTTGCAATTGTCACTGGTGTAATGCAACGCTGTGTCTTAGCACCTGCTCTGTTTAATATGTATCTTCATACAATGTTGTCTTGTGCTTTTGATGCGGTGTTCGTGTGGAGCACCGTATTGATGGTGAGTTGCTGAACATCCGTCGTTTCGGTGCGAGAACTCTAGTCTGTGAGACAACTATCCGTATGTTGCTGTTTGCTGACGACTGTGCGTTGTTTACACACAGCGCGGATGAGTTGCAGCAACTGAATAGTGTTCTGGCTTCGACAGCGACCAAATTCGATCTCACCAACAACACAAGCAAAACTGTCTGTCTCTTTCAGCATTCACCGGAGGTGTAAGCTTAAATATTGTCGCGAATCAGCATTGGTGCTGAAGTATTGGAAACCGCCTCCCGCTTCTGCTACCTTGGGGGTTTGATGTCGACTGATCAGCAGCTACACAGTGAGCTGCGTATTCGCGTGTCGAAGGAAGCGGCGGCATTCGGGAAGCTAGAGTACTGAGTGTGGAACATCCATCAGCTTACCTTTGGCACGAGGCTGATGGTGTACAAATCCATGGTGCTGTCCGTTCTTCTATACGGCAGTGAAACGTGGACGATGTACCGCAGTGATTTGCGATATATCGAGCGGTTCCATCAGCAGTGTTTGCGGCGTAGTTTGCGCATCAGTTGTGGTGACAGAGTTGCAGACACGGAAGTGTTGTGACAAAGTGGGATGTATGCAGTGGACTGCATACTTTTACTGAGACACCTGAGGTGGCTCGGTCATGTGAGCCGTATGGATTCCACACGGATACCGAAACAAGTATTATATGGTCAATTGAGTATAGGGAAGCGGCACTTGGGGAAACCAACGTTACGTTACCAGGACATGATTAAAGTGAGCCTCTCACGTTCTAATCTTGATTGCAGTTCATGGGAATCAAAGGCGGTTGATCGGCGTGCATGGCGTAATCTAATCACGAAGGAAGTTGCCGAGGTGCAGGAGAAAGTTTTCATGCATGCGGAGAAGTAACGGCAAGTGCAGAAGCGGCAAGCACCGATGGGTTGTACTCCATCGACATCAAGCGCATGGTGCTGTAGCACATGCAGTTGCGAGTGCCTGAGTAAGGCAGGCTTAGTGAGCCATGAGTGAGGCCACTCGGGACCACTACCGAAGCGACGACGGGTTCTGCAGAGAACGTAGGCAGAACCAGCGCAGCGTTTGTAGGTACGCTGCATTCGATTTACTAACCGCGTGCTTGCATGCTAAGTCTCTTGATTTCAGGTGGTGGGTTTTCAATTTTGTCCTAGTGCTTTTCTTTCTCAAATAAATGTCCACCTATACGCTCTTCTACAAACTTACACACGTAGCTTAGCCAATGTTAGTTAATTTCGATAACATTTTCTTGTTTGTGTCATTTCCATAAAATATACTTTCTGACCTCCTGAACTTATCTCGGATTCTTTTGTAAACAACACATTTCATATGCTCGTTAATTTAAGATATTTGTCACGTTTCCTTATGCATTACTCGATTTATTTATTTTTTTGCTATCTTTCTCTCAAGTGATTGGCTTTTGCTTGATATCCCCCGTGTGGCTGCGCTTGATATGCATGTTGACTAGGTGCCTACCTGTCTATTACGCACTATCTCGTCCATACTGGCTCCAGGAGACAGTTGGTCGTTGCTGGAAGGGACGGGGTGCACGGTCCTTGTGGCCGTGCTAGGCTCGAAGAGTGGTTCCATGCACTCAGTGTGGGACGGACTACGGTCCAGCCACCGTCTTGTGTGCGCTTGATTCCCCAATACAGCGTGCCTGTGTTTGCTTGTGAAGGAGTGTCGGCCGGCTCCGTTGATGAAACGTGGTTCCCATCCACATGCCTCCCGGTCTTATTCCTTCGGGTTTACACTGGGTATAGGATGTGTGGATGGAGCTGTGGGTGGTTCAGCGTAAGCCACCCATGGTCCCTCTGTAGCCGGAGGCGTCCTGTGGCTGGCCACAGTGTCAGGCAAATCCGATACTGGATGCCGCCAACCATATGCATACGGGATAACATGTCGTCAATAGCATTTCAAAAGCCACAATATAGGGCAATGAAATGAGTGAGACGTAAGGGCGTTCCACAGCTGGAGTGCAGTGTAAAGTGGAAATATTGCGGGTAATCTATACCGCTTTAATGCTTGCCTACTGTGAGCTAGTGGCATCTCAAGTTAATAGTGTGGCTGAGTTGCAGCAGACTGCGGCAGAGTAATTTTATGTCTTATCGGTATTTGATACGCCACGAGGAGGTTGCCTCGCAGGCTCGAATATCACTGCACAATCCAAGAGCTTTCAGTTTGAATTGCTTAGGAGGCTGAACCAAGCCCTTAAGATTTCTGGTAGGCCTGGGCTTCGAGCGTATAGTTATCATGCTTTCGTCAAAAACAATGGTCTTGTATGGAGCATTCCACATTGGCCTCATGCGTTCAGCGTTTGCAACAGCATGGAAGGCTCATACTTCCCGAAAGTCATCCACAGGGTACCAAAGTGCTGACTGTGCTTTCTCGAATCATCTCAGCCTTTCTCGTTCGTCCATTGTCACCATGCATAATGGCTGCAAGATCGACTTCCTAGGAAGTACTATACAAAGGCTGTTCCCCAAATCATTACTTTAGCGTACGCTGAATCAGTCAGGATTAGTATTAAAAAACGTGCTCAGTGGATAATGGGTTAGACACATATAAATAATGAACGTTTGAAATTTTCGTAGATGAACAGGCGAAGCACAAATGACGGCAGCAAGATAAAAACGGGCGGCAGTGGACTTACCGCAAATTCCAAGTATCAATATAGCTTAGTTACTTCGTCCCGTGCCCCCGATAATTGCGTTAAATATTGTAATTTAGTTGCTTTAATGCATCATCAAGTCGGGTTTTGAATTTCCCTAACGGAGCAGCTAGAGTAGCAGAATTCAGAAGTAAGGTCCACGGCTGTAATATACATATGGAGAAGAAAATTCCGGTAGCATTCCAACTGGCCGTACACTGTAACCAAATTCAAATGGTGACCTCTCATTGAGGTATTATGGCTGAATTTCGATAAGGTTCGGCATGGAAGTTGAGGACCCTCAAGAATCTGATGCGCCGATATGAAATCATCACGTACAGGGCGATCTTGTCCGCTGAAAACCCTTAAAGTTTTTATACTAAACTGGTAAGTAAGGTGAAGCAATCCTAAAACTTTTTGCCGCATTCCATTGTGTATTCTCAATAGCAGTGAAGTAATCCTTTTGCCAAGTTGCCACTCCTGGATGGCGTATTCTCTGTGTTGCGCATTTGCGAATAAGTGGAAGGATCAAACTGGTTAGACGCACCCCCTCTCTAGGCCCAAGTGTTGACTGGTTTTTTTCATTGCTTTCTGGCTCTATCATGCGCATCAGAGCTCGTCTTACACACGCAACTAATATAACTTGCATAAGAAACCAGATGCAAATGGTGTTCTGCAAAGTCGATATTCATGGGTGCCCTGGGGGTGTGTGCCCTTCAATTTTTAATTGACACGGTTAAACACAAGAATGTTCTGAGATGTCCACTCGTAAGCCTTGCCGGGCTCACCTTGTAGTGCTAAGTACTCTTCTACTCCTTTGATCGCCATCCAAATCTCGAGAGCGTCTACAAGGAGTAGAAAGTTTGACGTCAACACTTGCTGGACACTATAACTAGTCGGGGTTCTATTACCGATCCTTGGGGGACACCGCAGGGTGCTACGAGCACACACATTCAAGCAGTGTTGCAGTAGAAATGAGTGCATTCGGCTCAGGATATAGTTACCAAGCTCGTAGCTCCGAAGCTTTTACAGGGAATTTCAGTAACCTAGATGATGAACAGCCTTTCTAGAAATCAAGGTGGGTGGCATCGATATCTTTCCCAGTATCAGCGGACACCGTCCAGCTGGCACGCACTAACAAATGTTTCGTTGTACATAAGCGCTTTTGCCGGAATCGTTGCTGCTGCTTTATCATGATATTTTGCCTACGTAAATACCAAATGAGCGTTTTTGCAACAATAGGTTACACACGTTTAGCGAGCAGTATTTTGCATGCACAGCACAACTGTCTTTCTTGTAAATGGGGGTGACTTTTCCACGCTTCCACATAGGTGGAACCTGCATATCGTCGAGATAACTTTACAAAGCTGAGATAACGGTCCAGTTAAGCTCGCAGCCAGTTCAGCCGATCTACGGGCAGGCAGAGGAAGATTGTGCCGATTTGGATTTTCCGGCATTAATTATTATTGGCACAATCCTTTTCCATATGCAAAAAAGCTTTTGTGTGCCAAATTTAAATATACCCACAAATTTCCTACGTATTTCACTAATGTCTATGTTGTAGTAAACTCCTGTGTGGGCCAATAAGGTTGCTGCCTCGCACACCGCGTTATAAAGATGGGACGCGCTTGGTACTCGATTTACACAAACAAAAGATGCAAAAAAGCAAACATGTTTATCAGTTGCCCACAGCGGATTGTCTACCATCGTGTGCAAATATCACTCTTGAAATCGCTGAGCACGGAGAATAGCATTCTTTTTCAACCAACTTGTGCATTCACAAGAGTTCACTTTTTTCCGACTAGCTTTCGCAACTACAAAAAATCACATTTCCGAACTGGTAGACTTACATTATGTCATTTCACTTGCTTACGCCTTGCTGCGTTGGTTTAGCACACGCATACGGTTAAATGTGAAAAGCACCCATGTCACGATTCTCGGCATGAAGGAGAGGCTGGGCAACGCTGCATTCACTTTTCGCTGGGCTAATATAATCGTTGGTGCAAAGGAGCTGTTTTCGCTTTGTTTTCTATGCCTCGGATTCGTTTCGAAGATCGTCGGGTCCGAGTTCACTCCAGTCGCTCGATTCAGCTCGCGCGTGGAAGATGTCTGGCGACGGAGTCTCACGGGTCCTACTAGTTCAAATTTGTACGCTAATTATCATTACGTGTTAAAATCGGCAAGTCACTTTGTTCGTTCGACTACGCTAGCTGTTACAACCAGGCCGTTAAAACATTAGGATATCAAATAACGTGAAGCCGCAGACATAAGTGAGTGATATTCCTCTGGAACGTGCTGCATAACATTCAAAGCGACACTGACAGCACACGTGCATTATCATGTCTCCATTAGTTTTGCTTTAGCTAACACTGTTCATTCTTGATCAACACCTATGTTGGTTATGCCAACATTGTGGCTCGCACTTTCGTACGGAAGCTAAAAGGGGTGGGCCAACTGACGCCTTAGGTCAGTTGTTTAACTTTAAGTCATAGCTTGCTTTTAGATGGCAATACCATATTCAGAAGGTACCACTATGTAGGATCTTTTTGGGAATACTTGTTGTGTGATTGGACTGCGACACCTAATCGCAATGTAGACCGCGATTCACATTGAATTGAACCTTGGTCACTGCGAGCACTGGGACCGTGGCAGAAGCAGAGGGAAATTACGGTTTGACCGCCCGAAAACACTGCACGACCAGGACGCGTTGCCACGTTATTTCCTCTCATCGGGAGTAGAAAGCAGGTCTAGGACCCGCGCCCATTGGATTAGTAGCCGGAAACTCTACCCCTTCGGTTACCGGTGATGGCTACTATTCCAATGGTAGCGGGTTCGAAACCCGCTAACTCTACCTGACGAGATGAAATAACATCGGAATGCCTCGTGCCTGTGCTGTGTTTTCTGGCGGTGTGCAGTGTTTTTGGCGGCCAACGCACAATTTCCATCAACAACCATGTACGTTGCGAGGCAACTGAGTCATAAACATGAAGCTTTCTTTATCTTCCGTTACTTTGCATTTTAAGAAATAGTTGATTCAATATAATCTTCGGTTGTATGTTTCAGTTAGGATGACCAACCGCAGCTGTATGTTGCCAGACATTTCGCTCTCCAGCCTGGTATTTACCTCTTAAGTTTTATCTATTTAAGTACGTTTCAGGATTCTGGGCTGTAAAGAATAAAAGTGAATCAGAACGTAAAGTCATTTGCTAATTTACTTTTCCATCCCTGCAACTCACATGACAGTTAGACCAACCACCAATCCGGAACTGGACTAGACGACCGTTTCGCCCATTAACACTCGTCATTAGCGAGTATTTCTATGTTTCCTTTAGAAACCGAACCCATGATCGCTAATATGCAGCTTCAATTGCTAGCAGATCCTGCCACTGCGCTATGGGGATGGTAGCAGACCGCTATAACTTGCTACGACTGCACAGAACAGTGGCTGCCCCAAGAGCTTACGACTTCCACAACACAACAGCTAATTACGCATAACATTTTAAAGCTATGAAGACAACATGGAAAGGCACGCCGATTTCATGAGCCTCCCATTTCACAAATGCGTGGCATGTACACGAATGCCCAAAGCCTCCTCAGCAAAGTCGCCGAGCTTCGGTTGCTCCAGGCAACAAACGCTTGAGATCTTATCTCCACAAACGAGACTTGGTTACACTCAGAGGTTACGGATGCCGGGAGCGCGATTCATCATTTGTCCTTGCTCCTACACGATTGTCCCAGCAGAGGAAGTGACGATATCCCATGCTGTCGTAACGACTTACAATGCGAACCACTGGATGATCCGGAGAAGCGGGTCACCGATTCGTTATGGTGCCGTATGAATCTCAGACACAACGACCAGTGCTTCATGGCAGTCGTATATCGTTCCCCATCGTCCACTCCAGAGATGGCTTCCCGCCTAATATCATCGCTGACGAAATGCTTACTCCCAACTTACAGACATGTGCTTATCTCCGGCGATTTCAGCGTGCACGACTTGAAAAGCTCGGCATCCCCCAGTGAAACATAGAAGGACGAACTGCAAGACCTTATCGCAAGTATCCGCTCTACAATCATATCAGCTCACCTACCAGGTACAGAATTGATAACCAACCATGGATACTTGACCTCGTCCTTACGAATGAGAAACTCATGATCGACAGGCCATTTATAGACACCCCACTGAGATTAAGCCATCATGTTACCATACTTTATAACTATGTGTGTTAGGCTGAATATCCTGAGGAATACATAGAACTAACATGTACTATCACACATTACAACATCTTGAACAAACTGGTTGAGATGACCAATTGGAAGTTCTTGAAGGTTGGCTCACTCGATAGCCCCTGGATTCAGTTTGTTGGACACTTCAGCAATCTAATCGCAACTGCTTCGGAAACAAAGTGGGTTCGCTCCACCATTCCCTCCACTTTCATGAGAAGTAGAACTCACAAGCGCATGTCAATAAGGCAAGCAGCTTGGCACACATACAGAGCTCGTCCTTGTCCCAAAGCCTGGAGCGATTACGTGAATCAGTGCAACCATCGTAATATGCTTGTCTGTGAGGACAAATTGACTCACCAACAACATTTGAGCCGTTAGTTTGTCGACAACATAAAGCTCCTATACAAGCTTGTTAACACCATCCGGAAAGTGAAGCTCGTACCCCCCAATTAACACGCCAGTCGGAGTAGCATAGAGTGACGAAGAGGCAGCCAACGTCCTACGAATACAGTTTCACTGATTACAGAAGAGTAGTAGGGGGAGTTGAATGGTATAGGTAGAATTTCGTCACATCTAGGCTCACTCAGACAGCCGCCACAATCCCGGAAAAGCACTGTACGCGCGTTTCATCTTTTCGGGAATCATCAGCAGTGCGCATTCCATCGGACCCTTGGTAGGGCTCGAAACCGCAACTCGACTGTTGCCAGTCCGTGGTTGAGACCACTGAGCTACGGGGGACGGCAACGACCATCGTGAATAAGTTACTAGATGTGATATAGCGCCGCTCACTATCCACTGACTTACACGTTACTGCCGTGCAGAGGACAGGGTAGCCCCCTCACCAAGCGACGAGCTTAACAAACTTAAGCCGCCAATTATCTTATGGCATTATAAGCAGTTTGTTCTGTGTACTGATTACAGAAGAGTAGTAGAATACAGTTTCCCCAACTTTCCAAAGAAACGTCCGCCAGTGTTACATACCCACATCCCTAGCCTCAACTTCAAGAATCACTAACATGGATTTTACTGCCACAGTTACTTTGAGGAGACTGGTCTCATTACGCACCTACAGCTCTCAGGGAAACGAGTATACTCCCCATAGAGCGCTGTACGTAACAGCAAAAACGCTCACCTGGCAATTATCACATTTCTTCCAAACGTGCTTGGATAAACATATTGTGCCTACCATGTGGAAACATGGTGTAATTAATTCAATTTTCAAAAGCGGTACTCGCTCCGAACCCGCCAACTATCGCCCAGTGGTCCTATTCCTTATGCTCTCAAAGGTGATAGAGGCAATCATTGCTGAGGCTCTAGTAAACCATTTAGAGCGCCACCACATCATAGCGCATGAGCAACACGGTTGCCGCCAGCACCGTTCATACACTACCAACCAACTGATTGCACGCAGTAGTTGGACGGAAGTGGCCGATGCAGGCAGAGGGACGGATATCATTTACCTCGACTTTCCCAAAGCCTTGGACCGACTGGAGAACCGCATTCTGCTTCACAGGCTCGAAAGTTATGAAGCTGGTGATCGTGTCCTTGGGTGGATCAGACATTTCCTTCAGGATCGGCAGCTGCAAATCAGAGTTCGACGTGCGCTGTCCGGTCCGATTTATGTCGAATGTGGAATTCCTTAAGTATCAGTTCTGAGGTCGTGTTTGTTTCTCGTGTTCATTAAGGAGTTTATGCGTTCGATTATTTTAGATTTCTTGCTGTTCGCTGATGACAGTAAGATGTGGTGGACGATCGCCGACCCAGCAGATCACGATGCACTTCAGCGAGACCTGGACAGAGCGTATGGGTGGTCACTCCACAATCTGCTCCAGTTCAATTCGGGGAAGTGTAAGGTGGTTCACATTCGCCACCAGCCGAACATCACATACAAGCTTGGAGATCATGTCCTGCAAGCAGTCACCCAGGAGCGCGACCTTGGGGTACTAGTTCAGGCTGATCTGGGCTGCTCAGAACAATCTGAGAAGGCGTCAAAGACCGGGAACCAACACGTTGGCATGCTGCGGAGGGCATTTGGGCGGTTTGATCCCTCTGTCTGTTCGCAGTTGCTTAACACCTACGTGCGGCCTCATGTGGAATACGCGATCCAGGTGTGGCAGCCCTGGCACAAACAAGACCTTGCAGCGCTCGAGACTCCACAGCGACGAGCCACGAAGCACGTCAAAGGGTTGTTCAATCTTCCTTATCAACTTAGACTGAGGACCCTAAAATTATACAGTGGCCGGTACCGGCGCCTACGTGGCGACCTTAGGATGGCCTGCTAGATTCTAAGGATCCCCAACCACGTCTGCCGTCACCTACTACAACTGAGCCAAAACCCGAATTTGGGGGGTCAGCAGTTCAAGTTAGCCACGCAATACAGTCGACTAGAATGCCCACGGAAGTTTTACTCTCTTCGTGTGTGTCAGCCTTGGAAAGTTCTCCTAAATTACGTTGTTTCCGCCCTTAGTTTTCATGTGTTTTAAAACGTCTTGATGTGTGCCTCGGTAGACGATATAATGCGAGGTAACTTGCACAACCAGAATTAAACTAAACAACTGTGGTTGGTTCTTTCTCCGTGCATCTGTGTTTACACTGTGTTGAGTCCACCAAAACGATTTTCCTTTTATCCCTTTGGTTTCTATTCACCATGTTTTGGTTCACTTTTTGGCCACCCTACGGGACTTGTTAAGCATCCACTTTTTCGCCTGTAATATACCATCGTTCCATTGACTCAGCTCATTGTCCTTATTAGGTTAGTTAATCTTTTTTATACGTACTGATAAGTACTGGTATTAGATGTTCAAATGACTTGGTTCTTATGTAAAAATAGCTTATCATCATTCGTACCGCCTGCGCTATTAGGTACAAAAATTCTCAAGGAATCTGGAAATACGTGACTGCCGCGTAGCGTGGTTTACTCCTTAGCTACAATTGTTCATACGAATAAACTCGTAGATTGTGTAAAACTGATCCCTACTATTTGTGCGTGAGCTGTCGTTAAATAGAGTGATAGAATCTGTCTAGAGATCACCGGTTTAGAGAAGTGACAAACAAAACATCGTAGCATTGTTGTTCCGCGAATGACTCTTTTGTACATTACGAGGTCGCCTTCACTAAGAACGAAGTCAACGAGCCGACCTAGTCATTCCAATGATTCCGGTAAAGAAGACAAGTCAACAATTGATAAAGTTAAATTAGTGCAGCCAAAGTCAACAAATAATCGGAGCTGCACAAAATGGGAGCTAATCCCGTTGCTTCCAATGACCGAGCTTTTTGATATGCTTCACATCGTTATTCTGCTTAACAGTGTACATCCATCTATGAAATCCAAATAGATGCTCTCAGTGTCTAATCGTATGCTTCTTTGTTGTTTATTTGTTTATTAGTGCTACATTAGTACAAATAGCTTAGAGCCACACGTTGAGGAGTCAGTTCGAAGGGTATACAAGCCATACGTCTTGGTTATTTCGTTGTTTTCCAGAACACAGAAAGCAGTCAACACAAGGCTTAACAATACAGCAAGCAAAAGAAGAGGAAGCTAAGCCGGATGTTGGAATAGATGAAGAACAGACTGTGGACTCCAGTGGTAAGAACCATTTCTCCTGATGTGAGAAAGTCAAAATTTTACGGCGAATTTTAGTAGACTGCTTTTCCATATCACGCATGCCTTCTGCATGAAGGTCTTCCTCCCTACTGCTAGACTCAAGTAAGATCATGAAGAAAAAGCAGGACCACTGAAGCATTGCTGGACGATGTTAAGTAATGGTAGGGTTCAAACTAAGTACATTTACATTTGAGGTAGTGTAATATTTTGTTTGTTTTGAGTGTTTATCCGATTATGAATTAAAGCAGAATGAACATCAATAGACAAATAACAATGATTTTATACGGGTTAAGAGGCACTGCTTTAGAAGCCCGTTGGGTAGTCTGCTGGGTTAGCGAAAAACGTTAGTGAAAGCAGCAGTTAGTAGTTTTACTGTTAAAATAATGGGTTTATAGTTTTTGAATCAGTAGCCCCGCACCCCGAGCGTTTCTAGAGCTTCAATGGGCGGAAAAAGTAACTCCAAGGCACTTCGTGGGAGTAGTATGGAGAGTAGCGTCAAGCGACAAAATGTAAGTAGCGGAGTGCGCAATCTAACCGACTTTAAGTATGGCTAGGGTGGGTGCTATAACAACAGATTCGGCGAGAGCATTTCATGGTTGACACGCACGAATATAAAAAAGTTTCTACTGCACGCCAGGCGGCTGCACTGTTCTATTACTTTCAAGGAGTGGTCTCACTGCTGAATTGCAGTGAATAGCGACACAGATGATTTGGATTGTGTAAAAGCAAATGCGCCATAATCAACTTGACTCGTAATCGGCGATACCGCCCGCTAAATTCACCCAAAGGTTTCAGCCTCTGCTCGTACGGAAGGTGGCACATTCCAATGACGTAATTAGAAGCCCGACGTGGAGGTTGGTTCAGTACAGTAAGGTCGTGTTTCAGCCATGGTTGCCAGGCTTGGATTGCGTATTTGACTTGGGGACGAACATACGCGTTCACCATCTGTCTGAAAATAGTGGTGTCTAGTTGTCCGAACGCCCGTCATAACAAGCCAAGGTACTGGTTACCAGTTTTCCATGTCTTTGCGGATAGCTTGGAACCACCAAAGTTATCCTGAACAAGGACACTAAGGTCGCATTCGACGCATAACCGCTGCAGTACTTTCGTTCCTAGCTTGTAGGAATAGGTACTTTCGTGTCAAATGGAGAGCATCTTGCATTTGTCCACGTTGAACTGTAACAGATTTCCGGATGACCAATCCTGTATCGTATCTAGGTCACATTGAAGTAAATTCTGATCGACATTCACCTGAATCCCGCGCCATAACTTTATATTGTCAGCAAACAGCAGGAAATTTGGAGCGATATTCCGTGCAAGATCATTGATCATGGGAACAGTATCATTTGCTTTATCTTCTCCATTTTGAATAGAATAAGTGTCTGTGTTTTGAGCCCCACAAAATACAGCGGGTTGGATGTCTATTCAAACACGCAAATTAAGGTCGTTTATTGTGGGACATGTTTACCGTTGGGTAAACGATGTTGACTACTTGACCATGGTAAATGACCTTTCGAAAAGAATAAAATGCGGTAGCGCTGTCTCACGAGATTATAGTTTAATACAGTGTATGGTCAAAGAAACTAGGCAAGTGAGGTAACAAATCTGTTTCCCTCCATGAGTAATAATTGGCCATACAGAAATCCACAGTTAATATCTCTAGTTGAATTATCTCCAAAAAGTCGCCTGACTTTCATAAACGCTGAGTTTGTGCGGCTGATTCAAGAGTTGCGAGAAAGACGTCTCAGACTAAATAAGTTGCAATGAGTGCGCAGCTGATGGTGCAATTGATTTGATAAATCCGTCGCAAGTGTTATGGAGGTTTTAAGTTGCCAGAAACCACTTAACTTATATTAGGTAAAGCAGCCAAATGGAAGACGTTACTGACTAATGTCAACATTGGTAAACAGGACAAATCGGTGACAATTCATCCACTATGATGCGCGGTCGTCCAGTATAGAACGTCTGATAACACTAAAAAACCCAGAGAACCATGGAAAGTTCAGTTGTAAATAGAAACCCAAACAATTGAGTGATGGTATAATAGGGTTAAAAAAGCAAGATATAACAAGTTCCGTGGGATGGTGTGTGTGAAGTACACAAATTCGAAAAAGTAACAGCGAAGCAGAACGCGCACCTGTAGACTCCGTACTATCCACCTTGCACACAAACGAATCTGTCTACCCCGATTTACTGGGGCTGGTGAACGCAATATCTGCTTGCGCCTTGACCTCACCCAATGAATGGGAGCCAGATCATATAGTGTGAATGTTGCGATGTACGGTCCAGTCCTCGTTTGAAAATAGAGAACGTGGGGGCAAAACTTACTACACTCGGAAGAGCACTTCACAGTGGCATTTTAGCTGGCTGCAATGGGGGCCGATGTCGACTTGCGGCTAAATTTCTGTAGGTTGTGTAAGACGTGACTATGGGTTTCTAATAGCTGATGTGACAAAACTGCTTCTGTAGACACTTAGAACTTTCAGTGGCAGCAGATATGGCAGTTGAAGCATGCCCTTCACAATTTTTGTAGGCTTTCGCTGTAGGCAGATCGACTTTTAACCAGGGCTGCCAGGTCTGAGTTGCGCCAGTGCACATGAGGCTTCACATACGTATAAAGCAATTGCGGAAGACTGTGAGGATGAACGGTTCGAACGCCCCCATATGAGACCAACAATTTAGTTCTCTGCTTCAGACGCCTTCAGAGGTTCTTACGAACAGCCAACGTTATGTCGCACCACTCCAATATCAAGCTCCTGTGAGGCGGTCTCTCGGTCTACACATGCTTTTAGCATTCTGGCGTGCATGCGTCAGATTACGCTTATTCACGTTAAATGTAAGTATATTAATAAAACACAAGGTTGCGAAGAGCACTCTTTTCGATAAATCTCATCAGGCGTTTATGATTATAAAATGAAAAGTTGAAGCAGGATAGACTGGTGAAGCGCGATAAGGATTAGCGAATCAGAGCAAGGCAGAAAGTGAGCTGTCTTAATCGATACATTGGTCGATCCACTCAAGCAGCGGCTACCACAGGATACGTAGGCAGACATAGGTACACACACACACACACACACGTATGCTCACGAGACATAGGATGTGTCAAGAACATCAGTCTGAGGCAAACAATTGTTTTCAATGATTCATCAACTGGCCGGTACAATCATATAAGGTTAAATTACAAAGGGATGGATAGTGATTGGTTCGGGGGTTTGTTCTGAACTGACCGGGTCAATGGTTAGACAGCCGCTGTCTCATACACACAGATCGATTGAGCGTTACGTAATCACAAGATCTGACCCGATGTCGGGGTGACGGCTAGGCTGATGGTTGTTCGGTCAGGGCAGGTATAGAGAAAGAACAAACTTTTCTGCGAGCACAGCTGGGGTTGGAATATGCGGATCGCAATGGCCTCTGCAGTGGCGAGCATCCTTAACCGCGTACCTTTCGATTTGCTCATTGGAACCTGATAAATCACAGTAGAAGCATTCGGGAGGTTAACCTGATGACCAGATTCGAACAGATGAGACAAGATACCGCTTGTAAGTACTCCGGTGCCCCCGTTCAACAACCATTTAGGGCTATGTTCCCTAATGCTGCGGAGTTACGATGCATCTTCGCCAAGAATCAGCTAATTCCTGTGTGCAACAAGGAGAGACTGCCGAAGTTGACCTCTTCTTACGTTATCTACCGATTTGAGTGCGCTTGTGGGGCAACATACATTGGTCGGACGGCTCGTCAACTGTCACGTCACATTAGGGAACATAGCCCTAAATGGTTGTTGAACGGGGGCACCGGAGTACTTACAAACGGTATCTTGTCTCATCTGTTCGAATCTGGTCACCAGGTTAACCTCCCGAATGCTTCTACTGTGATTTATCAGGTTCCAATGAGCAAATCGAAAGGTACGCGGTTAAGGATGCTCGCCACTGCAGAGGCCATTGCGATCCGCATATTCCAACCCCAGCTGTGCTCGCAGAAAAGTTTGTTCTATCTCTATACCTGCCCTGACCGAACAACCATCAGCCTAGCCGTCACCCCGACATCGGGTCAGGCCTTGTGATTACGTAACCCTCAATCGATCTGTGTCATTCGCTGTCTAACCATTGACCGAGTCAGTTCAGAACAAATCCCCGAACCAATCACTATCCATCCCTTTGTAAGTTAACCTTATATGATTGTACCGGCCAGTCGATGAATCATTGAAAACAATTGTTTGCCTCAGACTGATGTTCTTGATGAATCACTGAGAATGTTCCATTTGTTAAAACATAGGATGTGCTTTTCAACTGATTGGGTGACGCACTCATTACCCGGTGGTTGTCAGCGTGTGGAGTGGAAGCTGTTTGGAAGTGTGTTAGCCCCAGGGCAGGAAGAGCGCTTGAATAAGCGCCCTCTGTTTGCATAGTTCAGGTGGTGTAAGTCTGATCGCAATGGCTTCGGCCGTCCGTAACATTCGTTTCCTCAGCCCCTTGGGGTAGCGTTTTGGTACAACCTAATACACATTGAAGGCATCAGTAGTCTTGATTTGATGTCCACTTTCGACCAGAAGTTCTAGAATAGTACTCTTGATGCAATGTGGGCTACCACCCTTGAAAATTGGGGTGATTATGCCCTGCTTCCACATGTTGGGGACCTGCTGTTCATCCAGTTATCCTTGGAAAATTCAAGCTAATGGCTCGGCTATACTTGTAGTTTCCTGCTGAAGTGCTTTCGAGAGAATGTTGTCAACACCGGGGGAACTATGGGTGCACAACGAAATCAGCTTTCTAAAAATGGTCGCTGAACTAAAAATGACGTGTGTGAATATTGGCGTCTGGGGGATGGGACCGGTATGTGATATATGCTGGTGGCACATCGAAATAATGAGACATATTGCAGCCGTAGAACGTTGGCTGCATCCTCGGTAGTTTGAGTGCATTCATTTGTTGAGGTAAGTGGGAGAATACCACGCTTCACTTCCTGCAGGCTGTTCATATGTCTGTACAGCAGCTCGTTATGAGCACAAAACCTTTTTGCTAGGCTCTGCTGGTGTACTAATTTGTCCTCACGTACAAGTGTGGCACAGTGATTATGATGCGTGCTACAACAGCTCCAGTTGCCAGGGTTAGATTCCGCTCTATATACATGCTACACTGCGTCTCTTAACGCCATGTGTTTTCTGGTTCTGCTCCTAATGGTTGATGGTGTCCTTGTAGAACGAATGGGTCTATTTAAAGTCGATTTAATCAAATAGCTAAACTTGTCAGCAAACTCCGTGCATGCCGTATCAATGGAGCAATTGTCCTAAAAATCCCAGTTGGGATGGCCAACAAGTTCTGTGAGTGTGCTGTAGTGTGTGATTGTTCGAAACAAGTCACTATTTTCTTGCATCTGAGCCGCATAACACACATAATCGTAAAATGTTGCTACTTGTGCACTCCGTCCCAGAGGGCACTCCATCTTTGGATTCACAATCATGAGCTTTTCGCTTGTCGGCACTTAATCAAGCACCGATGGGTTATTTCCCGTTCTGAATCTGGTGGGCGAACTGACATGGCTAAGGAGCGGATTGTTTACGATAAACTCTTGCAGGGCTGCCCTGAATTGTTCGTTCGGCGAAACCGAGACTTCCAAATCATGTGAGTCGGGGGACGTGTGTTCGGGTGTGGTGTTCCACCAACAGATGAAAAGTCGACCACTAATCGGTTTTGGGTGGGATGATGGTAGAAATAATTAGTGTTATATCCAGCCTTTGCCTCATTTTCTCCCTGCTGTTCTCTTTATGTGCAACGTATAGGTTGTGGCTCTCTAGATGAGCAGCGTTATCTGGACCCTTGTCGGGACGTGGTACGATTAAATTGCGCATAACATGTGTTTGCTTAGGGGACACTGCTTTGATTGGATGCTCAGAATGTAGTCTGCTGTGATGCACATAGAAGCACTCCAATGCCCTTATTGACATCTGTTTGAATTGTTGACGACTATACAATCCTCATTTTTACATCCTTTGTAACTTGATGATTTTTGTAGCCCCGAGGTCGATGGATTCACGAGGTTTACCGAAAACGGGGACTCACAAATGTACCGCTGTTGCTCCAGTGCACACGTGGCCAGTTCGTGTCTCTCATGTTTCTTAGCCACAGAAACTGAGTGTGCAAGTATGCTCTTTGATACAGATCCCTTCCTATATTCTTCAAAGTCGTGTTTAGACTGTTTACGCTAGCCCTAATAAATATCTGGGAAAATTCGGACGGAATGGAACACAATCCGAAGGCGAGATGCCGAGAGTAGAATTACTTTTAATTCATGGGCGAAAGTCAGCACAACTCGATTCGCCTTGGTGTTTAGAGTTAAGCTGATCCGCATCATGTTGGCTGGGTTAGCTATAATACCTACGACGTCACAAGTGTAGTTCCTTTGGTTCGCATCGTCGAGTTGCTTTGCTTTTAACGTATTTGACATCGATTCAAAATATTCATACAGGTTACTATCGGCACACCACATAGTTTCATTATGACAATTTGGGCAACAAGGGTTGTAAGCGGTAAATTTGCCAAGCAATTCGCAAGCTGGATGACGCGAGCTAACTCTGGATTCCCACCAACTATTTGTGTATTCACCATATGCCCCATGGTTACTTGCCCCCCAGACCTAAGAATAATACCATCCACAAGATGAATAACATGATCTAATCCTTAACTCCTATCATCTATCCGCTCACCTAGATGGTGTGCCATGGTTACATGCTAACCGACATGATTACTATGTATTTAACAAGCCGCATGTCGGGATCTCAGCCTGGATGATCAAAGCAGACGGCTATCCCAATTGCTGAGCGCCGGCTTACCGAGTATCCCCCATGTGAACTCATATCGATGTTGTCAATACTTCACTTCATCTCCCACTGTGAAAACCGTCCGCTCACACTGGGTAATCTGTCCAGACCACCCTCCACACACTCCTCAGACTTGAATCATCCTCCCCCCCAGGGGTACGCACTTCCATGCTCCTCCCACCCCCCTGCTCGACTGAGCGAAGACCAGCCCATCACGTTCCCTTTCATACGTTGTATAACGAACCAATGAGTCAAGGGTTAACGGACCTAATAAAAGTAAGGTCATAGTATTATTGTGGACTCGGTATCGTGTAACTCTTTATGTACGGTGGCAAGTACTAGTTGCATTCCTTTTGGACATTGTGAAGGCCGGTTGTTTCGGAACTGATCGGGTATTTTCGAGGTAATCAAGCAAGGTATTTTAATTACTATTTGCATAGTAACGTAGTTAATGTCTCGACTTCCTTTCTTTGTTCGACCCGGGAGTTTTTATGTGTCACTCGAGCCCCCTAGCGAATTTTTCGCTTACATGAGTTGAAACCGACTACCACGATGGTTCATACGCAATCGGTTGAGCTGTGTATGTACATGTCCATTTCTGTTCTGCATTTAGTATCCTGCGAGTGGGACTGGAGACTTAAATTTTCAGGTATCGTTGACAACAACCACGTTCAAAACAATACTGGTGTGATCTCCATTCTGACCTTTCGGAACAATTTGGAGGGTGCGTGAGGCCCTGTTCATAATTTTGGTAATAAGCCAAGGTGATTGGTTCAGGTGTGTCAAGTTCACTGTGATTTGACACACTGACCAAATTTTGATGCTACATTTGATGCTATTTTAACAAGCTTTCAAGCTAATTTCTCTGGTCCTGGAGCAGAGCGTTTAGGAGAAGACTGCAGCCTACTCTGTATGGTGCTTTTGTTGGGTAGCACTATGGTTGCTAGTCGGTAGCAATAACGCGTAAATGAATTTCCAAATATAGGACGGTAGAAAGGATGGAAGCAGCTGGACCCAGCCTATATTGTATAGGCTAGATGGCATTGGAAGCCAATCAGCTAGTGCAAGGAAGGAGTAGCAAGTGACTCACCAGAGCAATTTGTGTGAACGAATGTACAGCCAGTAAAATAAATGGGCATTGAGAAGATTCAAACAACAGTACAAGCAAATGTTGTGAAATACTGAAAGAATATGTATTTAGGTGCATTACCTTATCTGGTAGTAAAAAGACTTAGAATTCTCATTTCACTCAATGGTTGCTATCGGCCTTTCGCTGTTTTGAGCTAGTTCATGCAAAATCTTAACCAGCTGGACGACAATACTCACTGCACAAAACCATGGAGAGTCTGGTTGGCTAATGTACAGCTTCACCTCATTTAATGGGAGATTGGTGCACCTATTCTGGAAATGGCTGGGCAGTTGGAACGTTGAACATTAATTTGCAAATTTTCTGGAATGAAGTTTTCTCACAGTCTCCATTAATTTTAGCAGGATTAGGCACGGCACCGGGCAGCTGTTGTTCGGTGCCTCTCATGTTAACTACTGAGTGCTTGACTGCAAACCAAGGTCGGTGCTCTTGACTATTGGCGTCTCCTGCACTCTGAATTTAGTGTGCATGCTGTCTGTGGGTTCGTAGCACCTCGAGATGCGTCACAGAGCCTTGTGGGACAGGGCAATCAACTATATCCTTCTAGCAGAAGTCGCTTTCATGTGGAAAAATCTACTCAGGCAATAAAAGACACAAAATGTCCTATATAATCTTGGCGGCCCACAGCATTGTTTGATGGAACGTTACGTCGGTCTCAGATTTGACTTTCTTTAGAGAACGCAAACGTTTTTAATTTTCGTAAAATTTGGAAAATTGCACCCGTTTTTAATGGGGTGGCAAAGCTGCGACAAGTTAAATCAAAAGGATGGGGTGCATTAAATAGCTCTTGTTAAGCTGGATGGAACGAAAGCAGGCAAATATGTAGGGTGCGAAAGGAGAGTAGATCCGAGCGAAGTAGGAGACCAGAGAGAGTGCGACGGCACATAAAAGGACATGCTCACTTCGAATAGTGTTCGGTACACTGAAGCCAATTAAGTGTGGTATCAAGTCTAATGAGAGTTGGCAATTAAAATGAAAGGATCGGGTCAGGTAGCCGAGCCAAGTAATCAATCTGATGCAAGTCACGCGAGGTATAGCGACCCATGAAATATTTCCTCCGATTGTTTGGTAACGTATAGCGGCATTTCAGTCGGTTATCTGATCATATTGTTCAGCTAAATGGAAGTTAAGAGGTCTGCTTGTTTTTAGTACCCCACAAAATTCACATTATGGATAAACTTTTGCTCATGAATGGCAAGATTAGGCAATATCGGATAGAAGCAGGCATTCACTTAGTCCAACCAGAGCCACTGGCTTAACCCTTCCGTTATCAGCGACTGGAAGACTGGTTTGTCAACGGAAGGATAGGCAACTTTGTTAAGTTTCTTCTAGAAATCCTAATGCTGAAAATCCGGGTGGGAAACAATCCCCTTTCCCATGACATCATAAAACTTCATACCGAACATTTATAAAGCGAAACTAAGACAAGGTAGAATAAGGGGTTCAACAAAATAGTTACTAAATAGATAGTATGATGTGATCCTTCCAAGCGGATGCAGCATGATTACGACGGACGATCACGATAGGACTAAAGTCATAAGTTGTTTGTGCACATACAGCAGGGGTTTGCGAAAAATACTCGCGAGCGCTTTCTCCAATGCAAGTATGCGGCACATGCCTAAGTGAAGCGGGCATCTCTCACACAACAAATGGGTGAGTCTACTGAAGCCGATGCTCGATTATAGCGCTGGTACATGTTATGTTTTATCCTGGAATAAGCCACACTGAGTGATGACCGCGGAGGCGTTCAAACAAATTTCTTTCGGTGCGGCCTGGATAAATTGTTTCATACGAACGGGTAAATTGATAAACCCAGAAGGAAGCGACGTCCACAGACAGTCTAACCTCAAACTGCAAATGCGTAGGCTTCCCACATGTATTGAAAACGTTCATAAGATAATCCAAGTTTAGCTCCGTCTGTATTACTGCTGGTGTGGAAGATGGAAAATGACGTTTGATAGAAAGTGCAAACACGATTGCTTCAGCGATCGGTCCCGCACAGATGTATTCACTTTTTGAGGCTAATATATTCAAGTTACTACAGAGTAGAAGAGGGTTTCTGTATTGCTCGCCGCACCACTGAAATCCACGACCATCGGTTTCATCTTGGTTTGGACTTATCAGGTAGAGATAGCTGGATGTGGCAGTGGAACTCGGCACATCGGGGTTCGCGTATATTGCAATGAACACTAGGCCATTAAGCTCCACGAGCAGAGCTTGATACAGCGGCTAGAAGTTTGTTGTCTGGTTTTGGGGCACCTACCGTGTGTCTTGCATCTGGACACGCCATCTCAATTGTGGCCTCGATTGACGTTGAACAGATCATAAGAGTTTTGACTGCTGTATTCTAGCACTTTCGACTTCAAAGTGGATAGTTAATCAAAGTATCGGGTCCAGGAAAGCCAGTAAACTAATCTCCGGTGTAATTAAATTGCATGGTCATACGTTATACAGACATTCGAATTTTGCTCTTTAACAGACTCCAAAAGAGAAAAATGTTACGGAATAACGCTGAAGAATGTACGAGGCTCCAATACTAGGAATTGATTGAGATTCTTCACGTAACTCATATATTCCAATCAAAACTATACTCTTAAACCTCTCCGGTTACATGGGAGGAAGCTAAATTTCATGCTACCTCTCCAGTGCTCTGGTATGCAGTTACTGACCTGAATTGCCGACAGCACGGGATTTCAAAAGTAATAGCCAATGCAATGTGCCAGAAAAATAACACAAACTTTCGCACCAACCCCTTTGAACCGAAATCCCTTGTATGGTGAATACATGTTCGGATGATAAGTACAGCATTTCGTGATAGAATATGTAAGCCTATGGTTGATCAGAATAATGGATGTATGGCAAAGTAACAAGGTAGTACAGAAGCCATTCTGCGAAGAACCCCATGGGGACAAAGGAAGCACCGAGTTTCTGATCCGATGAGGCGGACGCTGGTCGGAATTTATGCTAGAAACGGATCTCCTTCCCCAGTGTCCGTACTGAGGATAATGGCTGAAAGTAGGAAACTGGAAATGTACGTACCCCGTTTCCCCCGATACAACAGTGCACATCTGTCGCCTAACATTATGCCAGCACACCGACTCCCGCGACGTGCATTGTTTGCGCGCCGGGGGTGTGGTTGGAACAGGAGAAGGTGAGGCCAAACGTTGACTTGGTCGAGAGACATGAAAACCCTCAATTGGAAGTTGGCGTCGGTTGGTGCATCCCGACTGTCTGGCTGGGGTCCTAAGGACAATGAACACGTTTGGTTGGACACTTGCTGATATGGCGAAGTACCGACCCAAATGGTGTTTGTGTTGTGAGTTTCTTTGTCTATATCCCTCCCTTTAGGTTCCCCTTTCAATCCGGTTCTCATACAAAACGCATGAGATAACATTTAACATGACAGCTTTTATAGTGTAATTTATGTAATTTGTAGTGTAATTTTTCGGTCTCTTATCTCTTTGTATTGCTGCACATTAGCTGAGGTGCGTTTCTCACCCTCAGCTAAGGTGTACTGATGATGATGATGACGATGATGATGATGACGATGATGATGACGATGATGATTACGACGACGATGATGATGTTAATGTCCCCTAACACGTGCGTCTACGCCTACTGAATGTTGTGAAATTGCTTTTATTCAGATCCTCTCTATACACGCCGTACATTTGAGTAACTTGCTCGGTGGAGAACAGCCACCATACAAAATTCCATTGCTTAGCATCAACGCAAGTGCTTACTCACTGGATAGATTCCTACGGGCACGAACTTACGTTGCACACACAATCCATTAACTAGCTTCCGATGACCCACAGTCACGTGGCTAGGCATCTGCCTCTAAAATCCGCAGTATTATATGCTACTCCGAACACCTGTACGTGTTGCATTATGGAAGAACCGTTATAGTACAACGAAAATGCTGTTTTATACTTCACTACTCCCTTAATACTAGTAGCTCAAAATCTAGTGTAGAGAATTTGTTAGCATTCGAGTTAGGATAGTTAATACGAGCAATGTTGTAAGGTGGGCTGTTTGAAACCATGCACATGTATGTACATGGTCATAGAAGGATAGAGCAACTAACCTGTTGACAGATGCTGTCAACAAGTCCTTCAGGGATGACCAATTCACTGAACAGTGTTGAAGCGTCATTGCCAAGGCATTTAAGTTAGATTAGCGCTAGAACCAACGATAACATGTATATGTGGTACGATGTTGCAATCAGACTGACCAATTAAAGCAGTAAGCAACCCTGAGACTGAAGGTTGGCAAGCAAACAGAAAAAATGCGCAGTAGTTGGTTCGCTATTGCAATACCCGCAAATCACATCATACTGGTGGGCTGTAGATGAGTGGTAGTATTGAGGTTCACCAGGGATTATTCCTTTGGAAGCCGTAAGTTTAATCAGATCAGACACGATATCATAGATTCACTGTGACTACCTCCTAAAGAAAAGAAGATAAACTTCAACCGGACGTCTTCGTCTTTGTTAGCATTCCTATTAGGACGCGATAGACGATGTAACACGCTCAAATCATGGCTATTAGTAAGCGACTTCTGGTCAGAGCGCAGTTCGTGACAACTTCAGTAAAATTATGCTTCCTTAGCTAGGCTTTTCAAAAAGGAAGTGAGCACTTTGGTGTTACTCCTGCTAACACTGATGCCCCACTACCGGTTTCGTCCTCGTTTGGACTAATCGGGTAGATACGGCCTGAGCTGGAAGTGGAAATGAGCATGCTAACCTGGCTTTGACAAATGTCCATCGAACTCATGTCCCCATCACGCAAAAAAGGACCCACGGAAACGAGTCACTGGTATCATGAGGCAAACTGGCCGTTTTAAAGGCGAAACAATCTAGACTGACAAAGCGTTCTGAGAGCAAATAAACGTAAACTGGCATAAGGCGATCTTGATAGAGTCTATGGCTGTCTTCCGAATTGCATTTTTCTGCTTCCAAGCGACGGACAGTGCACGTTGCAGGATGAGTAAGGGTCAACCTCGCAGTGTAAAGTTAAGATGACAACCACATGATGGAGCCACGTGATTCAACTCATTGTGACAGAAAGACGCACCAATGAAGCAGAAACTTTAGTCTGCCAGCCTACTTACACAGGCGAACAGGTATGAGTCGTGTTTCCTTCCCACGATGCACCACATTTTATGCAGTCCGCTCGCGATAAAGCTGTGCGGATAGGCGGTCTACGCTGTTGAATAATTGTTGCATGTTTCACCGCATATATCCGCTTCTGTCATTCCCATTCTGGTTGGCTAGGATTCATTCTATAGTTTGTAGCTTGCTTAGTTGTGGCTGCATCACTCTGACTGGGGTCAGTCCTGGAGGCTCCAGTATCAAGTTATTCGTCTGATAGATTGCGCGATCGACCAATGTCTTGTATGTTCTTCTCAGTTCAGGCTCGAGACCCAGTCTCATGTAGTTCTACCAGGCCCGAGGTGCGCAACCTGGTCTCCGCTTATCTCTGGCTCCACCTGTTCCAGTTTTCGTGGTATTCCTGTCTTCCGGGTAAACATTGTTGAAGACCAAATACAATAACGCAAATAATAGGCAACAATGGTAGATTTTACGGTGTCCCATAGGGAGAAGGGAGTTTAACATTGATTGTAAGGCGACCAGAAAGCCGTCTCATTGATACCAACTAATTACAGAAGGAGAGCCAGGAGCCGCTTGAGGTTGCTAAGGTGTATGCTTCCTGATGCTAAATGTTTCTCACTGTATTCGGTCATATAGTAGGCGTTTTCGGGATTTAACTTTACATAACAGTGATTTACCAGTCAACATACTGACGCCCTGAATTTGATGACGGTATTGCAGACAAGCGAAATCTGTGGCTGAGTGCGAAGTGCAGTCCATGGGCAAATAAGACCATTCAGGCAAACCAGTCCAACCTATAAGCCGGTCGACAATCTTATGAGATTTCAACATGTACTCGATCCTGTTTCCAACATAGTGAACAGACTACGGGGGCGTTATAAGTATGTATTGCGATGACCATTCAATAAATCCACGTATGATGTGTTTTCTGCCACAAACGTTAGGCAGTTGGGGCCAGATAACCCTGTATTATAAACTATAAAGTTACGCCACGTCCAATAGCCGTTAACTAAGTCGAGTAAGTTCAGTGTGTTTACAGATGGGCGGCCGCTCCCTACTGGTTGGTATGGTTAACTACCCCGTAACAAAGTAGAGAAGTGAAGTATGAAAATTAGTTAAAATGATGCTTGCTTTCACGAGCATGGGTCTGTTTGGCACATATTTTGTCTATCCCATGGAACTAGCCTTTGCAAAGGAATTGTGGGGAATTGCGCCCTCATGAATCGAGACATCTGGAATGGTATTTTTGTGGGGATAATGAAAACTCCATCGTTCCTTTTACTTTGACAGATAACAGAGACAGTTAAAATGCGTGAGAAGACAGTCTCCATCTTATCGTCATACAAACGCTTGACTCTTCGCGATTCTCAACGGTCTCACATGGACAGCGACTGTCTCTAGACGAGGCAACCGAAAACCACCGATTTGCGTCAACCACGTGTATGACTTATTCCTTTCACAAAAGCCCAATTATCTCAGATGCACTTGATGCTATGCAACACATTTCTCCTATCCATTCAACAGTTTCCATCCTTTCAGAGTTCAACTGCATGTGTCATTTATTTTTGAAGTATGAAAAACAGAACATCTTCACAGTGTATTCTGTAATCAAGATTCACACATTTTATGTACATACTTGGTTTGTTCGTTCCTGATATAAACAGTCTTGTTCACGCGGTTAGATTGAGTATACAATACGCACTTTCAGAAAATGGAGTCTCAGGTTAGCAGAAATCATCGAAAAGTTAGACAATGACGAAGAAATGGGGAGAACTTATTTATTGGGTTGTAGATAGCAGAGGGAGAACCCTTGTCAGCTCCGACAGTGTTCTCTAATGCATGTTGGAATGTTGTGTTCAGTGAAGAATGCCAATAAACTCGAGTTATTGTAGGAACATCGGAAACCCCATAACATCGTGGAATGTTCCGCCTAAGCTGAAACAACGATTCAACGGCAATGTGGAACACTCGCACAAAGCGTATGAAAATTTCAATTCATACTTGCTGACCAAGATCCTTAGTGTGGGTAACGCAAGTTCGAGGGACCCATTGGTGCGGATTGGTTCCAACGCAAATCCTAGTTCACATCATCATCGACTACGTCACAGAGAGTGCCTATTCACATTTTCTTTTCCATTTCGAAACTTGAGGGTGGAATTGATGGAAGAAGTCCACCGCATCCTCCCCATTTCTAATCCTTCGAGAGGGCCCGTTGCAAATCACACCTACTTGGCAATTACACTTGCACAACTGGTGTGGTCAAACGACTCCATTCATCGGGAAAGGTGAATCTCCATCCACGTGTCTTCTTAGGTAGTAGTGAAAGTAGGGATTTGGATTAAGCTACCGAAGGAGATTCTTCACAGGCATTATGATCGAGAAAATTCCTTTGGAAGGATCGAGTAACGCAATTCCACCAGGATCAAATCAACAACAGAGGCGGAATTGAATAATGGTACTATTTACAAGCAAACTAGTAGGCATAAAGAGTACATACTGCCACAACAACAACAACAACAACAGCAACAACAACAACAACAACAACAACAACAAACAACAGTTCCAGCTCAAATCACCTACGGTAGCAAGCTCTTTGGTCTGAAAGTTAACAAGCAAGGCTTCAGAGTCACCGGGGTACAGAGTGACGGAACAACAATGCACAACATTGTCATGAGAAAAGCGAAATGACGGAACTGATTAATTCCACGAAGATAACGCGGGCAAGGAAAGCAGTGGTGCCAGTCAGGTTGTAAGCGTTCCACAATGTGGTCATAGATGCGCATAAACAGATGATGGGGGTGCCAGATAATATTAATCGATGCAGAACCGGAGTGTAAATGCAATTGGGGGTTCACCGAAAGCTTGTGTCAAATGTGCACGAACTTTATAGGAAAGTTCACTTTAGGTGGATTGTTAATCGTGTTAGTGTGTGACCGTATTACTTGAGACACACAGACTGTGAGTTAGTCCATTAGGCCTAGTTTTGGCTGATATCTTTATGGGTCCCTTGGAAAACACCGTCCTACGTTCTTATATACAGAATGTACACTTTTATGGCAAGTATATGAACGATACCTTTGTGGTTGTCGACACATCTCAGCAGGCGGCGTATCTACCGGAAACGATGAATAAGTGTCATCTCGCGATCAAATTCAGGGTAGAAAACGAATCCGACGGATCCTTCCATTTCTGAAAGCTAGACGGTACACTCGTTCGGTCTGTGTACAGAAAACCAACATGGAAGCGAGAGTACCTGAACTTTAATAGCTTCTGCCTTATGAACTGCAAGCGAACTTTTGATAGAGTTCGTCAAATTGGCTCTTCGGAGACTATAGAAGGTGAACTGGAACGCATCACCACGACACTACAAAAGAATGGATATCCCAAGCGATTTGTGGCACGGTAGGCGAACTTATAGCCGAAGGATAAACCATCAACAGAAGTTCCAAAGAGAAAGGTATTTATTACGCTGCCATTTAAAGGGGACCAGTAGACAGAAGATGTCGGCAGTGTCTTCGTCAATCTAACAAAAAGTGCTTTTACGATGCTGAGCTAGTGACATTGCACCAAATCAGGAGGCTGCTATGCATATCCAATCTGGACAGATTGGACTCTCAAGTTACCGCTTCGTGCATAGACCTATTCTCCTATACTTGCGGTAGCAAGTACGTTGGCAGAACTGTGAAAAGTCTATCAGCGAGGATTGCAGAACACGTCCCCCGATACATGGTCGCAAATGGCCCGAAACTACTCACTAGCTCTATTGCACGCTATGTACTTGATTGCCTTGTGTGCGAAAACCCACGTGGCGAGTTTAAGGTAATCGACAAACAAAACAGTCTCCGTCTAATTCAGTTCGCCGAGGCCTCGGCGATTCGCCGGTTGAAATCATGTCTGTGCAAACAAACGGACTTCGTGTCCAGCCTTGCCCTACCCTGGTTAGGCTAATGTCATCTTTCCTCTGACCGGGTCACGTAAAACTCACGGATTTTCGACCGCTTTAAATTTTCGTTGATAACACTGCAACTTGATCACCCTTTCTATGTAGCCTATCCCTTTCACAAAATGTTTGTAAACAGCTGAAGAGAACACATACAAGTACTGAATTCAGTATATCCTGTTAGATGTGGTTTCTTCTTGCTCTTTTGAAATTCGTGAACGGAAATGCTTGTATGGTCTGTGAAGGCTAACTTGCCTTAGCAGCAACCGACTAACAAGCAGAAGATTAAAGAGACCGGAAATATGGATATTTCAAACAAGTAACGTGCCCATTTAGGATGATGTAGAACAGTAGCAAGAGCAGTACGTGGTGGCTTAGGGATCAAGGCGTCAGCTGTCAGCCACTACGTCGTTCAGGTTCCCAGCTTCGATTATCTTTACACAGTGGGTTGGAACAACGATAGACCCGGTCGCGGAATGCGGAGATGGGAGTGAGCAGCATTATTAATGTTTCCATAAAGCGACAGGGTCACACAAAAGTGTGTCGATATGCAGAAAACAATCCATGGGTGAGATGAAGAGAGCGCTTCTAAAACAGAGCTGCATGAGTGTGTGTGTGTGCGTGTGCATACATAAGGGGTGTAGTTGAAATTAATATGACCGAAGATTGGAGAACGTGGGGAAAAGGGGATAGAGTTCGGCTCCACGATGTAAGACATACCTTATCCCGCGGAGTCAATCGAGTCCATGGCTTATCGGCCCGACGATCGTACACGTCTGCCTCTGTGATTTCCACGTAATCGTTGAAGCGTATAATTCGACGTTGCTGCAACTCCTTCACCGTCGGACGCGTGGAGAGCTAGTGAGAAAAGACCAAGATTCGTTTAGTCAGACGCATATCAGCGAGGAGTTCAAATGTCATTCGAGGACGATTGGAATCCGAACTGACAACTTTTAAAGATGAAATACAGTAAGACAGAAATTCCAGAGCACCGAAGGACTTAAACCAACCTTGTCAACACGCAGTCATTCAAGGGGGAGAATAGAGAGGATAAAGTTAGTCAAAGAAAAAATACGAGTTTCCGTGAGGACAAAAGTGGCCTACAAGGGACATAAACAGAAAAGTAGAACGTGGGAAACCGCGCGGTGATACCGGACCAACAGACGAATGGTTACACTAGAGTGCCGATAATCATGGCGGAAAATTCCAATGTCATTGTCCACATAGTACCGCATATTACCGTGTATAAGCAGAGGAATTTTGGACACTTTTTCATGTCTGTAGTGCGGGGGGGGGGTCGGCTTGTACAAAGATGATGCGCAATTTGAAAAATCAAATGCAAAAGCCAACCAGAAGTTCACTGCTTACTTATGCCCCTATCTTGTCTTAGCACCACTCGCTAGTGACAGAGGGTATCCCAGGCAGGGATTTGAAGTGCCTATAGGTATCTTGAACATTTGACTTTCGCAACGGATGGCAGTAACAGAAACATACTGAGTATACAGAATCGAACACCATTACAACAATCACATTGGAAAAAGACATGACAGAACAGCACGTTCGGTAGATTTTATAGGCGCACATATCCAGACGCTGTACAATGGTATCAAAATAACTAGAATCCTTTGAAACTGGAATCCGAGTCAGAATCGCTAAACAGTTTCTGGTACTGGTCGTCTGTCATTGACAAGTCAGGGTGAATATCGTCATCTGTGCGGTTCAAATCTAAATTCTGGCGGCTCTAAGCTCTATGAAGTGCGAGCATAACATATCAGGTCGCCGGAACTGTCCAATATTAGAGCAACTTTCGCTTGAGGATACCCAAGTGAGAGCAGGTGAAGTCAACATCGTGAGAAACAAGTTCGTTTCGCTTTTTGCTGATTTTGGACAAATTTGACATTGCAAAGTCATACGGTCGGCTGACACACGGTAATATACGGTAACTGTTTTACTGCCGTGTATTCTCAGACAGTCAAATTCATACATTCAGCAATAGGATCTAACGAACGATGATCATAAGTAATTGGAAACTGTGGCAGTTGAGGACCCTTGCTTCCAGTGACAGCGACTACCACGGCAAGTAAAGGATTGTCATGTGAAGTTGTTCTTATCGTCTGGGATTCAGCCCCCGTGTGGCGGAAGGCTTAAGGAATCGGAGCAGGCTTCGACCATAGCGCTTGCTGAAAACTACGAAGATGGTTTTTGCCCATTGCGCAATGGAGCAAGTGCCGGGCGACCGAACAATTGGGTTAAACTAGGTCTACTCAATGCTAAACACATCGGAATGTGCTTCATAATGGTAATTGACGATCATCTCCTCCCAGCGAGGTCCGTGTCTAAGTCGGATTCATGCGGCAGCTTATTAATCTGGTGTAGCTATGTACAGTAGCAACTTTGTATGGATCAGTGTAACTCGAAGCAAAATATTTTATCTTTTGGTTCTTCCGTGATTAACTGACATTCCCACCCGTTAGGCTGATAGATTTGTTTAGAGTGACCAGTGTCAACTAGCGTGAGTACAATAAACTGTAGGTCACTTTTGAATGATTCTTCCAAGAGCATATTCAGTGACTTCTATAGAAAATTGTGCAAAATTAGATCGTCTTATGGTTGCTCATCGAAGTTACTACTGCGGAATTGTAAACAAGGGCGCGTCCAACTTAGTGTATCGTAACGCGATCTTAAAGAACGAGTCGCCTGGTCTGCCTTTTACAGCAATGTCTACGAAATGAAACGCGTCCGTAGAATCGCTTTCCATTGTGAATGCGCTTTCACGATACAAATTGCTCAAGATTTAAGGATTCAAATAATAAGGATACAGTCATCAGATCTAGACTCAATCAGACGGTCATAACACGCACGGAAGAGCAATGCAAGGCCATTTCATCCTCTTAGAAATTGTCAACAGTGCGCATTCCATCTGGTCCTTGTGGGACCCGAAAGGCTCCTACAGTGCTTCTTCGTAAGTGTTATGACTGTCTGACTGAGTCTAGATGTGACGAATTCCTACTTATAACATTCAACTCCTCATAGTCCTCATTTGTAACTCAAAAAACGAATGAAATTCGATTTATCCCGTGAAATGTTGTTTGTTCTTGATAGCCGAAAGCAAGCTGATGTTCAACAAAACGTTGAGGAGTGTTCAAGAGCGGAATATGGTTGGCAGTAAGGTTTAGATTGGTCTTGTCCCATGCGTCTAGGGTACATAAACGATACATTCGATCGACACGCCACGGTGGTTCGATACGACTTTTCCGTCTAGCTTCAGAGCCAATACGACAGCGATTCCCAGGGCAATATTATTTACAACGATTGCAAAATGTCAACCACACCCACCAGGATGTGCAAGAAAGACGAGATGTTCGGGTAGGTGGGTAAAGAGTGGAATTTCGAGTATGCATTGCTAAGTGATTTATTGATCACAAAGTTAGAATTTCAATAGAGAACAAAGAGATCAGACGGGAGTCACAGAAACGGCTTTTCTTCCCCCCAGAGCGTGGTTCCGTGTTCCACAGTAATTCGAACCCATTAAGCGAAATCATCGTCGCACATTTCCACATAGATGGGTGGCAACTGCGAGATCATTCTGAGAATCAGTATCCATACATCATCATCCCAGAATGCGAAGCAGATGGTTACGCTCGAACCAAACGCTTGGTGATCAAGCACAATGATCCAAAGAGGCGAATGATGGGACGTTATTTCCCTCGGGATAGAGGTATTTGATCAGGGCAACGCAAAGACATGATCGACTTGTTTGCTTCAAACACAAAACGACCGGATTCGTCTATGAGTGAACGTTACAGTTTTACATAGCCGTAACAGGGAATTCAAGTTACGACGTCGTGACTACCGGCTGAGTACTCTAACACACACGGCGAGTGATACGAAACTCGATGGAGAACGAAGCGGCCTGCTTGTACGGCATGTTTGTGTACGTATCAGTGAGGCTGAGAAGGTTGGTCATAATTCTATGCAAGGTAGGTAGATCGGTGAGTCCGGATACAAACCAGTGAACGATCAACAAGACACTTCGATGTGTTCCCACAAACGGGGTCAGCTGACCAGTTCGCTCCCACGAAATCGAATTGCACTTAACTTCTTCCGAATGTATGGATTCGTAATCGGTTCCAAGCCCATTTCGAGGTGCTCAACTGACCATTCATTCTTCTCTGCGGTAACAGGACTACGTCCTTTAGACCAGAAAATCTTCACCTCGTTCCGGTTTTGGCCCATTGTTTCCTACGGAGCAAGTGTATCCACAGAAAGCAGCGGTACAAACGAGTTCCATGACTAGATTAGTTCGTTAGGTTGTTAATATCAAGATGTATTGGGCACGTGTTAAGTATGTCCACCTGCCAATACCCGAGAAAAACCATAATTTTTACCGAAAGAGTACGGCTCGAATGTGGCGATTGTTGACATGGCCGCGGGGTATTGAAGCCCAAACATCGAGGTCCTGATTAGTATCGTCTTCCAGACTAAGATTTCATCGACACACCCTGTGCATGGCTGAAGGCAGCTTTAAGGGAGTTAGGAAGGCAAAAATCACAATCAGTTCGTTTGCTGACGTTCTTCAGCTAAACAGTTGGGTAGAGTTTCTATGACGCTGAGCTTTTTGTGGACTAAAGTGGAGTATTCCGAGGACCAGTGGAGACTTCAAAGGAACAGTTTCACCGATAAGGTATCATCTTCGAACAATAGCCAGGTGCATGAAGTTAGCAAAGTTGAAGCTTGGGGGATATCGGGTTAACATTAGAACACTTACCCTCAGTGGCAAGGATCATCGTAGTTGTGTGAAAGTGAAGCGTTAGAGTGTAGTGCCGGAACATTACTGTTCAGGACAACAACGGCTAACCCATCAGGCCACTTCGTGTACGTTTGTAGAAGCGCAGATAATTTTGCAGTGGTGAGTGAGAAACGAGCACGGTTAGTGAGTTAAGTGTTCATAAAACGCACGTATTCCATTGATGGGTAGTGTACAGTGCGTCTACGGCTTCACGCGAATGCGTACACAGTCCGAGTGGGATGCATGCTGGGAATGAGAGGGTTGTATTTATAGTAAACATTTTGTGTTCAAGTAGGGTGCGAAATGCATGGCCAGCCCGTAGCCTAAAGGAACACAAGCCTGCCTTGTAATCTGACGACGCGGGTTCGAGTCGGCGTGGTGGACCACGCTACCCTCGCAGTATCCTCAGCCCCACGTACGACTGGTGGTGGTTTCGCGGCAGCGAAGCTACGGTACCGCAAAGTGGTGTACTGCTGGTACCTATCTCCTTTTTAATGAAATGCACGAGTAGAGATATGGGTAGAGCAGCGCAAGTAATTCATAAGCATATACTGTAGACGTGGATATCGAGTGGTTATACAAACTCTCAGGCACAGGCTGATCTGGACGTAGACGCCACCAACCAAACTGGGATTGCCCATTGACTGTTGTTGGGCCTTTAAATCGGTTGTTGCTATTTTCCGTGGAACACCGTCTTTTCAGTATCTAATGCGGATTCAGTGGTTTTCTCCGCATTGCCTCTGATTACACATCTCAAATGTCACCGACGCCGTCCTACAGTGTTAATTATTAAAACAAGACGTCCAGATACTATGCCTAGTATAAAATGTATGGATTTTGGTCATAAAATCGCAAATACATCTGAACGGATTGCTGTTTCGGTACAGGGAAGAAGCGCCGTACTGATTGAAGAACTGGCCTTCTACGCTGCACATGACGAAAATCCAGATGGTTCACTCCAGAAATAAGCGTTATTTGCCCATGGAGGGATTACTTATTCAAGTGACACCTGCGTACCGTGTTCCTTGTTTATATTCATACAATTGTACATTTCTTATGATGTAAATTCAGCCCATCCTCAGTCGGTATTGTAAAATGCTGAAAATGTGCCCATCTGGACACATGATATTTAATTTGGCTTGACTCTAATGTGGTTCTTAATGGGAGTATTTTGTACGATCGGGCACTGAGCGGGAGTGCGGATGGATCTATATCATTACCATTACAGATGGGAACCGAGACGATCTTGGTCGTCGCTAAACAAGCTGATTTGAGAGAAGAGATTCATATAAAATAGTTACAGTGCGATCACGAAACCCAGACGTGAAATGCGCTTAATAACGAGTATCTTTGAAGCATTTCCAATGCCAAATAATGGTCACTAGGGAATGTTTCAGCCAGAGATGTACAGGAAGTGCTGGACAGTAAAGTTCCACGTATACTCTGTGCGCAGACTCAACAGTTACCACGGTGTCCATGGCAGTCGCTCAAATCAGCACAGAAGCGATGGTAAAAAGGTGTCTAATAAGTGAGCTCAAGTTTGGTCGCGACATTGCAAACTCCGTTCCTGGTTGGAAGACGCCAGAGCATGAACAGCTTCAGACATTACAGTACCCGGAAGTCATACAGGTCGTGGGGATGTCGAAATCTGGCGGCAGCAGCCGTGTCATGGAAGCCAATCTACCTAATGCCTGTGCACCGGCGCAAGTGCCACGTGGTACAACTGCAATAGGCTGCGAAATGTGCAAGTTGATGGAATGCAGCTCATGTTATCTCCTTTACGGATAAAGAAGGCTGAGATGAACACTAACGCAGATAATTTGGTGACCTGCACATTACGCACAACCACAAACGGGCGGTGATCGTGCGAAAAGAGAGAGAGTGGGGGATCGGTGAAGTAGCTTCACTGTGGCTTTCAATGAGGCCCACAACGAAGTTAGCACCGCCACATATCCGTTGCACAGGTAATGCAGCTGCGGGAGAAAACCAAATGAACCATGGAGCTTTACGATTCCTCAGACCAGGTAAACGAGATCAGCAAGTATTGGGCGGGCGTACGTGGCATGTATGCCGAAGTCGACGAAACCGTTAGTGTTATCATTCATCGAATGTATTGACCTAATCAGCATCGCCTACTACTCGTATGAGCATCATTGGGAATCCGCCCGCGTCACTGGATAGCGGCGATGCTGCGTGGGTAACTCTGGTGAACGACCTGAATACATTCAAACCCATCTGACAAGTGGAACTAGATTTCACAATAGTAGGGGAGAATTGTCCTCACTGCGGTCATGTATGCACGGACGGAGGAGAATGCTTCTCTGGTATCAGAGGAGTCGTAGATCTGCTGTGGTAGTCTCATATTTGCCATTGATATCCGTACATTTACTTGACTGACATATGTGTAGTAAACTTGATGTGTGTACACAACACAACCTGCCAAAAACAAGCTACTATCAAGTAGATGGTGAGAACACCGTGAACCAAAGATGCCAGAGCCAACTCAACAAGACAGTCTGGTGCTATTAAGTAGGGCAAAAAAGCGACCAAGACAGATAGCCGTTTGGTGTGATGAAACAACTGGCCCAACTAGGTACCGGATTAGATAAATACAGAATGGAAGTGCAAACCGAAGTGGTGTTGGTTATGCAAAACCAATGAGAGACCGCGCTCATCGCCTGACCAAAGGCAATAGACTTAAAAACAAAAAGCTCATGGGAATACAAGATGGAAAATAATAGCCTAATAATGTTTCGACCAGTCGTTTGATCACCAGCGCCCTGAATAAGTGACCGAGTTAGGTCGAGACCGAAAACGATGACTGCTAATTCCGATCGCAAAATTTTCGATCGGAATGGAGAGGATTGTGAGAAAAGCCGAGAGGATGAAGTAGCTGGCAGGCAGGGTGCAGCTTATCGAAGTAAACAGCAGCGTTCATCCTTAAGACAAGGAGCGGATAAGAGGACAGGAGACGTGTCCCCAGGAAACGAACAGTCTACAAAACCAAGAGAGGGAGAAGAAAAGAAGGGGACAAATCCAGGATGCTTACCTTTCGAGTAAGTAGACGTTTCTTCTCCTCCTTCGCTTTCATTCGCATCTCTTCCGTCTCGGCTATTATTGAAACGAGGGACAGAGACAGGTAAAAGGGTGAGGTCCATTGGTTAAGCGAACAAGAGCATTTCTACCCCATTTAATGAAGCCGTGAAAAAGAAATGCAGCAAGCGATATGAGACAACAAACAAATACTGGAAGAAAACTCCGGTCGCACCCTAACAGATCGGAGTGGACGCGAAATGTGCATAGTGTCGGCAAGGTTTGGTGCAATAACATGGCTGATTCGACGTCCACCATGTCTCAGGAGCATATTGAAATGCGGTGTCGCTGCATCTGACACCACCAGCTCGTACAGAATGGTCTTAGCTGGTGACACTACTGAGAACGGCCCGATATCGTGGTGCGCGTTCTGACGATGACGAAAACTACGCGTACCTAGAGGTAGCTAACCAGAAAGATGATTATAAACAGGCATATACGATGTTAGAGATGCGAAGTGCTACCTATTTGAATCAAGAGCTTTATAAAGAGGAGGAACCCAGTGAAGTGGAGGGGATGCATTTTAGCAATGCGGGAAGTGTTGACCGAAGTCAGAAATCCACCGAAAAACCCCACGAAATGGAGAACGAAAGTGCCCAATATAGCGCATGTTCGGTTTAGATGGAGAAGCCGAAAATCTCGAAGTGTTATTATGCGGCCGAACTTGTGCTAATGTACCAAGTAAGGTAGCTGCTATGTAAATCCAACCTTGACAAGCCAGGCATTATAGTTACCGCCTCATGTGTTTACCTCTTTCATTGTACTTGTGATAGCAAGTACGTAGGCCGCACAGAGAGAAGGTTGTCAATTAGAATTTCAGTGCACATTCCACGTAATATGGTCGCGAACGGTCCCAAGCTGCCAGCAAGCTCCACTGCTCAACACAACCTAGACTGCTCTGTATGTCAAAATCCTCAAGAGTCGTTCAGGAGAATTAACCGACAGAGGACTCCTCCCCTGATTTAGTTTGCTGAAGCTTCAACAATTTGGCGGCTAAAACCTAATTTATGCAGTGAGTTTGCGAATAGCCTTACCTTGCCTCGGTAAATTTTGCTCTTTATTTTGATGGTTTCAAATTTAAATTGTATGACCTTGAAAATTGTTTCGTTTAAACGCAAAACCATTTTCCATGGATTGTAGGTTAACAGCTAATGCGAATATGCGAAATCTCTGAATTCAAAGTATCCTGTTGAAATGCTGTTCCATCTTACCATTTAAAAATTTATCAAAGGAAAGTCCTGCATGAAAATTGTATGTGGTTAGATCTGCCGACAAAATGTGGCAAGTAAGAATAGAGATGCTTTGAAAGGTGAAATGATAAACTCTTTCCAAGGGGAAGAATACACAAAATATGGATCAAATGTTGATGGGCATCCGATATAGATCAAAGCCTGATAAGAAATAAGCAGGAAACAAATATAAATTTCTGACAAAATAGATCCCAAACTCTGCTGAACTGGCGCGTAATTTCGCTAGCCGTAACGTGTCTGAAGTTTTCGACTCGTTTGTACTTTGCCAGTGAAAAAAGTTCAAACGCTTCAAGAAGAACTGCCAGGATAGTGTGTTTACTTTGCCAGTAAGAGGGTGGTCAATTTGACGGTGAAAAGCTTTACCTGATTGGAAAAATATCCCATTGACAGAAATTGGTGAAGAATTTCATCGTCAGTGGTTCACCACCACCAAGGTAGCGTATATCGATGAAAATATATAGACGAAACTGTGGGATAATAGCACAAGAACCGTAGCATAGATTGGCATGGAGCATTAGGCAAGCCGTGAGCACTGCCATGTTTGGCTGAGCAGAGAAGTTCGGGCGCAGTGGGGAAGTAAACGCAAACAAAGCGAGTGAAACCGATCCGTTGCATCACGACCTCATATATACCATATTCAATTCTAAGCGTGCTAAGAATGCAAGGCAGATCAGACGAGTTGTGTGTTGGAGAGCCTAGGTCTAAATAGTATAGCAGCTCGAATATAGAAACTCAGGCTTATTGCAGACATCCTTCGTGGTACCTTTCTGACTCGCAGTCCCGCCGCGCCCCTTCATTCACAACGTATCGGCGGAGGTAGATTTTTGGACAACGCGTCCTTCGTCTTGTTGATCTGTGCATCACGCTTCCTTCACCTGCGGCGATACACGATTTCTCTGACTTCCTTGCGCTTCCTCGTTTCCACACATAGTATTGGGCAATACTGCACCAAACGCGTGACAGTTAGAGAGTGAGTTCCACTTGCTGAATGGGTTTCCCTTATGTCTGCAGCACAATCATGTTAAGTTTATCGGATCGAATGGGAGAATCAGCTGTGACATGCTAATGCCAACTATTATAAGGATTTGTAATGGCGCAATTTTATCGGCTGGTCGAATGAGAGAAAAAAGGACTAGAAAAATACTTTTCCCAAGCTGCGGATGAAGCGCGTTATAGCGCTGCCTCTATACATAGTCTAATGTCATGACTCGCTGACTCATAAGAGGGAAATTATGGATCCGAATCCAGCAGGATCAAGCGGATGCACACAGTTGAAAAGTCGCCAACAGGGAGAAAGCGCTATGCAGCGCCTTTATAAATGTGTAGTGAAGTGCCGTCTGAGTTTGTCTACGGCGAATCAATACAAAAATACTAAAATCCCACTAGCACCAGCCTGGTGGTTTTAGTGAGTAACATTGGAGAACCGCCAGTAAATGAGTCTGGCATTGATGATCAGTATCAAGTTGATGGAAGGAGTACACGTTCAACCCAAGAGTGTTTCGAGCTGCGCAGAGAGAGAGAGAGCTTCAATGAGCCGCGTTTCATACTAGTAAATTCCAACTTCTTAATTTCACGACAAATGCCCGCAGCAAAACATAAGGTAGGGAATCGGTTAGCAATTTCGGATTAGCGCCTAGAAGGATACATGCAGAGCAGAGGTGACTTGAGACAAGAGCTAAACTGCATCCCGCATCTTGAAAGCACGCGTGGTAGTACGACGACCTGGGTTAGAGAACCATATAACAGAAAAGGTGAAAACGCGTGTCTTCTCACATGCAACAAATAGATCAACATGTACCAAAACAAAATGACACATCACTCAATCATGAACTTACTGTACAGTATGTTTTTCTGCTCCAATTCGCCGACTGTGGGACGTTGACTGAGGCGACGCTCCAAGGTGGCTTCTATTTCAATGCGCATCTCAGCTCGCTGTTCAGGAGTAATGCTGGGCAATATGTTTTTCTCAATCAAGTCATCCGACGTCGGTCGAGTCTCCAAGAAGCGGCCAATGCGATCGGCGCGTTTGAGCCATAAGTCACGCTCCAGTCGGCGTTTGATTGCCAGATTGGCGGGAGAGGTAACAGGCGAACTGCGATTGTGCAGCTGTTCCTCTTCCTCCTCACTGTCCAAGGGCAGTTGGAATAAAAATCGACAATCGCGACCGAAGGGGTAGGTGGGTCGGCCAGGCAGTTGAGGAGCTACCGCAGAGCGGGAGATAGCTGTGGTCTCTAAGCCTCCGTTGTGCGTAGAAGGCAGGGGGCATTTAAGAGTAACTGGGTTGGCAGGCGATGGTCGCACAGTGGAGTTTGGGGATTTGAAAGTTGCTGAGCTGGATGACGGAGATGGAAATCGTCTATTCCAGGGAGGGTCATGCCTTGATGAAGATGAATAGGGAGTCTTGGGTGAACTTAGCTGAACTACACCAAGCCGATCGGTTAAACGTCTTGGAGTAACTACCGGAGCGATGGAAGGGGATGAAATAGTATTTTGATCAGGGTGTCTGGCACCGTTTGCCAGGCCATTGAGGCGAGGAGGGGAGGAGGCAAAGTGTGACACTGTGGGTTTGAAACATATGGGACCGGGGCGTATGAATCCAGCAGATTCGTCTGTGTACAACTCCGAGTTGGACGGTGAAGAACCCGACGCAGAATCGGATAACAGCGAGCTACCAGGCAGGGAGAGCAGGCTTGGCGAAGTGAAGTGATTGGGAATGGAAGCCGATGACGAAAATAAATTGGAGCAACTTCCGGTGGTGACGGACTCTTCGTCACAAGATGTGTTCGGGCTGAAATGTTACAAGATTGGAGACAACTGACCAAGGGAGATTAAGCATGGAAGCCAAGCTCAAACGGAGGTAAAGGAGGACAAGTTGTGACAAGTATCAGGAAGAAAATTGGATTTTACCGTAAAGATGAGGGTGAATGAAATAAACAAAATACTTAAATGCAACAGTAATTCAAGTTTAGCCAGTTATTGACACGTTGAGCTGGAAAAGGCGTTAACTGAGGGTATCATCAGATGCAGCAGGCACAATCATCAGATAAATGCTTCTCCAAGGTAATTCGTACAATCTGGGGAGGAATTCAAGTGGCCAGAGAACAGCAAAACACGGTACACACACGTTGTTAGAATTCACGAGAATGAGTAAACCGAAGTCAATTGTATACAGTGATCCAACAGCGGTCACGTCTTACTTCACACATTACTTGCCTAAGCGTGCACATGATCAATTGTGCACTAAGCCCAGAGAACCAGTAAAATCATAGGGAAGGGCAGCATCTATTGTAGTGGACCCGAGAAAGAATGTTTACGAGGAACGGAGCGCGATGGTCGTGAGCAAAACTATGGTGTGCGAATACTCACAAAGATTCACTCTGGAATGTGGGGGTAACAGCAACAAAGGTCAAACAGCAAATGTGGAAACAGCGAGTTTGCTAGCGTACAGTCCAGAATCTCGAAAGGATCCTCATGCCTCAAAATGCGAAAGGCCTGCAATTGGTCACGATGCGATGACATCATGGGGATTCTCCACGTGTGTGAACGATAACTTTTAACTAACACGTGGTGGAGTGTGAATCTTATGCAAGCAGTGCTGGATCGATGAGAGTTACTTAAAAGCCCATCACAGCCAAGGCAAAAAAACTAATGGAGGACGTTATTCGCCATACCGAGTCTCGGATAGTGTAAATCACGAGGTAGACAACTGTTCCGTGACGATTGAACCGAGTGCTGATAGCTCGCATCAAGCCTGCTCGACGCGCTCAGTGCTTGGCACCAGGCTGTAAAGGAAATGGCCCGTAGCCGGTATCGTTTCCTGGCTGGACTACCAATCCAAAGTTGGGATGCTGCGCAGTAGTTTGCGAAACAAGGTTGATTATGATGTAGGACAGTAAAAGCGGCATTAAGGCTATGTTGTTGATACCATCTTATCGCACCATAACCAGGTGTTCGTGACTGAGTGGCGCCGGTAGATGTCCTGACTATGGGCTTATACTAGGTCCCTATTCTCTCCTGCAGCAGCGAAGCGCCAAATAAGGAAGCCATCAGCAGTATGGTATATTTTTTGGGCAACATTTCGCTTTTGATACAAAGGCTTAGTCAGGCCAGGTGAATCAGTGTACAATTGGAGTGGCATTTGATACCGAACAGGGACAATGACCGCGATACCTGGTATTTGAGCCAAGGTGACGTTACAGTGCGAGCTCGCGAGGTCACCTTAGGTAGTTTGATCACAGCGGCAATAGCTAGCTGGTTAATAATTACGTATTGTGTATCCGTGGAGAGCAATGGAGTCACAAAACATATCTTGCGTACCGTCGCTCAGGTGATTAAGACAACACATTAGATTAGAGAGAACAAACAAGCCGGAGAACACACAAGTGATAGACGAAAATAGATACCAGTGGAAGATAAAAATCTACCGTAAAGTATCTCGGAGTTTTCTTATCTCACAATCTATCTTGGTCTACACACATTCCTGAAAGTTGAAAATAGCGGGAAGGATCTTTTTCCACGCCCACAGGCTTAAAATGCTTTCCGTTCCCCGTGTCTTTTAATTCGAAGGTTTGTAACTGCATACTGTTATTTTATCAGAACTTCATCAAAAACACGATGTCCTCTTTGTCCGTTCGCTAAGTTTATTTCTCGTTCCTCTGGATAAATGAAAGAACCGCTCATTGATTTTATTGCTGTACTTGAGGTTCGTCGCAGCCAGCTTCCAAATCATATAGTCGTCCACATGCCCAGAAAAGCACTAGAATGCAGTTTCAGCCTATTGGGTATCAGCAGTAGTGCGCATCCATCGGATCCATCAGGTTTGGAACCCATGACCACCAGCGGTTTGAACCGCCAGTCAGTAGCTTATGCCACTGGGCCACGGGGGACAGCGTCGGACCGTCATGAATTACAACCTAACTGCGACCGCTATAGGGTGTCTTATCCTCCACTGTCATGCAAGTTACGAACGTTGAAGAGGACAGGGTTGGCCCGAAAAGACACGTTATATCGCAGTTAGCTTGTAAATAATGACGGTCCGAAGCTGTCCCCCGCGGTCCAGTGGAATAGGCTGCTGACTAGCGGTTCAAGCCGCTGGTGATCATGGGTTTGAACTGGCTGCGACGAACCGTCAACCTTTTATAGCAAAATCCCTACTCATGACTACATCATAAGATATCCGCCCTAACAGTTTCTAAATGCCATGTTGTACATCGTTGCTGTCAGTGGACGTGCTTTCTTTCAGAGCCAACCCTGTCATCTGCAACGTTCGCAAATTGCACGACAGTGGAGGAGAAGACACGCTATATCTTAGTTAGCTTGCAAAACATCACGTTCCGAAGCGGTCACCCTTGACAGTGCCATAAGCTGCTGACTGGCGGTGCAAGCCGCTGGTGGTCATGGGTTCGAATCCTGATGGATCCGATGGATATGCACTACTGATTATGCACAACAGGCTGAAACTGCAGTCCAGTGTTTTTCGTGGGCATGTAAACGACTATGTGTTTTGGAGTTGATCACGACGAACCCACAATTATTTATATCGAAATCACTTATACATGACTACATCAAAATATATCCGTCCTGACAGTTGCTGAATGCTATATCGTACATCGCTGTTGTCAGTGGAGGTCGAGTCATTCGAGGCCAAACCTCTCCTCTGCAACGTTCGTAACTTGCATGACAGTGGAGAATAAGAAGTGCTATATCGCAGCATACTTGCAAGTCATCGCGGTCGAAGCTGTCTTCCGTGGACCGGTGACATAAGCTGCTGACTGGCGGTGCAAGCCGCCGGCGGTCATAAGTTCGAACACTGGTGGGTCCGACGGATGCGCACAACTGATGTTGTCCAACATGCTGAAACTGCAGTCCAGTGCTTTGAGGGGCATGTGGACGACTATCTGATTTGGAAACGGGCTGCGAAGAACCACAAATAATGATTTTATTGTTGACAAATATTTCAAAGAACGTAGTGAGAGGACGAAAACTGACTGATATTAACATTTGGTATGGATAATACGAAATGTTAACATCTGCCGGTTTTCATATTTTCACTGCGTTATTTAAAATGCTAAAAGGGACCAACTGTTTCAAACAAACATTTTGATGCATGCAGCAACTTTTCACCTAGGATTCTAAACGATCACTTTCACATTCTACATACTATCCTAGCAAGCACTAGACCTATTTCTTTAACATGGGCGAAATTTAATTTTCTATATTCTCATACCTCATCGCATCGAAACTCCACTCAGCTTTATCTATCACGTTCACCAATCGATCCATTCAGAATGAAACACAGCTTCCGCGATTGTATGCTTGATTAAAGATGTACACTTTCTTGTTTTAATGCTGTCCATTTTTACTCCCTCATAGATATAAATGCTTTGTTCCGCATTGTTAGTGAAAATGTGCCCATATGGATGGATAAAGTGTATTTTGATCTGAAGTGCATGCGCTAGGGTTCTGTGCCTCAACGGTGCCTACCCATTAAATGAGGCAGAGAACAGGTTAAAGAAGGGAAGGGAAAAGTACATAGAGAAGTGCCATCGTTGTCAAAGGAAACCGCTTCTACTCTCATCAAATCACCGGTGTCGATATTATGGTTTATGTGCACATGCGATGTACCGTAACAGATGGAGCGCAGTGAAATTTGTGCACACATGCATTGCGGAATTATTTTCGTACGGTTACATGTGATATGACAGGTCTGTTTGCGATCGATGCGACGGTTTACAAACTGCTAACACGTCCGTAGTCACTACCAGAACTAGCAATACGAGGCAATTGTTGCGGAAAATGTGATGAAGCCGTGGTGATGGTGCTAGGTGCAAGGAGAGATCTTATCGAAGAACGTCAAATGCATCTGTTTACCAGGCTTGATCAGTGGACCGAGGCACAGTGCATCTAAGTGTCGTGACACAATTCATCAATAATAATATTAGTGATTATAATAGTAGCTAAAGAGAAATGAGTAAGCGTCAAAAGCCGTCAGACGGTATGGTCAGGATTCCGATGGCAGCAAGAATCAGTGACATGTCGTCTTAGTACCATAATTGTACCTTGAAGGTGCAAACGATTTACCGAAGTGTGCATCGCTACACGTCAGCCTATACAGAAATGATTACATCCGACCCAAGGAGAACTATGCCAATCGCATACTTCGGCTCTGAAATGCGTCCAAGAAAACATCGACCACATCAGTTGTGTGCATAGAGAAGAACAAAGTGTGTGGCAATATTTTAGATCCTCGAGTTTACGTTGATTATCGTGTGTCAGCGAAAGCACCTTCTCATGAATGGAGCAGCGAACCACACGTCGGCCAAAACGCAACCTTTTCGAGCAGAACGACAAGACGTTATCTTGGGGACTATAAGAGTATGTGTGTGGTGGATTGAGCTGTGGGTGGCGCAACACGGGTCATCTGCGATCTCCCATCTCAACGAGCAGATGCTGTTGATGCTAGCCATCTCAATAACAGGCAAATCGGATGAACGATGCCGGTAAAACCAACAACAAGTATCTGCAGTGTTGACTAGACAACCAGTGGTAAAAGCCGTAATGGAAGCTATTCCTGAAAGCGGTACTATGAAGAAAAACTACCAGCTAAACCTCCTGGAGCTCACAGTGAGCCTTGTTCCAGCGTTCCTTTTCCTAGTTGGCTTACGGACAAACATGGTGCTGTTCACCTTAGAAATGAGACCTTGGATGTAAGTGATAGATGAGTAGGGAGAAAATATGGAACACTCGGACGTTGGAGATGATTAAGCATGAGCGAAGGAGAAGTCTATAAGCCAACAGTGAACTGATTGGCATAAAAATCAGGAACTAATTCAGATTGACATGTTTCGTCGACTTGCACGTAGGCATTTTCTGCCCAATTAACAGGATCTGATGGACATGAGGAGAGACGCTAAATGAATTCGAGAAAATCGATCTCTTACGCTCGGGAAAGAATTAGTGAGCCACGGTAGGTGCCATGCAAATAAACGGATAAAGCGCATTGTTTGTGAAGAGCAGATCCCGAAGGTTTCATGAAACAACGGCACTAATGTATCTACGCAACACGAGATGAGCTCTGAAGGACACAAAGTATAGCCGTTGTGCACACTTACGGCACTCTCAGATACATTCAGGCATGCACAGAAGCATATGCATTAACTGTTCCCATCAATTGAACAGCCACGGTTGAAGCGAGCATCCTATGCAACACCAATGACGCTTGGTTAGGTCCCACATTGAGAATGAGGTCCCAGATTACGATGGTGCAACCCTATCACCCAGCGGCGAATAAGAGAAGAAAGGCGTTAGAATTATCCGTGCACACCGTATTGACGCTTCGCTACCACGTAACCACGAACAGTTGAGCGAGGCCTATGTGTACCATGACTTCACCTGCACTTATCGGTAATCTAACCGGTGAACTCCGGATCACAAGGGAGGTGCGTAATCCTTTCGGCCAGTGGCCAGGGGTGGATAAGGCCCGATAGTATGAGTACCGTCGTAACGAAACTGGACAGTGACATGGTGTGACGGTTTGCGTACCTCCTCAACCCATTGAGCTATACTAGGTGGTGCCTCGGGGCCCATTCAGAGCTACTCCTACCATATTTGTCAATGGTTAGAGGTCAGAAAAACAGTCTCCTGGTCCTCCAAATTGGGGGGTTGAAATGGAATCGTGACCATTTCTGTAAAACCAGCTCATCGCCACCTCCGGTGATGTTCGAGCCAAAGGCTTTGGTTGAGGACCTTTATTGTCCTCTTGTCTAAATTTGAGCGCCCTGGCAGTATCTCCGCCCACATACAATAATTCTACTTCAAACTTCAACCACATCCTGTATCTGCCGTCGTGCAGCTTACCAAGGGTAACCTTAGCTGCTGCATATATCAGGGCGAATAAGCAAAAACATGCTATTGCTGGTGCGTTCCTACTTTCATTTTCACCTCTTTCTCTTGCTCCACTCCCAACCCTCCTTTCATAGTTCCCGGATTCTATGAAGCATCCGCAATGCCACTGGAGTCATTTGCAGCTACCTTCCCGCACCCCCTAGGGGACGCGTATTCATAGCAGCTCCCTATAAAGCTATGCTGTCCCGTTTCCCTAGCAGCTTTCCATGTTCGCACTCTAAGACAAATAGGCTGCACTCGCACGCACGTTAGACACATCGGGTATTGACGTGGGTTGCGTATCCGAACCTTGGATCAATGACTTTCATGGAGTTGTTGAATTAATTGCATCCGATTTTTCCTCTCGGCATTGGTTGCACGCATCCGGAGACGCTGATGCGGCAATCACTGGTCAAGCTGGGATGGGCATCATTCTCAATTCCAAGACTGTCATGGTTGCTTCGTTGGATTCCCATGAACAGCCGTTTGTGTGCGGCTCGTCGGAAGACTACAACTAAGGTTGATTCACGAAGTAACACAAGAGGCTGTTTGTCTGTGATTCCAACCGACTGCAGTTCTGATGCCGCCAAGGACACTTTCTACCAAGAAATAAACACGCTGCTATGCAGTGTTACCTGTTCAGACATTGTTGTTGATACAGGCGATATGAATGTACAAGTAGGTCGTTTGGCCTCTGAAGAAGCTCAGCTGGGTGGTAATTATGGACTTGACTCTGACCGTACGGACTATCGCGAGCGTCTGTTGAAACTGTGTGCGAAGCATCGGCTGTTTCTTAGTAGCACCACTTTTAAACATAGTGGGCACCGAAGTGCCACTTGACGTCCCCCAAAAGCCAGCGATGGACCCATATAGAGATCGGGTTACAGTAGGTTACAGGTAGCGCGGTTTCATCTTACATTGTCGCACGGTCTGGAATACTTGCGTCAACTCTGATCATGCTAGGGTACAATGTCGTTTTTGCATGACCTTTACCGGCAGGCGCACCAAGCACCTTTCTTGACTGCCAACTGAGACATTATCTCAGCCCTCGGTGGGGTAGACCAAAAAAGGATGCCTTGCGTACCGAACTATAAGCTCTCTTGTCCTAATGACACAGAGCTTCAGTGGAATAGGATCTCGGTAATCATGCAACATGCAGCAGCCTCTGCTTGCGGCAGTATCGATCATCACTGAACCAGTCACTGGATACCCGAGAGATCTGTGAACTTGTTGGAATCCAGAAGAAAACGCCGGGCTAGCTCTGGAAACAGTGTGACCGGAGGCTATTAGGCGCGGTCTAAAGTGGAGCCTAAGTGCTGACAAAGAAGCCTGGTGGACCATTCTGGCTCAAGAAATGGAGGAGCAAAGAGCAGTGGGCAATAAGCACAAGCTCTTCTAAATCATCCCAGAAAACAAGGAGTCAGCGAGGCAAACCGATTGCCCAGGTGTCCAGATTCACAATAAGTAGCACCGCATGGCTAGTTGGTTAGAGCACTTTCGAGATCAGTTCAATTGGCCTCTGCTGCCAGATCGCTTCCTACTCAGGTGATGCACGATGTGCCATGGACGGCTAGTTTAGAGGCTCCATCGGAGGCTGAGGTCCGAAACGCGATTACGGCCGTCAACCGTTTTCGTGCCGCTGGCCCGGATTCCCGCCCATCTGCACTAGTTAAGGATGGAGGTGAAGTCCTCTGCAAAGCACTGACCTCCCTATACGAACGTATCTGGAAGGAAGTGTCCCGGCTAACTGGAGTGAATCAATTATAATGACAATATACAAGAAGGGCAGTCGCACAGAACGTGCTGACCACAGAGATATTAGCCTAACGTCAGCTGTGACAAAATTACTGGCTTCGATGCTCGTTCGTCGCCTCACTGTGGAACAGGAATCTCGAATTAGGGAACAGCACCCAGATTTTCGCCTTAGACGTAGCTGCATAGAGCATATATTCACTCTGCGACAAGTGCCAGAGCAGCGCTACGCATAAGGCAGACCGCCGATAGCTGTGTTCCTCGACTTCAAGAGTACGTTCGATTCAGTCGATTGAGCGATTGTGTTCGACATACTTGTGCGGAAAGGTGTACCCATGAAATATGTGAATGTTTTACGCGCTATATACTCGAACATCACACGCCGCGCCAGCGTCTAAAGCAACTTACATCCTTCCGGCAACAAGTGGTGTTCGTCAGGGTTATCCAATTTCCCCATTTCGCTCAACTTCGTCGTGGGTTCCATCACGCAGTGTTCCCTTGCGGAGCGTCACGATGCAGGCGTTGAGGTGCTGCCTGGTGAAAGGTTAGTTGATCTTGACTATGCGGACGATATCGTCTTGCTTTTTGACAATGTTTCGACAGCACAACCAACGTTGAATAGTCTACCTAGAGTGGTCCCATTATTTGGTGTGTGCTTCGCACTTTCAAAGTGCAAAGTGTTGTTGCAGGACCACCAGCCACTTGATGACCCCTTGACGCTTGATAGCGAGGAACTCGAGGCAGTTGATCAAATCACTTATCATCCAATCACTTATTCATCCAAACCTATCGGTGTCCCATGAGTTGGAGCAACATGATAGTCTGGCATTTTTGGATATACTCATTAAGAGACGGACTGATGGTACACTGCATCGCACGGTTCATCGCAAGGCAACTTGGAGTGGGCAGTACCTCCACTTTTCCGGCTTTGCCCCGGTCGCATACAAACGTGGCCTAGTGAAAACGCTTTTCTACAGAGCCAGACGAATATGCAGCCCCTAAATGTTGCAAGCTGTAGAAGAATTTTTGTTCAAAACCTTGGTGTCGAATGGGTATCCTGAGAAGTTCGTTCAGATCCACAGCAGGCCTCCCAAGGAGAAAATGCCGGTGTTAACCGCAGAGAAAAAGAATGTTTACTTGTTCCTGCCGTTCAAAGGAGACCACGTATCAAATGATATCGGACATAAACTCCGGTCCGCCCTTACGCGCACCTACGCGACCGCCCAGTTGCGACTCATTCATACAACGCGAAGCCTTGTTCTTCATGACCGTCAGAGCAACTCATCAGTCAGTTCGGCCTCTCACGTCGTTTACCAGTTCACTTGCGGTTGCGGTGACATTTACATAGACAGGACTGACCGTCAGTTAGCTCAGAGGGTAGCTGAACATGTGCCGAGGTGGTTGGAACAACTGATGACGCAACAAAACGGAGTGGATCCGAGGATGAACCGGAGTCCCGCATCGTCTATCACCAAGCATTTCTTGGCAACCCGACATCAGGTCAACCCGGAGACTACGTTCAAGGTGTTGTTACGTAACAACAATCCGCTAATCTTGGCAATCAGTGAGGCCTTGTTAATTAGGGCTTATCAACCTGTGTTGTGTGCACAGAAACTATTGAGACAATCAATTAAGTTACCGTGGTCTTGATTTTAACATTTTGATTGGTGTATCAACCTTTTCCCCCTGTATATAACTGTCCATGAATCCCGCTTGTATTGTGTTTGCGACTGATGAGAACAATCGAAATGTTAACATATCGCAACATATGTCTTCTCACTGCTCTGACCAAATCACTTACATTGGCAGCTACATCAGCAACGAATGGCGCACAGTAAATGAAGTCAGTTCACATATTGCAAAAGCTATAAATCTCTCCATGAATCAGTAGGATGGTTCCCTCGGTTTGTAAAACCACAGTGAGGACCATCCTACTATATGAGAGCGAGACTTAGCCCCTTCGATAGGAGGATCTGGAGAGCCTTCAAGTCTTTGATCATCATTGTCTGCGAAGCATTGCTGGTGTCGGATGGTACCAGCGTGTCCGAAACAATGATGTGCGCAGGCGAGTACTAGGTAGTGCTAATCATGCTAGCTCCCTAGAACAACAGATAGCACAGAATAAGTTGCGTTGGCTCGGGCACGTGCTACGTATGCCTGGTTAACGCTTACCTAGGAGGGCGTTGTTTAGTCTGTTAGGTGTAGGGTGGCGCAAGGCTCGAGGTGGACTAAAATTGACTTAGCGGTGGGAAATGAAGTCACTGACGATCTAACCTGGTGCTGTTAGTCCGTCTCACCTTCCAGGTTGGAGTCTAGGAAATGTGCAGTGTTTGGCTGGAGACGTTACAGGACATGACTAGCAGTCGACACTAGTGGCGTGTCTGCTGCCCTCTCGTAGTCGGACTGCCTGTTTACAGTGCGCATGGTGTTGAGTTATCTGCGGGGTAATGGCTGATTATAACGCGAAATAGTGAAAGCCGCAAAAGAATTTGTCTCACGTATGCCGCCTTATCGCTGCACGATAGCCAGCTGTCTGTTACGGTATCTTGTTGACAACATGTAGGTGCCTTAAATGTTTGCTTTGAGCATTAGGATTTTCTGATAAGTTCTGCTTCTCTCCCTCTTAGTATTCTTCCTTCCGTAGGTCGTTGTGGTTATACAGCAGCGAAACATCAGCCCAAATGGATGATGTTCTGCTGTTGTTGTTGATTTGAGTAGCAGCATCTTTGCAGACAAGAATCTGGCTGAATGTTAACTCTGGAAATAAGGATGTAAAGCTAGTGAAACGACGCTCAAGCGAGCTGAATACAACTAAACGGTGCGGATCATCATCATTAGTACACAATAGTTGAAAGTGAGAAACACACTTCAACTGTTGTGATGCAATACACATAAAGAGAAGAAGTAAGAAAAAGCAGTGTAATAAACATTATGGAAGAAAAAATAGCAGGCAACATGATGCTTCAAGAGGAAGAGCGTGGTTGGAGGGGGAAGATAAACTGGATTGGGCATGCATGTATACACTGGCGACAGACTAACTAGTAGACACATAGCCCAACAGGACCATGGAGGAATACGGGTTTAATCACCACATCATCATGGATTTGGAAGAACAAAGAGACTGGCAACACAAACGCCAACCAAACGTATTCATTGTCCTTCGGACCCAAGCAAGGCTGTCGGGCACACTAACCCACGGCAACTTCAAAGTGAGGGACACTGTGCGGATAGTCAAGGTCGATTCCATTTCGCATAGCACGTAAGAGGAGTGGCCTGGTTCGCATTAGAGCGCATTATGGTGCTCAAAATGCATACAAGAGAAAATATACAATTGAGAGACACCGACATTTTCGTTGTGTTTACTCGAGGCTCAATAAAGTCTTTCCATGAGACGTACTTACAAAGTGGACGCGATGAATGTCCAGCACCTATTAAGCATACAAACAAGCTTCGTTCGTTGGTATGCCGCTGCCCAAGCGCCTTCTCAGTTCAAGTGAGGAGGAGCCCAATGAACGCAAAATTCGTACCACGTTTGAAGAAGACAGAGGCCGATCAGCCATTCTGGCCAAGGAAAACTAGGCAATGGAATCAGGTGGTGAAAGCCGGTAGATGGATAAAGCAACGCAAACGTGGTTGGTTTTCCGGTGGAAAACCGCACTAGACTTGCACAGTTAAAATGTAAAGGCATTGAGTGGCTAAAGTTGCACTTAAAAACGCAAAAATGCGGTACATCAATGGAATCATTCGTTTCAATCAGAAGATGCAATGTAGCAATTAAGTCAGCTGAAGTTCGGGTATTTTTAAATATAAACTGCGCTGTTTAGAGATCACCTTAGAAGCTATTACCTGGCAACAACTTAAAGAGCGAATAAAATTTAAAGAAATTACTCAGCATCAATCAAATTCAACAGGTCAGGAAACGACAATACAGAGTCTGGATGCTGTAGAATACGTTTAGGAGCACAAAGTTACTACACGAGAACCCTGGCGCGCAGATTATTGGGTTAAAATGGCAGGTGTGAAGGGAAGACGCTGGTGAGTGATCAGACAGCTGGCATGGAAAGAGTCTATGGGTGATAAGAAGGCCCAACGCGAGTCAGATGCACGGAGAGACAAGATCGGAAAAACCACTTGGAAATATTCATGAAAGTAGGAGAAAATAGATCACTATGACCAAGTGTAACACAGACTTACGGAGCCAAATTGACTTCGTCTACCTCAAAGATTGGAAGATCCATCTCATCAGCAGAGAGAGATGTGTCTCCATTACAGGGAGCGTAGAGATCAGTGGATCCATTGGGGCGAGAAAGAACAAACAAGTCGTCACCTTCGCTATCATGTGGGTCTGGGGGAGATATCCGGAGTCTGCCGTTAACAGAGGGTGAAAGTTTTACCGTTTCCGCACTAGGAGCACATTGAATCACCGAGTTCAGGGGGACAGGCGTCTTAGGGGAAGTTCCTCCAGACGGAGTCGCGGTCGAGGTATCATGCGTCGCCCAGGGAGAGTGATGAGGAGCGGAACCGAGTAGTTTATTTTCAATAACACTGCAGGTAGGTCCCCGCAACCAAGAGTCATCCGGACCGTCAATTGTAGCTGGGAGAATAGATGCAGATGGTAAATGTAGAAATATATATATATATATATATATATATATATATATATGTATATTATATATATTCACAGTCTGTTAACAGACATTGCGCCATCAGAACCATGGCAGAAGAAAAAAGTGGAGATAGAAACACGAACTGCGATAATAATAAAAGGGAAAACGATTTTTTTAATTTTACACACGCCAGTTTGATATTTTTGTCTCGTGAGTTTTGTGTGCATTAAAGGGGGGATATAAATGCAGAACAACATCGACGATACTGATGTCTGTTGCGGGCCCTAACATACAATATTTCCAACCACTGAGATCCAACATCTCGTGGTCCCCAATCTAGAAGACGGACTGGTCTGACTGTCGCCAAACTTGAGGTTGCCTTCTTCATGCTCTTTCTCCACGTCATTGGCTATCCAGCGCGGCACTTTTTCCAATCGCTCCCTAGGAGTGCAAATAGCGCTCGAGGTGGAAGGCGATGGGCTGGTATGCGAAAAACGTGTCCGAACCAACGCATGCGATCCGTAGAATGGCGTTCTGAAGACTGGCATTACTCGATCCAAGCGCTCGGTATTGCACCACTGCGTTGCTTGCGTAGTGTTGCCACCACACCCGAGCAATACTTCGTAGACAGCGATTGTCGAAAACTGACAGCCGCTTCATTTCTTCCGAGCGAATAGGCCGTCTCACAGCCGTACAAGAGTACCGCACGGACGGACGCACTGCACACCATGCCCTCGAGCTTAAGACTGACATCACGACGATGCCATAGGTGATGAATGCAAGGCAGGCCTTTGCCATCCGTTGTGAGACTTCATCTCCAGTACCGCCACCAGCCGTAATACAACTCCCTAGATAAGTAAAGCTAGACACTTGTTCCAGAACATGTCCAGCAATGGTGAGCGCGAGTTCAGGCACCTGCCAGTCCTGGAGCAGCGTTTTACATTTTCCCGGAGTGAAGCATAAGCTGTACTTAGACGCCTCCATCGCTAAGTGGTCCAAAGCGGTTTGGACGGTTTGTGAGTCGTCTCCCAGTAAGGCGATATCATCGGCGTAGTAAATGCAGAAAATGGTCTTTGAAATAAAAAAAAAACAAGGGAGTGAGGAGTAGGCGAACAGTACGTTGATAGATACACGCTGATGAGACACTAAGCGAGCCACAAGGGAAGTTAGTGAATAAAAAGCGTTGAATCCAAACAAGGAGCACTAGAGACAAATCTGTGCACAGAAACGGGGTGAAGGCTCTGTTTATAACACAGCCTGAGTATATAGCTACGTTTGTCTTTAATCAGTTGAATGCATAGCATACATAGAACAAGAAATAAAATTTGAAGAGTTTACTTATGTTACACAACGATCTGGGCACCGAAGCGCGGTAGATTCCGTTGACACGACTCACGTCGCAAGTACAACAATAAATAACAACGGTAAAAATGAGATTGATTGTAAACGGCACACAAAGAAAGTAAAATCAAGTGCACAAAATTAATCGGGGTGGAATGAAAACTGGCGGTTATATGCAGGAATGCCACGGACTGCGCGACTGCAACAAGTCCGATAAAGTACCCAACCGCTGATGCGGATTATCGCGGGGACCACCATCAATGAAGACGGTGTGCACCAGACTGAGCAAGCCCTTCATGGTTTCACCCAATAAGGTGTACCGACAGCAGAAAACACACTTCAAGGAAGGCTATCAACTGGAGATCGGAGAACATGGTCTATCCAAAATAAACGGTCGAATTTTAATAGGCACCGCTGAGAATACACCTATTATTATTACTATCATTACTACTTCAGAATGGAACGAAAGCTAGCAAACAGATAAAAGAAAATGAATGCAGGAAATCCCAATGACTGCGCCATGTGTTACGGTCTCCATCCATTGAGGTGAACCATCTAGAGACCCCCATCCAACAAAGACGGCACGCACCGGCCTGAGCAAGTCGCAGTCAGTTTTCTTCACGCCTCTATTCCACGTCATGGACTAGCGACCTCGCGGTTTAGCCCAAATTGGTGCAGTCACGGCGTATATGGCACGCCGAGGAAGCCGGTCAACGGGCATACGGAGGACATGGCGTATCTAACGTAAGTGATTAAGATTCCGCGCACATTTGAATTAAGCACCAAAGGGCTTGTTGCCAAAAACGAATTGGCGGACCTCAACATGCTCACACGGTGCTCACACCAGACGTGTTCAATACTCCGCATGCATCGGTGATCGAACACGGCCAAGCGTTTAATGTCTCCGCCGCGAACTGGCCAGGTTACTGAATTATATGGTAAAACTGACCTTACCGCAGTGTTATGCATTCTACCTTTCAATGACAGGCTGATATCCTGCCGTCTCCATAGATGGTTGAATCTGAAATGCCACACGGGCCTTGCTGATACGCGAAGTAACTTTCTCAGTGATGTGACCACCAGAGGTGACACAGTTACCAAGATAAGTGAACCGAGCCACCACTTACAGTGGCTGTTCGGTGATAGCTAGGATATGTGGCATAGCAGACCAGTCCTGCAGCAGTGCTTTGCATTTTGTTGTAAACCCCATTGCTACGCGGGCAACGCCACGTGTAAGCCTATTCAAAAGCTACTGGGTTTGTTGCGAGCCTAAGATCAGTAAGGCAATCCGGAAAAAAACAAGCAGGGAAAAACCGAACATTCACAACGAAATCACGGCACAGAATCACAAATGCAACACAAATCCGGCACCAGTCAATAGCCCCAACCCCGGAAAGAAAAGACAGGACTTCAGACACGAGATCTACTCATACGCCGACACGAGACAGCTCAGGAAGTGATGAAAACTCATGGTTGGTTTAGGTCATTCAACGGCCTTGTCAAATCAGCCAATCATAATGCTCAGCTGAAGAGGAAACAGATAGCGCGCACCGTTTAAAAATCGAAAGTGGTGGCTAGCAAAATGTCCATGGTTTTGGCTGATTCTAGTGAAGTTCTTGGGAAATATGGCCATTTCCCAACAGGATGCGACTCAAAGAGACCTCTGTCGTCCGTATACTCAAGATTTGTCATTCTCGGAATGGAAAATTTCTCTAGCAAACCCTTTAAACATAGACAGCACGACAAGTGGAACGATCAACCCTGTGAAAAATGGCCTTTAAGTCACGGATATAGTGGGTCATCTGTATGGGTGTCACTGTCCCGTTAATCGATGAAGAGTAAATACGTGATCAATGCAGCCTCAAGCGAAGAGAAAGCAAATATGGCTCAACGAGGCCCAGTTTTTTGACACAGAATAGGACCTGGGGTAGCGAAAATAAGACAAACGCCTCGATGACTGGCGTAAATTCGCTTGATACTTTCGAAGATGGGGATGACGGTTGACAATCGTCAGCTTGAAGGCATCTATTCATCGTCGTAAATAACGTTGAATGGACTGCAAAGATCACCCACAAATGAGCCCATTCCAGTTTACAGTAAAGATGAAGAGACGGATGCATACCGTTGAGCAAGTAAAAGACTAATAGTTTTGGACGACGCAGTGCGTGAAGGAATTGGTTGGTCACTGAGTAGTGCTTTAGGTGATTGGTTTGCAATCAATGTGTCCAGGAATTCGAGCCTCTGCCCCTTCCTAGATATTTTTGCGTCTTGACAATGAAGCATCAGGGGAAGACCGATACTTTTTGTGATCACTTGTCGAATGAGACATCATATTCCATTAACAAAGTGAGTGAATCAAACATGAAATTCAATAGGCGCTCGATTTATGGAGCACAAGCAAAGTGAAAGGAATCGCCAGTGCTCTAGAAGCGTATTGGCCACACGTAGGAGTGTCGGCGAAGATGAGGTTTAGCTCAGTACGACCTTGTCTGCAAAGTCGATATCCCGTGGCTTCCAAAGATAATCGGGAGCTTGGAAAACCAAAGGGTCTCAGTGATATACATGGCATCTGACTTGACAATTTCAGCACAGGGAGTGTTGCAACAGCTCAGATAAATGAACCGATCGGTCAATCCGAGCAACTCGTTGTTACGATTGTGAGGATGCAAAATGTCAGGCAAACACCATGGAGTACGCAGTAACCCGAAGTTGAGAGCAAAGGCCAACGCACGTAGCACATAGAATTTGTTCAACCCAAAGTGAACCGTGTCTTCTACGTTTTGCTAACATGTCTATCGGTAAAGGCACAGCAGTACGCCAGCATGCATTACTGACGCTTCGCTGCCACGAGCAGTCGCGCAACGGCTGCCCCATCTCCTCGCAGGCTCGAACTCGCGATCTTGTCTTATCGTTCAAGTGCCAAATGTCAATCGGTTGCTCAGCGGAATCCTAACTCTGGCTAAGGTAGCTAGGACTCTGATCTCAAGCAAGGATAGAGAAAGGGAGATAGGGCAGTTCTGATGAGCTCCGCTTATCGTTGGAAATAGTGCTATAGATGCCTTACAGCAGAGAAGTAAGAACTAGTAAGAACTATATCAGTGGGCAGCGCGACAGACAAAAGGAAGAAATTAGTAAGGAGGAAATGCTCAGTGACTCATTTGAAGGGGTAATTCCACCCAAGCAGTTGACGGAGTGAAAACTCTAGTCCTGCAGGAGCAGAAACCTACCTGATGTTCACTGATCAAGCTAGTACGAAGACCAGAGGAAAGAGAAGAGGATGCATGTGAACACTGCATATTGTGTTAATATGGTCAGTAATCCGGTGGTTGTCACATAGTGTTGGGTGGCTCTTTGAAGAGAAATATTAAGAGTCGAGTAAAGTCGCTAGATCTATCAAAAGTGAGTAGTAATTGTGGTTCCGCAGCGGAAGAGGGGAGGTCATCGGTGTCGAACTACTTACTTCTCTTCGGAAACACGTGCGCCCTCTTCCCATTGTTGATGACAATCACCAGGTCGGTGGCCCACACTGGCTCGTGTGTTAGCTGGGCACACGAAGATCAAGCAATAAATTGCAATTTCCACATACTTATTAATACAGACCCCAAAAACAAGGAAGAGGTTCCGACGACACCTTTAAACGCCGTCAAATTAAAGGAGTTGAAGCATCAAGTACTGGTGATAGCTTCAGGACTCACAAATACGCTAATCTCACTAAAGAGACGTGAGCGCAGTGAAAGGATTATACCGGTAAACAAGCTCTCGGATGGATGAGAAAGAAGCCCTACAGAAATTGATGACTATTGCAGGAAACCGCTCGCAAAACGCTACCGAGTTTATTGTCTTAAGTGAAGTGGTTGCTAGAAGGTGGGCGAGTGCTCTACTCGAACGGAAGAAACGGATCCGATGACCAGCATATGATAGAAGTTACATATCGCAGAGGGGTGGATAACCACTGGGCTTGAAACCAAACTCTCACATAACTACCGTTGTTGCGCATGATGAATTCTACTAGGGTGTCAGCAACAGGAAATTGTTGAGTTAACTGGGAACACTTCGCAGCAACTTCGAAGTCAGAAAAACTCCTACGCATTCAGCGGTTTCGTGCTTTCAGAGCGTGCATTAGTGCGCATCCGCTGGCTCTACCAGGAACCGAATCTATGGTCTCTCGATACCAAGGGCTTATGCCCTTGAGCTGTAAATGAGGTAAGAAGCCCGTCATGACTCACATGCTAAGTGCGATACGACGCGTGTCATGCAAGTTACGAGTGTTGCAGAGACAGAGTTGTCCTTTAGAGCCACGGCTTCCCATAACAGCCATGTACGAGATGGCAGTTAGAAGCCGTTAGGGAGTAGACTGACTATTTAATGGGTACAGTGCCTAGTGGAACAGGAACACAAACTACTAAAGAATCTTGACAAGACGAAAGATCCGTCTGGTGCTGTTCCAGATGCATCGGCTGCTACCCGAATCGGAAGCTACTACGAAGAGCCTGCAAGCAACTACATAGAAACCCGGACACTCACACGAAATGAAGATTGATAAGTGTGGTGTGACTTCAGCATACAAGTCAAATGAAGCAACTATCTTGGATAAAATGTGGAATTTAAGCTGAGAACAAAGAGTCACTGGACAACTCCCGCAAGAGGTTCGGAACAGCAGCAGTGGGTCGGAATGGGCGGAGATGTGTTTCCATGATATGACAGTGTCATGCTTAGTTCAAATGGGCAGCCGCTGTTTGCTTGCTTGTTCGCAGAATCAGCCTCTTTTGATGTAGAAGCGCGCGATACAATTGAATAAGCACTACTAGGTAATTAGCTAAGAGAGAAACTTCCAAACAGCATTCCAAAATATAGACAAGGTGTTTCTCAGCAGGCCAGTCAAATGTGTAGGTATCTTCAAGTAGAATCCCATAACCAGCAGAAAGGTGGTGGCAGTAATCCGCTTGTATCAAGTACCGATGTTTCGCTGTTATGCAGCCAGACGCAGTAGTACGTGTGTTGGGATACTGCCAATACGCTTGAACTCATGCAGAGATCGCGAGCCAAACACCGAAATCATTACATCACGGGATTCTAGTAGGCAAAACTGCAGTGACAAAGAGCAGTGTGATGGTGGTCGACATTTTGATGAGGTCAGACAGTAGGGTGGAGTGACGGTCTGCGTAACTCGTCATAGCTACTCGTCTGTGGGTGCGACTTTGACAAGGTACAGGCGCTTTGCTTCTTAAAGCCCAGGATGCACGCTGGGTCCGTCTTCTATCTAATCGTATTCAGCTTCACCTAAAAGGTCATCACGGTCACATGGCGGCAGCAGCAGCAGCAACAGGTGGCAAGTATGAGGACAGCTTTGTAAAACACCATCCAGCGTGCACACGGCACACGAGACTTAAAGTCGATCGTGGGATCAGACCCAAAGTAAGTATTGCTGCAAGCTGCGAATGACGATGAATGTTACAACAACAAGATCTCGATCTGATTTAACAATTTTCGTGTTCTTCCGGAAACGCGAAAGTGAAACCTAGGTTAAGTAGTGAATCGGAGTCACTGCGAATCTTTTCACGAATGAGAACGATGAGCCCGGTGTGCTGAGAGCGTGGACACTGGTGGCAACACGTTAGATTCTCCTTGGCGGTAGGTTTTAACCCATGAGGTATCAATTCTTACCTCTTCCCGTTATGCGGAGTGATGATTGACGTGAGGTATAGTGTCATAGTTGACAGATTGACCCTCACGCGATACAGAAGACAAAAACAATCAACAACTTCAGTGGGAACTGCAAGAGATCAAATTGTTTACGTTCTTTTGTAAGTGGAAAACATGCACTTCGAAGAGGAGTGATTTGCACCACCTGATATGCTACCTAGGTGAAACCTGATGGAGTGAACGGTTAGTTTCAGTGCAAACAAGAACTACAACCTGATGGAGGGGAGTTGTCTGATAGGAGAATTTCGGTTTTGTCCAGTGAACGGGAAGGGTGCAAGACTGAGTAAGGATTTCACGATAAGGTTCGGTTTAACACGCATCCCACAGATGCGCTGTGCGGGAATGCACTGGAAGTCGGTCGAAATGAAAATAGCGAATGCGTACGTAGGTTGGCTGGCTGGCTGGCCAATCTACATTGCGGCCCAGCATATGTGACATATAACGGCCGACAAAGTAATTAGGTTCGACCACCAGATATCCCGTTATATCAGTGCAGTTGCAACTGTACTTAGCAGAAAGGGGGGAAAGCAAGAGCATTCGCGGGATACCAAGTTCATGGTAAAGAAGGCATTAACAGAAGACAGACCAAGGATTAAACGTCAGAAGTTCCTCTCCAGGTTAGTACAATTACATGTGGAGAAAGAACACTGGTGGAGGCTGATATACCAGGGTCTGGATGGAAGAAGGGTAGGGGAGGCCAAGCGATGACTTGGTTTAGAGGAAGGAAGTCTTTCACTTCGAAGTTGGCGTCGGTTGGTGTATCCAGACTGCCTGGCTAGGGTCCTAAGGACGATGAACACGTTTGATTGGATACACTAGTTGACATGGCAAGGAGCCGACCTCGATGGCGTTTGTGTTGTGAGTCGCTTTGTCTATCCCCTCGCTTTTAAGTTCCCCCTCCAACAACAATCTCAACCTAATGCATAGTGTTATTTTGGCATGGTTAATTTTTAGCTTTTATGGTCTGTAATGTTTAATCTCTTATCTTTTCTGTATTGCGGTACATTAGCTGAGGTGTTTCTCACCCTCGGTTGACGTGTATTGATGATGGAAATATTGTGCCATCGGAATCATGGCGGAATAAGAAAAAAAACTTGCACAATTGTTTGTCTACGTTATACGCACAGTTTTGAGTTTCTTATTGTTTATTTTATTAGGGAAGGGAAATCAACGCAACGCGCAGATACATGTCGGTCATTGACGTCGGTCTCGAGTCATGACTTCCAGGGTCTCCAACCAGTGACACTCTGTATTTAAGAAAACCAAACCAGGGAGTCGACATCAACCGACCGAGGCCAAGTGTTTCGTCCGCTTTTTCATGCCGCTTCTCCAAGTCGTAGGTTGTCCACCGCACCGCGTACTCCAGCGCTGTTCAGCAACTGCGAACAACGCCCGACGCGGAAGACAATGAGCGGGCATGCGCAATACGTGTTTAAGTCACCGCAGCTGACGCAGAGGAATGAGCGCCTTGAGCGAGTGGCCACCTCCACCCAAAACACATAGTCTAAATTTCACATTGGTTACGTGGTGCAGCCACCACACACGGGCAATGGACCGCAAGCAATGGTGCTCGAAGACGGACAGCCGGCGTAGGTCAAGGATACGAACAGGGCAAGTCAAGTCTCGCAATCGTACAACAGTACAGCGCAGACAGTTGTACAATAAACCCGTCATTCGACGGTCAGACGTCACAAGTATCTTAGCCTAAAGAAAGCGAGACAAGCTCTTGAAATTCGCATCGAAATCTCGTCGGTCATACCTTTGTTGCAGTCTACTCTTACATTCCAATTTTAGGCGCCCCTCATGCTCCAGTCTCAGGTGAGTGCCACAAGCAACATTTGATACTCTAGAGTAGAGTCGAGCAAAGCAACCAGCACAAGGGGGTTATAAAAATTTATACACAAGTAATATAAATAGTAATTATGTTAAATCCATTTTCTTAAAATTCATATTCATATTTTCAAGAGGCTTACTAATCCGGAAAGAAGACATCCTCTGTAATATCAGATAACAGAACGAATAAAACAATCAATTATGCTGTGTAAAAAGTTAAAATCTATTTGCAAAATTGCATCACCACTCGTGTTCGTTGCACTAGAAAACCTACTGATCGCAGCAACAAGCGTACCCCGACGAAAACCAGAAAACATTTACTTAAATAACATGAAGACCGGTAAAGTAAGTGCAGTTTATAGCCACTGCCCGTTAGGTCATGACTGTAGCGTGTATATAGTAAACAGAATCTCCACCGTAACCTAACAGTGGTGGAGAATGTCACTGAGAACGAAAGGCAACACGTAAGCCTCACCTAGTTTGCGGAAGACAAGCCATAATACTATTTAGAGAAGCGAATAGTCGTCACTGAGAAAAGACCACAACCAGACTGGACGCTAAATTGGCCATGCTAGGTTGTGCTTTTGGGTATGACTAATCACCGGACGCCTTTCCGATAACAAATAACGTTCACAATGGCTGTTCAATAACTCCATTTGTGTGCCCCTCTTTAATGGAGTCATCTCATGATGCAGGGAGCGAATGTAGGATCGGGCGAAAATTGGTTCATCAGGATAATGCGGGTAACATCATCCGGCTGTTTGAGAATTGCAAAACAGCAAAATTAACTTTCGATAAATTTGCTGGAATGGCCTTGGTATGCAGATAACGCCATCAAAGTCCAATGTAACGAGGTAGGACAACAGTTATCCGCTCGCGGCCACTTGGCTCTCAACAAGGTGAAACTGGATATCTCTAAGCGATTCGGCCATATTTTGGTAGCGACTAGAATACACTTTACAGTCTTTTGTATCAAAGTCAGATGTCCCAGTACCTTGGAAGTCACATGCAGAGGAAGTGAGACTCGACTGTCTTCTTTGACCGTTGTTATCTGCGGAGTTTTGCCCGCACTCGGTAGCATCTGTGTGTGTGTGTGTGTCCGTAACGATAAAATGAGCAGGTGGGTTATGCGAGCGGTGATCACCACGTGAATGGGTTAGAGCGACAACCAAGGCAAGGTTGTGTTGGCTCTGGAGCATGCCGCATATGTCCACATACCACGTAATTGGCAGAGCCACGACGTGATTATGCAATGTTCGGTGGAGGCCAACCACTGAGCTGACAAGGGGAGAAACAAGTCGCTGGGGACTAAACCGGGTTCGACATCAAGAGGAGTGCTACTGGCGAGTTCCGAAACAGTCACCCTGCGTTATGAGTAGGGTAATCTGAAAGGCAACGGGCTGCGAAGAATCACCTTTAGAATTGTGTTAAAGCCGCTTACAAAGCATTAACTAGGACCCGCCACGACAGGTTGAATGCTAGTGCGAGTGATTCTAGATTGAAAGGGAAATCGTTGCTTCAGGGGCCGACATTGTATGTTCGTATCACAGTGGAAGAGGAGTTGTGTTGTATTTCCGCTATTGCAGCAGACATGGCGATCTGCTGCCGTCGCCCATGGTTCGCTAGCTTGTAAAAGTAAGATCATACGAACAGACTTAGCAGGGTCCGGCTATCGCTGAGTCCAAACGAGATGCAATAGACGTCTAACGCTTTCCTAAATGTCTGGTGGCTGCCTACTTGAGAATAGTTGCAACGAACCATCCCACAAACACAGAAAACCACCCGCTACGTTCTAATGGCAAGTAATGGCTTTATCAGTCAACGTGACACTTGGATTGGTGGCGGCTTGAAAAGGAAGTCGTTGATCTGGGGGCCAGCCCTGTCACCTGCACGTTCATAACATGTATGAAAGTAGAAGATGAGCCGCGCTATATCGCAGTTGAAAATCAATCTTGGCAGTCTGATGCTGTCACCCTGGACCCGTTGGCTTAAAACACTGGCTGGTAAAAGTAAGATCACGAGAACGGACCCAGTAAGATCCGGCGGACGTGCGCTATCATCAAGTCCCAACGGTACGAAACGGTTGTTCAATGCTTTATAATATGTGTGGGAACTGGTTACCAGGAATCCCCTTTAAAAAGTTGAGTGAAATTGGTCGATATCAACTACAAGACTGGGATCCACTTAACCCAACATGTGACAATCGCGGAACATGACATAGAATACTACGCAAGTAGCACCAGCAGTGTGCTTGCTATCTCATCCCATCTGTGCTGCTCGTGTGTGATGCTATACTGCCTGTGAGGTTACGCTTTCTATGGGGAGAGGTAGTGAAAGCCACAAGAGGCTAGCCTTATCAATATCACCTCGCTTCTCATATACTAGTTCGCCGCATCAGTGTAGGATGACAAATGGATGCAAGATTTTTCATTCGTGAATGATTGCACAACGAATGTAAGTCGAATATCAGGTCCTGCAGATTCACCCTTCTGCTCGAACATTCGCATTAAGCTCAACTGTCATAGTTTACAGCTGTATGGCATCGAGGCACACAGCGCAGACGTATTGCTGCTGTTGCTGAGGGTGAGGAACAGAGGAGAATGCATTGCCACCGAAGGAAAACACATGGCCTCTTAGGAACTTCGTCTAACGATGGGGAGGGGAGCATGCAAGCGTGGTGACCAGACGGACCTATAGACGGACCAGGTGAAAAAATAAGTGGATGCGAATCGGGGCAGAGTCGATGATTGGACGCACATGTTCGCCCGGTCGTCCACGTGGATCGCTGATTGGTCGACAGTTGGCTACGAAACAGTTTGTTTGACCGAGTCAAAGGAGGAATCTAATGGGTAGAGCAAAGGCCATTAGAGATGGTACCGGAATGGCCATGTGCATAAGTCAAAATGACCGACGGTCTATCTATGCTGTCATTGTTAGGCGAGTTTGCTTCCTAGAAAAATAGTATCTGTCCCCGAATGACCCGGTGGTGTTGAGATAAAATGGCTTCTAATAATAATGAGGAAAGCTTCAGCCCTAGCAAAAGACATGCAAAGGAGTGCTACTGATGATTGTAAGAAATGAGGAATAGGATGGGGATAAACAGTCACAAGCACTAACTGAGAAGTTGGGGACAAAACGTAGCATGATGAACGGTGCTCGAGGTCGATTGGATGAATTCAGGTGACACACATCGGGCCAGCTCATACATAACCTGTCAAGTGCACACATGAGGTTTCCAAATATGGCAGCGAGATGTGTGTACACCAGGATGTGGGAAAATGTTAGACAGCAGTTAGCACGCCAAAATGTGATTGTAGGTGGGCTGAATGTGCGCAATAAACGAATGTACAGTGCGGGTAAGAATTCATAGACCACCGCGCGCGTGTGTGTGTGTGTACGAATTATAGATCAGCCACAGGGATAAACATCAGATGGACAGAACGTGTTCTTATGACAACTTATGACAACCGTAGCGAGAATTAACATGCATGCGTGCGTGTAATCGTGGAACACCGCTTTTAAACTTACAGTTCAGATTGGTCGCCACCGGCATGGATGAAATACGGAGTGGGCCAAGAGCCACAGAGTCTGACTTGGGCCGAATCCCATCGTCCGGTGATGGCGCGATGTGGTGGTTGTTGGTGTTGGCAACCAGAGGAATCAAGGTGGACTGTTTCCGAATCGGGGTCAATCGATGACGTGAGGAGACAACGCCCATGGGTAGAACAGCAACAGCTCCGGGGATACGAGGATGCTGGTTTTGGTGATACAACGGTTGTTCTGCGTTGGGAAGGCAGACAAAGTATTTAGCAAGATAAAAGAAAACTGACTCCTATGGAAGTCCGCAGAATAAATCGTGCTTGATGAAAAAAGGCATCAGCTGTACGCCGTACCGACGTTTCGTTGTCACGCAATCACCATCATTCGCGAGTGTGTCGACTGGTTCCCTACTAAGAAATCAAACTGGTTTGCCATCAGATGAAATAACGAAGGTGTGAACTTTGACTCATGTATAGAATACTGAAGAAATTCCCACCATACTTTGCTGGCGCCGTTTGAATGTAGTCTACTGAGATACCAGGTTGTGTTTGACTGCATAGTGAATTCGAGGGTGGGGGGGGGGCAGAATGCGTGGAGCAACGTTACTTGCACCCTAGTGTGCGGAACGAGCGTCGGGAAGAGAGGAAGTAAGTAACGAACGGATCGTTTGACGGCGAGCTGACTGAGGTCGACTATTGAGCGTGGCGGTAACGCTTGATAGTCTGCATAGTAACTCATGCTGAGAAGGGCTATGAAATCCTGTACGGGATTCGACGTATGGATTTGGCGCCGCGCCTATACATTTTAATGAAAGTAGCAAAACGGCGAGTTTGTGTAAACGCGAAACAGCCGAAGCTTACCCGGTATTAGAGTACAGCGGCTACGCGATAACTCAAAAGCCAACATGCACACACTTTCCACCTTCATCTCCCTCGGATATACCAACGTAAAAAAGAAAATCGTGTTGTGGGGCATAGCAACCGTCTAGCGGTGAAGCAGTATAGCCAAAAATGGGAAAATGTCATGGAACCGTTGTTGTAAGAAGTAAAGCAGTCCAACGTGGGCAAACCCGATGGAGTGAACTCCGTGCTAGACGGATGAAAATATAATAGTTTATAACCTGGCATGAATGATGCGACGGAAACACAGCCACATACCACTCTGTGTAGTCCAATGAGACAGATGCCACGAAGCGTAACCCTAGTAGAATTTTTCACATGCAATTCAAACAAACGTGAGAAGCGGGGTGTGAAAACGCTATAGAAGTCCAACACGGTAACAAGAAATAGCTTGCGGTTGGAGGGTGCATGCCGAATTTCAGTCATTATGGAGAAATACCAGCAAGGGCATTGCTCCGCCCAGATGATGGAAATCACCGGTACGAATAAAAATACCGCACATAAACATCCATTCCTTTAAATAATACGATCTCCTTTCAAGGTGCCGCAAATAAAGGAAAAGGAAAACGGGTAGTCAAGGAAAAGAGGCAATTGATTAGGAAACTTAACTTATGAAAAACAGTCGATAACACTCCACTGCAAGGTAGTCCACACACGGTACCTCAGGTTTCCAGCTTTTATACAGATTGGAATGGGGAAAGCAATGTGCCCAAACCTACGATGTCACAGCGTTGAACAAACTGAATAATCATGAGCATGCTTGCTGCATATCTGAATTGCAGTAGCCCTTTAATGCAAGCGCCAGTTAACAATTTCAGAAACAGTTAATGGAATTTCACGTTTTGAGATCTGCCCGTTGTTGAGTGATGGGTTTGTAGAGTGACCACGGAGCTCAGTGGAATGGTGGTAACTCCGCTCGTCTGTAGTCTGCACCTCCAGAGCCCGAGTCCAAGTTCCGACTACGTCTGTTCGAAGATTTGAAATAAGTACGTGGAATGCATAATTGAGGGCGAACAACACCTAACAGATATGCATAACCCTATAGGTAGTAGCAGATCGCGTAATTGAGACACACGGTTTACTACACTGTAAATGGCTTCCACTGGTTAGGTGACACTAAGGTGGCTTTAGTGCCGTCGAGTCTGGTTGATGGTACCGCGAAGGATAATCTATGAAAAACTTTGAAGCCAGGTTGACGTGTGACGTGTTCGCCATTGCAAAGAACGAGTTCAGTTATACTAGCATAGGGGGAAGCACCTCTGACGGAGTGTAACTGAGAAGCCAGTGAGTTTGTTGCGTTCGTGCATTAGTTTTCAACTGCAATGTTTTAGGTTACCTCCCCCGGACTCTTATGTTCTGCGTTTTATTTTAGATGAAATGAGTGAGGTGAGAGTTGACAATCTGGCTTCCTACATCGCTGATGATAGACCAGCTTTGACCAAGGGGGTCGTGTGGCTTCTGCGGGGATCAGCCACGAAGAGCAATCTGCAGCAACCAGTACATCTATCGTCATCATTGACAACAGCATTACATCGATGTGCAGAACTGGTGCATTACTGCCAAACAACCGTGAGGAGTGTGGGGCACTTGATGTACAACTTAAACGACCTAGGTATGTATACCATAACAACAACAACAACAACAACAACAACAACAACAACAACAACAACAACAACAACAACAACAACAACAAAAACTACAATCAACCGGCTAGCCCGTGGGAAAAAGCGGCATCAATGAGACGGTAGCCCCATGTCGCCTAGATTGGCTCGTCATTCTGTAAAATTTGGAAAGGTAATCTATATGGGGATAAGAGAAAGGGAGCTATTGGCGCTGATTGTGAGCCACGTGCTGCAAGCTGAGTGCAGTGTGAGTTGAATGGACCCCAACTTCGAAGACCAGTCAGACTAAAACCCCTAGAGCTAGTGAAGAAAGACTTCATTTCGTGCTGTCAACTTAACGATTACCACACCTGAATTCGTGTGTCATCCTAGGCCCGGTAAGCAAAACATCAACCCGTTTGGTGTGCTGCAGGCGAGCAAGCGCAGCAGTATTGGAACCGAGGGAAGGTAGGTAACCGCGATCGTTGATCAAAACCTACTGACCAGAAATCTCTGTGCGGTACTCATATGTGCTCCTTTTCGATTCGGGAACGTTGGTGCTAGCCGACATACGTGATGTTCCGCGGGCATGACGGCATAACAACTGAAGGTGAATCCAGAAAAATGAACTACACACTAAATGGTGGTATTTTTCGCAATATCATGGAGAGTATTTAAAGTAAAAATTTGGAATCGATTTCGAACAATAGTCATCATAAACGCATTGAAGCAGACAGCTACTAGACTAGACGGGTGGTTCATCCATTCAGAACTCGTCTGTAGTGTGAATTCTGTCTAACCGGCGAGGTGCTAAAATCCGCGACTCTTCACCTTCGAGCTGGCATCTAGGAAGCGCCGGGATAAGCAGGGAAAGCAACAACCACAAACCGAAAGTAACTATGTGAGCAATGCGATATACCATAACTTGGTCGCAGTGGCTACCGCTTGCTCCCAGTAATCTCAAACACTGACTCGAAATGAACTGTCGAAGTCTCAAGGGGCAGATGGAATGCTTACTAGTTCTATGGTAAGCTTACACAATAAACAACACGTACCTAATAAGGTTCGCACATAGAAATGAGCCTTCAAGTTCACATTGCGTACACACTGATGCCCACGCATGGATGATCGATGACCAAAAGATGCGACGGTGGAACAACGTACCATGCACATTCCCGACAAGACTTTCAGATATCGATCAGCGAGGTGCGTAGGGAATGTGTGACAAAATCACACCCTTCAATAGGCCAAAGTAGAGTGGAGTTAATACCCAGTGCTATTAAGGACAAGGGGAAAAACCACTGGATCCACTCACCTCACCGACTCACTCTGTAGTACACTGAACGCTTTCCTGGACTATGCCAACGTAAGAGTGAGTTTTGCATTGGTGTTTCTCCTCTTCCTCCGCATATACTTTCTTACTCGGTTACTCAAGTTCAAGACTTGAATGTGCATCGAATCGGATTGTTCGTTTTCCCATCGTCCTAGTTCTAGTACACTTCTTAAAGTATTTATTACTCATAGATAGTCTGTCTCATGGCTTTGCTTATATTTTCGTTTACCGCAAATTCATATCCCTGACTGGGTTTTTCTCAACTCATCCTAATTAAGAGTTTCAATCTCCCATTTCCGTTATTCACGAGATCATGGTTATTATGACTTCTGACATACATCTTAGTGAATGTATCGGAAATATCAGCTGATCTGGTGGAAGATGACAAGGCTCATACATGAAGACCTGTCAGGAGGTGCATGTTGTATCCCTGCATGAACTCTGATCCATGGATGTTTTGCACGTGCAAACGCGCTGTTTATGTAAATACGATCCGTCCTTTGGTGAGTACGGTTTTTCGGCACCATTAGAAGTATACAATTTCTATGCTATTAGATTCTACAAGAAGAGATATACATCGGGAGGATAGAGTCGCCGACATAGAGGACACGAATAACTAGAGTGTGCTACTCGAAGGTCATGTCGCACGTCATAGTATCTGTACAGTGCCCGCAACTGGCAAGTCAGATGTAAAGCGACACGGACCATCCAAAGTAGCTTGAATTCGCCATCAGCAACAGACGCTTATATACGATAAACAGCAACAGTGCTTAAAGCACGTAGGACATCATCAACATCATCATACACGTTAGCTAGAGGTGGGGAAGACCTCAGCTACTGTGCCGCAATACATAGAAAAAAGGAGAAAAAAGCAACTGGTGCAAGCCAGCTGAGCTACCGGTAACGGATGGGCATCGTTCCGGTAAGCTACCAGCCGGCTGCTGTGCACCCAAAAAGAAAAAAAATATTATGCAACATTATATAAAGCTAAATAATGAGATAGTGGTTGGAGGGGGAGGCTAAGAGGGATGGGGTGGGACAAAGAAACTCACAGCACGAACGCCACTGAGGTCGGCTCCTAGCCATATCAGCAAGTGTGTCCAACCAAACGTGTTCACCGTCCTTTGGACCCCAACCAGGGAGCCGAGACGCTCCAACCGAGGCCAGTTCAGAAGTGAGGGCCTTCATTCCTCTGGACCAAGTCATCGCTTGGCCACCCCTCCTCTTTTTCCATCCACACCCCCGGCGCGCAAACAATACACGCCGCGGGAGTCGGTGGGCTGCCATGCGTAACACGTGGTCGAAGCACGTAGGACGAAACAGTCTCAGCTTGGAAGCGGGCGTATTTGAGACGACAGGGTAGATCAACGTGTGCTAAAAGGAAGCGCCTTGACTCTCATGAAGATGAGTCATGGACCAAAGCTGAAGATGACCAAAAGGGGCTCGCTAGTCACAGCACGCTTATGAGTAATACAAGCGTGGGACGGCGGTTTGATTGAAAGCGATCTGTGGCCGCAGGCTTCCCCGTACAGTTATGAAGCAGGAAGTATGACTACAGTCTGCACAGCCACATACACAAACAAAGGGTTCCAATGATCTGCGTTTGGCTATCAAAAACGATGTGGACCCCTAATAATACATTTGTGCTAATGTGAACATTATTCAGTTTCTAAAGGGTAAGCGACAAGTGGTGATGATTAATAAGTGAGAAAATTGTGAGCACAGAAGCGAATCACTATGATATGCTGTCGACTAGTGGCTTGTATGGGTTCGGGAGGTCATTCATCTTAGCTCGCATTGAAGCCACGTGCTTCAACAAGACGCGAAGAGCGATATTATTGATCAATACCGCACAGTTATGTCCAAAACACTATTCTGCTCGGTACACACCGCGTGGCATCATCCAATTATCCACGATGGAAAGTGGTGTTGTTGGGATAGGCACAACAGTCGACGAAAAGCGAAAAAGCCGATCGCCTTTGTTATCGAGACATCTATAAGTTAAGAAGTGATCTGGCTGGATACTGATCAGAATAACCGCATTAGTGCCCATTCGAATGAGGGAAGTTGTCAACAGAGCTGATACTTGACCCTCACTGTTTCAAAGAAGCAATCAGTGGGGGCGCATACCGATCAAATAGAAAACACCGCGTCTTCCGACGCTAACTATACCTGAGATCAGTGGCCCGAACCGAGTATGTGTGGCGATTCATTCTGACATATAGGAGAGTTAAGCATGTCTGTTGAGTTTAGACCAAAAATAGGAAATACCCCGAGCTATCGACTCGCTATCGCCAGAAATATGGTGGAAACAGCCAAAGTTCGTGTAAAATGCGCATTTATTGCTATTCCCAAAGAGAAAGGTAAACAGCGAGTTCACAGAAAACCATCGTTTTCGATCTATCCATACTGTGGGCGACAGCGGATAAACAGCATACGTCATATTCAGTTGCTCATTTGTACGCCAAACTTGGCAGATCGGTTGCAAACGTTTCGCCACCATGCGAGGTGGCATGGTCAGTGCAGTGAGATTCAGGGTGCAATCTTGCATGCTGGCAAAACGTCTGCATCCAAATTGCCAAGTTCGGCAAACAAATGAATCGTCAACCCGAGCTATACGTATCCCGAAACATAGTAAACATGTTATATTCATGAGTGTCAGCATCGTTTGTTAAATGCCATGCAATACAGCTCGAATAGAGAAGTCCCATGCGAAGCGGGATTCCGAATTTAAATGACAACATGGATTACAAAGTTAGAGACTGTCCCTCGTTTGCGGATCTAAGAGAAAGTAATCAACAAAGAGGGGGGCAGAGAAAGAAGGATAATGCGCCGTCGTAAGCAGGTGAGAGGAGAGCTATGTTCGAAAGTTTGCCGGAGATCTTCCTCGGAAGAAATTAACCCGAAGGTGGGACTCGGCACCGCCAGGGTTACATTTTCTCCGGTTAGCTGTTTCATGCAGTCTAGATTATTGTGTGCCATACCCGGTCCCCTCGTCTCATCACCTGCGTCACAAGCTGTCCCGCCATTTCACTATCGTTTGCTCAGTGTTAAGGTGTGAGGCACATGTGCATCCAGGGCAGCCGTTACACAAGATGGTTCTATCTTCGTCGTCCACCCATCCGCCCAACTCGCAATGGGTGGTGATTCACTGCTCAGTGATAATAATACAGACGCTTATGTCTTCGCACTCTCCAAATGGATGCTGTGCAATCCAGCGAATCGGAAATATATCAACTGGTTGTTTTCTGATCGCGCATTAAGGAGCACAAATGTCACCTAAAACTCACTTTTTAATGTTAGTTCAACGCGTGACATTATGTGGCTCTTCTTATGAATTATGGAATATATATATATATATATGTATATAATAAAATTAGGAAGGTTATACCAACTCGCAGTGCTAGGGGTCCTTTTTCGCTTACCG
>OX104060.1:18552814-18571525 GCA_944474145.2 Dicrocoelium dendriticum | reverse complement strand
AACTTGGATAGGCGCAATGCTTGTAAGCCTTGGGAATAAAAATGGAGCGCAATAAGAGAAAAGGCCGTGAATAATGGGAAAATAACAGCAAGCAGAAAGAGACAGACGGGTCAGGTGTGGCAATATAATGGCAGGGCAGTAAAGCCGGCCGTCCAAGTTAAAGAGGAATGAAAACAGAAAGCAATAGAAAAGGTTAGGGTCTAGATGCAAATGGCTCATTGGTAAAGCGTGGAAAGGCCCACAAGCCTCTCCACGTATTGTTTGCAGAACCAATAGGTCAGCCGAACCAACAGAAGTGAGGTTTCAGAAGTCCAAGTGTACTCATTGCGTATGGGGCCGACTAAGCGGGATTGGATTAATCGGCGCTTTGGGACTTGGCATATAAAGAAGGTAAGAAAAGGGCTATAACACTAACGAGGGAACTAGTCTAGTAGTCTCTACGATTTGTAAAATCGAAGAACTCTGAGTGAAAAATCTGAAAACTAGTGGCCAGTCTGGCGAGATTGAGTTAGTCAGCGCGTAGGAATAGCAGGTAAAATAAACGCAGGAAAGGTGGCTGTAACAAAAGTTGAACGAGTCTAGCAGCCTCAAGAGGTAGGGCAACGAGAGCGTCGTGTCTGTATAGTGTATACCACTTAAGTCTGGGTAACATAGGAGCAGTCGGAGAGAAAGAAGCTGATCGGTGTTCTAGATGACCACGGGGCCAGTTGAAGAAGAATTGAAAACAGAGCGCGATAAAATATCAGTTAGCGACAGGATGAGAAAGGTTTATTGGCAAAGGGTGGGAAAATCGCACGAGGCTCTCCAGGTAATGTGAAGGGATAGTGGAGTCAGTCGAGCCAAGAAAGGTGACGTCTCAGAAGTCTGAATAAATCCGGAGAGCAGGATTCCGATCGGGTAGGACTTGATTAGTCGGCGCGTTTGGATAAGGACATGTAGTAAAAGTAAGAAAGGAGCCAGCAGTAAATGGTGGGCAAGTCTAGCAGACTCTAAATTTATGGGAAGCATCATGTTTAGCCTACTGGGCGCATACCGCGTAAGTCTCAGTAACATAGTAGCAGAATGAGGGAAACACACTAGGCAGGTGAGCCAAGAGTACGGCAATGCAGTAAAGCCGGACGTCCGATTGAAAAGGATTGAAAACAGAAAGCGTGCGAAGAAAAGGTTAGGGTCGGGGTAAGAAGTGTTTATTGGTAAAGAGTGGAAAAGCCCAAGAGGCTCTCCAAATAGTGTAAACAGAACCATTAGGTGAGCCGAACCAAGAGAATTGATGTCTCAGAAGTCCGAAGGAATTCAGTGAATACGAGACCGACTAAGCGGTATTAGATTAATCGAAGCCCTATAAGCATTAAAATATATGCAAGCTGAAGAATGTAGCATGTAAATAAGCATAGTTAGCTGTCATTGGATGTATAACAATTCACATAATTTGGCACGTTTCTAACGCTTTTGTAGAACGGATTTTATAACTATGTTCTTATACAAACCTCCGTAGTGTTCTATATATCACAGTGATTGCTAATTGATGTACATATATTTATACGTATTGATGAATGATTATATGTTTGCTGTTGCTTGCAAGTGTTAGATATAATACGAAGTGGAACTACACATCCGTCAAGACTTACGCAAGTATTTCTTATGTTGCAAATCATTTATCTATTTGCGGTTAACACAGAATAAGTATGTGGCTCATGTATACCACATGAATATACAGGACGATATATAGTTGTATATGCATAACAATGTGACTGGTGCTTATAAAGCTCATAAACATGCCAGAGGTGTGGCATTATTGTCGACACTCAACAAGATTCCATTGGTTGCTTCATTTGCCCGCAGAACCGGTGCACAAAAAGTATTATAGGTCCCGTAACAGGGGCGGCTGACTCTCAACTAAACGTGTATGCAAATTAGGCTACACTAGCAGAAGTCTAGGTTTGTCCCACAGAAAAGTATTATTATTTCCAGCAGCAACACTTCAGTTATAGGCTTTTCTAGCCGCTAGGAACTTTGGTTACTTAGCCCATGCAACTCCCATGGCCCTAGCATCAAAATTAGCATGAGCTAAGCCTTAACTATTGGCAACCAGTGCCTCCAAGACGTGTTATTGGTTATTCTATATTTAGCTCACAGTATTTGCTTCATTGTGGCAAGTAGTATAGCGAATATTTTTGGCTCCACAGGCTTTCAGGACCAGTGTTTATAGAGCCCTTATTGTTGGCACCGTGGTGTCATCAATATCACCTCTAATACAACCACTAATATGCGCTTCGCACGCATCTGTGGACGCTGCATACTGCGCCCACCTAACTCCCTTTGCAGCTACATCAAAACGCTTACCATAAAAGTACACGCCGTTGGCTTCCCTTGCATCCCTGATTTGCACGTTAAGTCTAGGTGGGACCCACGAAAGTGGCAGCCTAATAACGACTGGCAAAGTGTCAACTGTACGCTCGGCGTACCTCCAATAGGAGTGTTTATAAGGAGCAAATCCATCTCATATCGTACTTCATTATCGCTACGAGCGAAGCCAGTGGCGTAAGCTAAAGTAGTGCAATCAGAAACATGCATGAATAGGTTTCCTTACTGCCTTTGCTGAACGTTTCACACTGACGCAACCCTCAGGCTCCTACATACAACCGGTACAATTGAGTTTACTATGAAGAATGCTTTGATGGAGCACAGAACATACCGATTTCTTAATGGCCTTTGATTTCGCTAAAAGCTTGATTGGGCTCCTGTGCTCATGGATTACTACATGACGAAATCACACCCCACATGTATATTGACAACCGGTATGACCGATTTTACGCGCCTCAGCGCCATCCGGACCCTTGCTCTGATTATCACCTGACAAAATGCTCACTCGTACAGACTAAATCTTTCCGGTTATCAATTTCGTTAAAACGAAACGTTTTACTATTCCAAAGAAGCTTTGCTTGTAGGCATATTTGATCGCGCCTTTACAGGTGTGTCTCGTTTTACTGCGAATATGCCATTTATTTGTTTAATTATAAAGTGTACGCGGGTCACGCAGCATATCATTTTTTGGGACATTGCATGCAAATGTATGAAAGCCCTTCCGCTGCAAATTACTGATAGATGGTAACGCCAACGACAAATTGTAGTAAATGCAACTCGGACCTCTGTACCGATTTCAAGTATTCACGTCGTCATGGAGAGCGCTTTTGCGCCCTTGACCCACAATTCGCATCCACAGTGGGGTGGTTCATTGCAAGTAATGCCACAGGCATATATGAATACAATATACGTATTTGCAACCCATGGTTGACTTACAGATTTAACTGGTACCGATGTTGTGTACATACAGGCAGGGTGGGTCGACCTTTCCCCACATAAATATCTAGGAGAAGCTTATTTGGAAATCGTAAAGCCGGTGGGTTTGGTGCGAAACATGTGATCACGGTTCCTTGCCGTGTCACCTTGCACCTTTTGACGAGAGCGCATGCGGACGAGGGAAACAGATAAGGGACCAGGTTCACAAGTGCTCGTGTTGTAATCAGACAATCACACTTGAACTTGCTTGCCGTAATGAGTGGTGACCGTTGCTGTTACATGTGATTGCGGCTATGGGCTGGTTTGCGGACAGGCGGAACATGTACATCCGAACATTATCCGCAACCTGCGTGAAGGTGCTTGCCCGAGGTGAGGCAAGACTACTGCATGGTGTAGGCAAGATGATGGCCACCTAGCATGTAACTCCAGCACAGAGGTATCACAAGGACATGGAAAAGGGTTATCCGCTACGCAATGTTTGACGGAATTGGGAATTCAACTTGTGGCACTTTGATGGAGTAATGGGTTATGAGCTTGAAACCATTCACAAATATTCCGAACCATGTGGGTGAGCGAGTAAATTGCTCATAACCCACAAATAATTAAAACGGATAAATGGTTCACAGCCCTGGAAAACCGGGGCGTCACGTACTCCAATACAGGATTGCAACGTGCATAGGTACATAATGTGACGCTGCTCACTAACCGATGTGAAAAGACAAGAGCATTCACGGCTCTTTAGCGGTATATGCGGGGTGTGACTAGGTAAGCATAGACAAAAACACATAACTAACTATTCACTAATCGGCATTTGTCCTGCTCCAACAATGCGGTCCCCACGCAACCCCAACCTGCCGCTTCCAGTGACACCATGTCACGGTCATTGTTTCGTCCAACATCAGTACTCGCCCTTGCTTCCTCGAAGTGTAATGACGAATCTCACGGGCGCTTTTAAATATGCACTACAGTCTCACTACCTCAGGCTCCTCTGCTTCCGTCAAGGGCCGACTGAAGGAATATAGCCACGGAGTACCCACTTGAAAAAAATGAATATACCACCGATCCAATTTACTTCGATCGTAATAATCGCCTTTCAGCAAGCACAAGCATCCCGCTCGGCACTTCCGCATCCTATACCTGTTAACAAATTTTAGAGCATTACCAATTATCCGCTACCGTTTACCACGATGGTTGTTTCGTTTACCACGCACATAATGGTGATGCATATAATGGTAGGGATATCCCTCAGGCAAATCCTGCCCTATCCTCAGTTTGTACCCAGGTCAATTACTCACTGTTCGCTTGTAACTTGACTTCTCGGTCGCCCGTTGAAAGCACTTCACCTGATCCTCCATGTCCGCAAATGTACGAGAACATAATTGCACTACACGATTAAACGTAGACAGATCGTCCGCAATGGTGACCGCGTCTAATTTCGTGCTGCAGCGATTAACAACCCATTATTATCCACGCGAACAACAACAGATAGGTTAAAAGCCCCAATCATTTATATATATGGCTGGCTAGCCGAACAATCTCCTCTTGGTGCCAGCTGGGTGGAGCGGGTAAATCCCGTTCCAGCAAATCGTTCGGCGGCAGTGTTCCAGAATGTGGTGAAAGTTTGCCTGGCAAGCGTTCTCCCTAGTAAAACCAGAGATATCCGTTTAACAACACTGTGACGTGGCGGTGTGACTGGCCACTAAACAAAGTCACTGCATCTTCCCGTTTCTGGATGATCATTCACCCAGCACGAACGTCATCCTACTCGAAGCGTTTCATTGCTTTCCTCCTTTGATGGCGAACACAACGAACGAAACGCACTCCGAGTCACATTTACCAACACACACAACATGGCCGCTTCCAAATACACAGATAAACATAGTTTTACATGTTAACACACACATGAATTCCTATGCTATTTGTCAAAATGTACAAATTTGCGCAATTGCCGACCACACATGTCTGTATTACCATGTTCATGCCCTTGATGGTGTGCCTCACAGTGACGAGAATAAACTATTTATTTATTTACATATACATATTCACTGTGTATATATTCAATATACACCATTTAACCTTGTCCATCAACAGGGCCAATGTTTACCTTACTGCAGTATACCAACTCGCTAGATTATGAAATAAATTGTTGGCTAGAATCCCGGTCCTTGCTACACCCTCCAGCAGTTTAGGCTAAGTATGGTGAAGCAAAGTGTTGTCTGAAACAGGTGTAACAAAAATTGACCGTTGCCAACTTGTCGCCGAAAACAACTGATTATGTTCACTTAACGGGGTTTTGCAATGTGTTAAAGTGGTAAGTTGCATATAATGCATTGCCTGCGAACGCTGGGCATGTGTTTAAAATCGTTGCTCACAACTTACTGAATCACCCCTCAAGCTCTATACTGACCACAAAAGCGTACTATAGATCCGCCGCTATTACATCAATGCTGCTATGTTGACAAAGCGTCCGCCATGCTCACATCCTGGAAAACGTCCATCCGCCCCTTCTGCTAGGCATGCCAGAAAACACCTCATGGCATCTCCAGGCGAACCTCCAAAAGTCACGACCAGCGCAGCGCCGTCCACTACTTATTCAAGCCTATTGATACATACCCAGCCTAGTGAGCCTAAATCAAATTCATAGGCGGTAGTGGTGAAGGAAAAGATGACCATGGCCTCATGCGGTCCAGGTTCACTCACATGTGTCACGAAGAATACGCCCTTGAATAAAACTGTTACAGACTTCGCAGACAAAATTGACGCTAGTTCTAGACACACTTTCTGAGCTGGTGTAGGTGATAAACGAAAATCCATCCTCCCGTAACTCTCCATTCTCTGGGCGCTTTAAACTATCTCGTTACCGTTGCCTCATGGAACCGATTTATTGCATAATGGCGGGTTTACCTGACTTCGTGTTGCATCATGTTCCGTACCTAGGCATTGCGATGACGCCAGAAAATTTCTTTTGCGATAAAGGTAAATTTATTTATAATATTTAATATGCAAAGGCATTTTAGCAATCATTTAAAGAAATTATACTGAAATGGTTAACGATAAAATAATTGGCTTTAAATTACTCTACGTAATCGTGTGCATAAAAAGCTATTGTCGTTCATTTTCAGAGGAACACATAGTCGCTAATGCACGGTTGTAAATCAAAGGACAATTTAGCGCAATTTGTACAGAACATACCCAGCTTATGACGTCGTGCAATCAAACGCTCCGTTGTCTCATCACCATGAACATGACCGATCGGACACAACTTCAGCAGTGGAAAGAATGTTGGGTGATGAAAGACTGCTAGCGCAGACTTTTTGTATGCTTTGATGCAGTTGAAACGGTGATAAACATCGTCTATGCCTTCTGTCTCGGTGAGAAGTAAGTGCATTCCTCCAAGGGTTGCACCACAAAATCGTACGCGGAAACAAAGTGACGTGCAGACCCAGCTTGCGACGAACGCAGCGGCTCAAGAATGAGCCGTTTTACGTGGTAGGGCGCCTTACTTTAGAGGATCAAATAAAATGGAAAAGGTTGTAGCGTATCTAGGAACGCGCCGGGCGGGAATTGTAACCAATCTGCATACCGTAGGTTTTCGCGTAGTCCGGAAGACCACCAGAACCTGATGGAGGCCGAGTCTCATCAGCTCCATGCAGTAAAGCCTCTAAACGGACTGCGCGTTCTGTCTGTCAATGTGCGCAGTCTAAGTTATATACGTTGGAAGATATTCAGTTGCTCACTTTAGAGACTCTTCCAGCCCCGATGTCCTTCACCGAAAGCTGAATATTCTTAGATGGCGCGGACTCAACAGTGTGTATCCTAGACATCAACTCACCTTGTCCGATCGCCATGAAGTGAAGTCCGTTTGTGATGGTATTCGCTACCGGAAGACGGACCTCAAATTTGGCTTCGTTGGGAAACGGACACAGTGGTGGCAATTTCGAAGCTTTGGGGTGCCGTGTTCCTGCCATATGTTGCTTGGTAGGCGTCGTCTACAGTGCGTCACTGGGTTCCCGAGCATGCTTGTTGGACTCGATAAGAATGCGCGGTTGATGCCAGGACGGCGTAACTTGGGGGTTTCAGCGCACTGGATATCTACTGTTACCTAGCACTCACCGACCTGACTCCTTTGATGCCACATGGCGTGAAACTGTTGCCGACTGCATCTTGGTACAACAGGTTTTGAAGCCGGCCAGTATTTACCAGACCAGGTTTCGCAATCCTTGGTCTCGTGCTCTCTCCGGCAACGTCGGATGTCACTTAGCTAACCATGCTTTACCCCATAGGTTGGAGCAATCCTTATGTTATTTTATTCCAATGGGTTCACCGCCTCACGATCCATTGCCAATGTGGCCAACGTCGGAACTTTTGGTGTGTCGATGCATTTTGGCTGAAGATGTTCGCAAGGCGCAACGGAATGGTCCATACCTGAACACATTCACCTCGACGATGCCTTGAATCTTGTGCTCCCCAAAATGACGTCAATTGTGAAGGTAGTTCCCTTCTCCCATCGAGAGCCTTTCACTAGAAGTCCACCTTAGATGGATCGAGAATTGAGAGCAATAAGGAATTAAAGACGCAATTTCTGGACCGTTTTAAGTAATTTCAGGCAGATCCAAAATCATCGCGCTTAAAGACTAGCTGAGATGAGGCATCAGATACGCTGGCAACGCGAACTACACTTTGGCCAGACTCCAGAACAGCGCCCCAAATACCATAAGCTGCTTAAACAAAGCATGCCTGCTTTGTGCTACTGAGTTACTCAAGCTTTACTGTACGCTGCCGCTGAGAACGCTAGTCACTTTGCCAAGCAATACGTTTCTATTAACGTGGAAGACAAAGCATTCAGTGACAGCCTTATCCACTTTTACAATTTTCTATGCCTAAGTAGATATTTTCACCGATTTTGCGTTTAGATCCGTAAGGTTAACTCGGCAATATTTGTTCAACAGGATTGTGAAGGATTACATTGGCGCTCCAATAAGTCAATTCTTGACGCTCCGTGGTAGCTGGCACTCACCCGTCGGCTTGGAAATTAGCATCGTCAAACCCATCTACAAAGGAGGAAACCGACATGGACCAGCGAATTATCGTTTAAACTGATTGAGGTCACTAATGTGTAAAGATATGGAATGGGTCCTAAAATAAGCTGTTTTAGTTGGCCTTTTGGGAAACAGTGTCATTACTGACACTCGGCATGGGTTCCAAAATCACGCTCCTGTGCCTCGAATTTTTCGTTACAAGGGAGACGTAGGAAAGCTATTTTGACTTCGGAAAACGCTTGGGGGTTGTGTTAGTTGACTTCAGCCGCCTTTGACAACATCCCGCTTGAACGGTTTCATGCTAAACTCCAACCTATCGGTACTTCTGGGAACTTGCTGCGCACCATGCAAATGAAAGTGAATGACAATTTGCCGCCCCTGTACCCATGACGGGGGGAGTCCCCCGGGCACTGTCTTTGACTTGGCACTTAGCAATATCTTAATCAACGGCTTACTGTGCACTCTTCAGACGAATTGCCAAGGCTACTCTGACTACCTAAAGCTATGGGTTAGAAGTATCCAACTTGGAAATCACGGACGTATTTCAATCCACGTTCGATCAACTCCATGAATGGTCGATTAAGCAGCACCAGCCCGTGAATCGTGATAAATGTTCCATTCTTCTCATTTACGAGCCGAACTCATTTGTAGGTTACCAACTTGTTACTTCCTCGCTCAGAAACGCAACCCATGAGGGGGAGCTTGGAGTGAAATTATCATCAGAACTCAACTCCATACAAGGCACGTAGAACAGGTTCGCCGCAGGTTACAGGATGTTGCATTAAATATGTTGGGGTTAACTCTCCTGCTGCGGGATTATCTGACTCCTGGTTATGGCACATGTACGTCCGATACTCAAATAAAGACCACCAGCTGCCTAGCTTACGCTAAATCCGTGTGATATAATAGAGAAGGTGAAAAGACGCAGATCCAACTCCGCCTTTATGTTGCGAGACTTATATTGCCTACTGCGACTTGAGCAAATAAACCACTTCGCTTTAGGGTACCGTTACTTCCGAGGACGTATGATGATCGTTCAACGTAGTCGCAAGGACAGCTGGGGTGCGGTTTACAGGAGTTATTGCAATTCAAATCTGATATTTCGACACGTGGTCACCGCTTGAATCGGTTCACGCAGAGGTATCTCTGTGTGCGGCTAAAGCTTGATTTATTAACCCGCGTAGTAACTGATTGGAACTGGTCGCCGGCGCCTGTCGTAGAGGCTCAGGCAGAGGATGGGTCCTAACAACTGTTAGATATTCAACTGAATTCATTGAGTTCACTGTTTATTGGGGTTATTAAGTTGTAGAGGGTAGAAGTAGGTCCCGTGTCAGCCCTATTACCACCTGGTTCAGAACAGCAGTAACTAAATAACTGTGTCATTGCAACCGGCAGTCCCATTGGGCAACAGTTAAAGTAGAACTTGCAATCCTGATAGTTAACACAGGCAGGGGTCTAAGAGCCGCTAAAAACCTTCCTCTGGCTGCGCACTGCTAACGTCCACCGGAAGCAGGTCCAGTCCTTTATTCCCCGAGTGGATAGAGCGGCAGCAGAGCGAACATTTAGCCCCTGGGTCCAAAGAGTTGCAAGCCGTGCACTCCTGAAGAACCACCTGTATTGCACTGGAAGAATTGTTTTAGTTTGTTTCCAAGTTCCCCCTTAGTGTGCGCATGGTGAGGATGCACTCCTCGCTGCGGCAACGGTAGGCCAGGGAGCAAATTTCACTCGCCCCAGCCGGTGGAGGTGGGATAAGTTCCGAAGCCGAGAGACAAACTTTGAGCTATGCTCCTGGACCTTTCCCTTTAGAATACATTACAATTTTGAGTGGAGAAAGACGGTTGGTAAGCCGTGCTCGAGGATTTGGCGCACGTGAGAAGTAAACAGAACCCTGAAGAGATCTGGTGTCATTCTGGTGAATGCCTCTTTCGGCGGCTCACACCGTGTTAACATTGGCTAAACTCCTCGAAGTATCTTTGGTCGTCTTCAGGTTAGAGGCAATGGTTACACCTTGGTCTTTTCAATGAGCAGCGTTCGGGAGTAGGAAACCATCAAGATAGTATGTGCCGATGGCTCAGACGCACCTACTGCGCTTTGATTCCGCTGCTTTTATTGCAGCTGCAGTGGTCCCCGGCTGAAGATTGTCTCGCAATGACCCCTACAATCAACGAAATTACCACGAAATGAAAGCGCAGAAAAAACAGCTTCTTACCTCCCTCTATCAACCAGTACTCCAATGTAAATTAAACTTAACAAATATATGTGAAGTTCATACAGTGTACGCACGTTTGCTTTCTATATTCGCAACAAAGTAAAGGTTGTCAGATTACGCCCTAACTTTGCTTCACTTGCGTTCCGTACAGCGTCACTAATCGTTTGGCTAACTGAACGATTCTTCGCTTTCAGTTCACTTCCCATGGTGTCACATTGAGTCCGAAAATTACCAGTTTTATCGCCCTTGATTGTGTGTGGGTAACCCGTAAGTAACGGACTGGCGGGAAACCTTTGCAAGTAGGCGGTCGAAGCAACGACTAAAATTTTGATGATGGATATAGAGCAGGAATGAAGCTGTTGATGAAACAAATAAAAATATTAAGGTTAAAATAAAAGAAATAGATTATTGCAGCTGACAGCTAAAATAATGGCAGAAACAAACTAAATGTAACCTGGAAAAACCTTATAACGACAATCTAGAACAACACAATTTTAGTTGGTAGCAAGTATCAAATAGAATATAAATATATGTAAATATATAAATAAATAAATAAATAGTTTATTCTCGTCCCTGCGAGGCACACCATCAAGGGCGAGATCATGGTAATACAGACATATATTTTCGGCAATTGCACGAATCACTACTTTTTGACAAATAGCATAAGAATTTGTGTGTTCGTGTAAACGTATGTTTATGTCTGTAGTTGGAAGTAACCATGTTGTTTGAGTAGGTAAAGGTGACTCTGCGTGTGTGTTTGTTCGTTGTGTTCACCATCAAAGGAAGAGATCAATGGAACGCTTCGAGTAGGATGACGTTCGTGATGTGCGAATGATCCTCCGGAAACTGGAAGAGTCAGTGACTTTATTTAGTGGCGAGTCACATCCTCCACATCACAGTGTTGTTAAACGGATATCTGTGGCTTATTAAAGGGAGGACGCTTGGAGGCGAAGTCCCACCACATTCTGGAACACTGCCGCCGAACGATTTGCTGGAACGGGCTTTACCCGAACCACTCAGCTGGCACCACGGGGAGGTTATTAGGTGGAATAGGGCGATCCCTTGTCAGCTCCGTCCCTTCCAAAGCATTGCTGGTCTGCTCGCGATATTGTGCAGTGGAAATCTGGAGAGACCGTGGCTGAATCAACGCGATCCCGGCATACTTAATCGGTGGGAAGCAAGCAGTCGTTTGAACCAATCTTTTGTCTGCGCCTTAGCAACGGGTCGCGTTAACCGGTTACAGTCATTTATAATGCGCAGGTAGAGCAAGAAAGGACCTAATTTGTGCCTCCTTGTTTTGAATAGATTCAGTCGGTGGCCTCTAGTCGAACTGCTAATGCCGAGGTGGAAGAATTCTTGCAAATCTCTCCCTAACTCCCTTCTGAAGATACGTCGGACAAAAGCATAATCCTCGTGACGTGACAGTAATCCACAGAAAACAGATTCAAATGTCAAAGCCGAAAACGTTAAGGCAGGTACCGTACCTCAAAGACCAACTTCGATCAACGCCGTTGGACCTGTTCAATCATGTCACGCTCATATTTGGTAAGCAGATAGGAAGAATGCAAAGTGAACAGCAGTTCAAAGTGTTCCGGCGACAAGCGGCATGTGGTTCTTCGGATGGCGTGCAACGTCCTCTAAGCTGAGGTACCTCGCTTCACGGTGTCCTGAGTGGACCTTCAGTTTGGGGAGTCAATTTGCCTAGACGTCCCTCTGAAGTGACATTGTTGGGTGAGGAACCACCCATGCTTTAAGCCACGAATGCTACAGGATCTCCAATACGCAGTAAGGAACCCTTAGCTTGATTAATTGGCAAGCGCCAGTAAGTCGAACAATTGTACAGACGATCGGGCGTCTCTCGTAGTCGATGCATTTTCTCTAGAGAGGATACCTCCTCTAATGTCTTCATATCATCCGCATAAATCACTCCATCCAGTTGAAGCTCAGACGGCTGATCGTTAGGAACTACGTTGAAGCTTTCGGGGCCGCGGTAAGTACCTTGTGGGAAACCGTAGGTCATATGCACAGAATCGACGTACGTTTCATTTACAGTCACCAGAATGAAGCGACTGTATAGGAAATTAGCAATCAAAGAGTGAAAGTTTCCGGCGGCGCTTTTTCCTCGGAGGTTGAAGAGAATATGTTGATGTGGGACCTTAGCAGAAGCCTTACAGAAATCCACGAACACAACTCCTAGGCTATTGCCAACATTCAACGAAGTATCCCATTCCCTTTAGCCATAAACAAGTTGGTAGAGCCGAAGGGAGCTCAGAAAATACCATGCTGGACACCGGATATCGGGACCCGTTCCATGGTTTTGTACACTTTCGATGTGATGCAAATGGGCCGGTAGCTAGCTGGATCTCGCTGGTTCCCTCCTTTGGATGTGGGCTTGCGGACGCTAATCTTCCAAGCGGTCAGGCGAAGTCCTGAATGAAACGCTTGACAGTTGATGTACGAGATGGTTGAGGCAACGTACTGGGCCACAGTCTTGATGAATTAGCGGTGCAAGCCGTCAGGTACAGGCACTGAGTAGGGATCCAGTTCGCAGAGAATTTTTAATACTAGGTCATTTTTAATAACGAGGTGCTCTAACATAGAAGGGAGAGCGCACACAGGACTGACAGAGAACGACGGTGTTGTCAAGTACACGGAGGAATATTGCCGTGCCTTAAGGCTGGCTTTGTCGGTGTCTTCCTGAATTTGATCCACGTGCTCCCAGGAACACAGGTCAGTAATAATACTGCCCAATCGGTGGCAACGGTTGAGACAGGAGCAGAGCGTCTTAGGAGTCCTTCTAGAGTGTATGACTAAGAGTTCATACTGCAGAATCTTCTCACGCTTTTTTACGGTACATGAATTCCCAACCGTTTCGTAACCGAGGTAGGCTTGCACAGGTCGTGTGAGCCTAAAACGGTCCCACAATTGCCGTCTCTTGTTCAGCAGAGATTTCAATTCACGGTCGATCCACGGAGGACCTCTAGACAGCGGACGCTCATTGCAGATGATGGTAACTTGGTAAATGAGTGAAGTCAGCCTCGAGTACAGAAGCTTCCAGGCGCGGTCAGTATTGTGATGTTCGAGGGTGCACCAATCCATACTACCTGCAGCTGTTTTAAGACGAAGTGCATCGTCAAGCAAGCAATTCCGGCAGGCGGCACATGCGCTGTGAATGGTGGTGACGAGTCCATTAAAATTAGACGGCACAATGCTCATTTCTGCCAATAAGCTGAAAGACTGTTAGGTACATGACGGCTGACTGCGCTGGAGAGAGAGCAACTTAAGGATATGAGGCGACTGGTTGGTTGGAATATGGGTCAGGGTGCAGACGTATTCATACAGACTGCCGCCGGCGACTGTATCGAGGTAAGCTGCATAAAGGAATCAGGTGGACGACTGCAAAGTAGTAGGTCATAGTCGATATTAAGAGCATTGCAATATCTCACCACAAGGAAATCATTTCCTGCACCGCGCAAACTGACCAATTCCAACAGGTGAGCACCAGAGCCAAGTGGAGCTGTGTAGGTGAAACTAATCAAGCAAGACCTGCATCCGCCATCAATGCGCTACCAAAGGGTATCGAAATCGCTGTCATTGTCACAGGAGACTTCAAATAGATGGGATTTCAGATCCGCCCTTCTCTAGAGTATTACGCTGTCTCAACACTTCCTCTAATGACGATTGGCCCGAGAAACGTGGTAGCTAGGGATAGACACTCAAGCGTTATTAATGTCTGTGAAAACCATGTTTCGGAGAAAGCCATTATGTATGGACTAACATCTGCGACAAGCATCCGGATCTCGGCAAGTTTATTTCGCAGCCTGCGTGCATTGGCGAACAACACACGCAGTCCAATATTTTGCGCTTCTGTCCTAGGGTGACGAGAATCGGCCTCTAATGGGTTCTCGGAGTTTTCTGAACTAGGTGAAAATACACCATCTGAAGGTCGGTCACATCCCACGCCGACGGGTCCTCAGCTCCGTAACAGCTTTTTCATTTGTATTTGATCCTCCGGGGAGTGCTCTTTCAACAAAGCCGGCAAGACGAACAACCTTCTCGTGGTGCAAGCTGCGTGGTTCAGGTTTAATCCGTTCCAGCAAATAGTTCGGCAACTGGATTCCATGAGGTTGGGGTTTTCGCCTGACAAGCGTTCTCTCTATAAAAACCACATAGTTACGTTTAACAACACTGTGACGTAGCAGAGATGACTCGCCACAAACTAAACTCACTGCCCCATGGATATCCTGAAAAGGCTATCCAACCCACGGGCGTCTTGATGGCTGCGTTGAGGCAAGTGAAAAACAGGAAGTACAGTCACATTCTAGTTACCAGCGACTGCAACTTACATGCTCTAGAAGCCCAGGTCACACAAGGAGAGCAATTCAAAGCCAACTTGCAAGATCCGGCTTCAGACTTCAGGCTTTATGTTCACGTCACTACGTCCGCAAGATTCAGGGGAACTAACAGGCCGTCCATATTGGACCGAATATTCACCAATGCACAACTGACGGTCGAGAGTGTGATAACCCTCACCGCCTCAAACATTACGATTCCCCAGTCACCTGGAGCTTTTCTGATGTCATTTCACGGACAGCATTGCGCGCGTATAAGCGGCTTTTCCGATGATCTTTCATGGAGTCTTCACTTGGCCATGGAGACAATTACACTTACATTTGAAGGAATTGCTAGTCCACTTTGCGGACAATAGCATTTTTTCCTGTTATGGACATATTCAGACACAAGAAACAACTGCATTCACCGTCCCTATGACAAGTCCAGTATGGATAGCTGGACACGGGTTGCGAGCCGGACAATATAATAGAAAAGCCGGCCCCTATTAACAATGTGCTTACTCACCTGCATCAATATCACTTGACTCTGGGACTCTTTTACATCATTGACCGGCTTCAACGACTACTGCCGGATCATTACTAAGCCATTCGGCCAACCAAGGAAGAATTTTGGCTTTCAACCGACTGCGAATAATAGAGTGCAAACTCGGTCTATGCGATGCATAGCCGACTAGCACTACAGTTCAACGGAGGCTACGACAGTGTTACAGGACGTGGTGGGTTTCCGCCTGGCAAGCTTTCTCCCTATAAAAAGCCAAAAATGTCCGCTTAACAACACTGCAACGTGGCGGATGTGACTCGCCACAAAATAAAGGCACAGCCATACATTTCACACTGACGCAGTCCTCAGCCTCCTACATCCAACCTGTGCAACTGGTTTTACTATGAAGAATGCTTTAGTGAAGTACAGATCATCCCGGCTTCGTAATGGTCATTGATTGCACTAAACCTTGTTTGGGCTCCTGTGCTCATGGATCACTACATGGCAAATTTACCCCCCACTTGTATCTTGACGCAACAATTTTTGCGCGCCACAGCGCCATCATGGTCTTTGATCTGACTATTACCTGTCAATATGTTCGCTCATATGGACTACATCTTTTCGTTTATACCTTTCATTGAAACGAAATGTTTTAATATTGCAAAGAAGCTGTGCTTGTATGCATATTTGATCATGCCTTTAGAGGTGTGTCTCGTTTTACAGAGAATATACCATTTATTTATTTATTTATTTATTTAACCGATACTCCTATGGGCCGCAGTGATCATGCGACGCTAGTGTTTCGGTACCTGTGCTTCGCGGAGTATCCTAAAAAGCATGCCAAGGATTATCATGTCGTAGCCAAATATGACGACCTGTCCGGCTTCATGGATGAAACAAGCTGGTCGTTCTTAGCCGAATAAACCCCTGAGGTGGCCTGCGGAGAAATCTTCAACATAGTTACCAAGCTCGTGGCAAGGACATCTGAAACCAAACTCTACCGGCCTAAGAGAATGAATTCGTTCGTAAGGAGTAGGACACGTATATGCATTACCTTAAGGGACTTGGCATGGCACACGTACATAGCCTCCCCGAACGACCATCTCTGGGATGTCTACACAATACAAAGAAACCACCGTGTCAACCTCGTTCGGGAGGATAAACTGAAGAGCCAACAATGTCTAGTGGAAAAGATTTGCTCCAATCCCAAACGATTATACAGACACGTTCACGATTTGCGCCGTGTTAAACGCGGTATCCCTGCTCCGCACACTGCTTGCGGGTTAGCCCAAACCGCACAAGAGGCGGCCAACCTTCTTTGATAACAATTTGGCCTACCTACCAAAGAGTGCAGTCATCGTACATCCCGCCTAAGCAGCTAACGCCGACATTAGGGCTTAATTACATATCGTTTGCCTCCGCAACGTTACTGAAGAGGCTGATGTCTCTGCGCGAATTCAGCGCCCCGGGTGCGGACGGCATTCGCCAGAATACGTTAAACGCTGCTGCAATTAGGTTGGCGGCGCCACTAACAAATGCTTATCAAGCGTGCTTGAACTACTTTCATATCTTCATGATTTGGAAGCTCGAAATCATCACACTAATCTACAAAGTGGCAGCCCTGCTGAACCGACAAATTTTCGCCTTAAAACACTACTTCCTGTGCTCTCCATGGTCATGGAGTCCATCGTAGCTCAGGCTTTAATGGGGTACCAGAAGAACAACAAAATTCTCGTTCCGGGGCAGCACGGCTCTCGCCAAAATCGCTCCTGCACCACTAATCTCTTGATTGCTCCTGCAAACTGGACGGAGGCTGTGGACGCTGGCGTAGGAGTCGCCACGGCCTGCTTTGGTTTCTCGCAGGCATTTAACCATCTAGACCATCACATTCACATCCACATACTCCAGCAATATGGAACCAGCGACCCTGTTCTGGGCTGGATTGAAGAACTTCTCGTACAACGTCGCTTGAGTGTGAGGGTTCGAAGCAATCAGTCGGAATCCATCGATGTTCAGTGCGGCTTACCTGCCTGCGGCGACCCGGCCTGTTCCTGGTTTTCATAAATGATCGCGCGAGCTGGCTATCTTCTGTTTGCTATCTGCTGATGATCTAAAGGTATGGCGTACTATAGCTGTAGTGGAGGATCACACAGTATTACTGGAGGACCCGGAACAAACGTACACATGGTCCACCGAGAACAGGCTGCACTTCAACCTCGCCAAGTACAAAGTTCTCGGCATACAGCACAAGTGTTTGCACAAGTACCGCCTAAAATCACAAATTCTACAGCGGGCTTCTCACGAGTGCGAGCTCGGCGTGACAGTTCAATATGACCTCGGTCGTTTGAGGCAGACTGAAAAGGCAGCTAAGAAAGCAAACCAGCACCTCGGCCTTCTTCGTAGAGCTTTCGGGATGTTTGACCCTTTAGTCTTTCCAAAAGTTTAGTACGTACGTGAGGCCGCACGCGAAATACGCTATTCAAGCTTGACAACCCTGGCTCAAACACCATCTCACCTTGCTCGATATTGCACAACATAGGGCAACGAAGAGCGTCAGAGGTTTGACCAGCTTCCATAACTATTCAGGCTGAAGCCTGTCTAATTATACAGTGGACGTTATCGGCGAGTAAGGAGCGATCTCATAATGGTGTACTTGATCCTAAGGTACCCCAAACACACGTGCCATGCCCTTATAATACTTAGACAAAACACCACGCTAAGAGGTCACCAGTATAAGCTGGTTCCGCAGTCCGGCCGCCTGGAATATCGGCCAAACAATTTCTCCCTTTCAGTGTCACAGCCTTGGAACGCCCTCCCTGAATATGCGCTTAATGCTCCCACTTCATCCCTTATCAAAAAACGCATTGACGATACTCTGTGACATTTTCACTAGGTGCTATAGCCCATGATCACCAGACGCTGGCATTAATATCCAACAGACAGTGGACAGTGTCACAAACCTACTCGTAGATGAATCACTCCAAACCCCTTGCACAAAACTTGATAAACGCTACTACTATGGGAGCTGGATTTCTATAGCCCATCGACCCAAGTTATTTACACATGAGTAAGCGTTGCCCTTGCTATTTTAATTTTTTCTCGCCTATTACGTGATCAATAACCACTCCCCTTGTTGCGTTATATGCGTACGTTCTCATTTCAAACTCCCTTTACACGTCATTGCAGTTAAATCTGTAATCGCCCGAAATGAAGACTCCATTACCCCTTGCTCCATCTCTCCTCGCTCTATACAACCCACGGCACATGTCAAGCACTTGCTATTTTACCCGTTATAAACCATTGTTTATTGTTCATTGACCAGTTAATTTT